>JAUIMM010000063.1:3192500-3222500 GCA_031769625.1 Taudactylus pleione | reverse complement strand
TCTATCTCCCAATAAGGTCCTGAACAGCAACATTTTTAGAAAGAGAATCTGAATAACATCTTAAGGTAAGGACTTTATAAATACATTTTTGCCTGTCTCCCTTACCTCTCCCTCCATTTTACTTTCATTTAATTTAGAAACAATGGATAAAGCAAATTATTTATCTGATATGACACTGCATTACTTAAGATAGATACACACTTGTCCAAGTGGAGAATTCATCTCCAGGCCAGACTGTTAACACAATCCTACTGGAGACCTGGACGCAGATTCAACATCCAGTATATGCCTACGAACCTGTCCAATTTTGCAGCAAATCTCAGACAGTAGGTACAGATAATGGGGCTGCTATGGGGCCCAGGCGGCCTTTGAGTGTTGCTGCAGGGCATCTGCTGCCACTGGCCCAGTCGTCTCTGCCTCCATCTCTCTTCATTAACTGAATTATTAGTGAATCATAGCCTTATATACCATGTTGTTTCAGGAACATTTAGGATTAGGGAGACTGTATCTTTTTTTATATATAGATTTTTCATTTATAATGCTTACTATAGGCTACTTACAATTTATTTAATCCTGCATGTCAGCTAAGTAGGTAGATATTAGGTCATTTACAATCAAAATTTTCCCAGGGTGGGGGGCTTTGGAAATGTTGCTATTGGGCCCCCATAGGTCTTGTTTGCGATCCCCGTAAACATCTTACAGTACAAACAGCCACCACCAGCTTGGTTACCACCATAAAGTACATAGATCATTCCAGGGACTGGCACACCTTAAATTGAGCATCCTAGTGACAATACAGCACAAACAACTACAACCATACAGCAAAGGCTATATCCCATCATCACCATACAGCATCCCAGTGACTGCCATAATATACAGACAGCACTCTATTGAATGTCATACAGTACATTGAGCATCAAGGTGATGCCATACAGTACATCATAATGTACATAGCACCCCAGACTTGTAGCTTGATCACTTCTGAATGACAAACTCATGGAACAGCATAGCCCGTGTCCAACAGACTGTGTGGAGACCAGCATGGGAGATAACCATACTTGAGTGACCCTTGTTGCCCAATTACTGTTGCATGTTGAACAAAACAAATGTAATACAACTACCAGTGAAGCCTACAACCAAACCACCCTGCTGTTTAGGTGTGCTTAGTTATTCTAGTCTACATCATTATTTTAAGTTATTGTTTCCTATAGTTTAGTAAAATCAGCCAGTATTTTGGTGTAATTATTTATTATATAGAGGTATGTTTTCTCATAACCTGCCACTGGTTAAAGTTAGTATTCTGCAGACTAGAGTACGAGAATGCCAAATTATGTATCCCTGAGTTGGGTTAATCACAATTGTATTTTGATTGCTGACAATGGAAATAACGTGTTTCTGTTATTTTGATAAAGGGATCTTCATATGTGCACTGTGTGATTGGACGATTATGTAATATTTCCCTCACCACATTTATGAGATATGAGGAGTCAATTAAATGTTGAGGAGGGGAAGTCTTGTTGGCTGGGACCCACTCTGTTACTCCCCAGAGGACAATCCTCAAGCTCACTGGTAACCGAGTAGACAGGACTTTCCTCTCTGTGAGGGAGTTTCCCAGCTGCTGGGCTTGGGACATTTGTTCTCCTCCTGTCAGCAGGGCCAGAATAACAATGGAACCGAAGAAGTTAAGACCTCCACATAAAAATAGGCCCATCATCATGGCAGAATGATGGTAATAAGCTGCATCAAGTAGTCGGCCATAAATCTTAACTATTAAAATTGTATTTCTATTTTTTTCACAAAATTCTGCAACTTTTTTCTTTTTATGTATTTAGGGAGACAGTGGGGATGAGAGTGTAGGGGGTGGCCACACCCACACAGCACTGGCCACACCCACACAGCACTGGCCACATCCACACAGCACTGGTCACAGATTCTCCCCTTCTCAATATAAGCCATTGTACATTTACAGCCCCAGGCCCATGTAGCCCTTAATGCAACCCTGCCTGTGAGCCATGGTTAGGAGAAGCAAGGCTGCTTATTCTTCAAAGGGGGCAGGACAAGTGGTAGAATTTCAGCTGGGAGGCAGAGACATTTGCACAGTACACAGTAAGTGCAGATTGTGTTATGTAGCCTATTTGAATGGCTGCACATAGGGAAGTTAGGCCCTCATTCAGAGCCACTCGCTAGCGGCAGTACGCTCGTTCCGAGCGATGTTCGCACATCTGCGCATGCGTACGGTTTTTAGTACGCATGCGCGAACCAGTCAGTGTGGCCGAAAATCGTTGGTACGCAATATAGCGAGGGCCTGCTATTTTGAGTGACAGAATGAGGCATATGTGGGTGGTAACAGGGGAAGGTGCTTGAAAACGGGGAGTGGAGATCCGAACGCAGGCGTGCTTAAAGGTCAAAACGGGCGTTTTAAGTGAGTGCATAATTAATACAGCAGCGTCATTGACCACGTCACTTGGTTTTTTTTAACTCAGTACTGCTCGCAAAATAGCGGTTGAAAACACCAACCACAAGAATAGCGAGCAGTTCATACGCTGTACGATGTACTCGATTAATTTATTTATTTGCGGACATGACGTATGGTGCGTGCGGCCAGGGGGCGTTTTTATCAAAAAAACGAGCGTATGTTTTGCTCGCTCGTTCAGACTTAGAGGTGGGAACAGACTGCAATTTGCGAACGGATCATTTGAATAGCCACCCCTTGTTTTTGAACGAACGACCACAAATAGCGAACGGCTCTGAATCAGGCCCTTAGACAACTGGGCAATGTAAAAATATTATTTACAGTATATACAAAATAAAAACACAAAACAGTACACTGGGTATTACTGGAGAAGCTATGGCAATCCACCATTGCCCTCAGCAGTGAGTGTACAGGGGCCGAACCCTAGTGTAGTTACCCCTCAGCAGTGAGTGTTGAGGGGGCTGGCCACAGTGTAGGTGCCCTCTCAGTAGTGAGTGCCCAGAGTGCTAACTCCAGTGTAGGTACCCTCTCAGCAGTTAGTCCAGTGTGTTGGGCAAGGTGTAGGTACACCTTCAGCAGTGAGTACCCAATGGGATGGCCCCAGTGTAGGTACCACCTTTAGCAGTGAGTACCCATGGGGCTGTCCCCAGCTACACTAACAACACTGATGCTGACATTCCCGGCAGCTGCTCTTCTCCCTGCAGTCACCGGATGGACACAGGGGATGGGGGCCCTGGGGTGGCAGTCCCTGGCGGCTGCTCTTCTCATCCAACGGCCACCCACAGAGCGTTTCTGACTGGTCACATCAGATGCGACCTTGTCAGGGAAAGCCCAGCCTGGTGTGGTCACATCTGATGCGACCATGCCAGACATGTGGTTAATCATTCTATTTCCATCCCTAGGCCTCGATGAGAGAGAAGGTCCTCTGCATGAGCAGGAGCCCTTTAGCATTACTCCTTTGCTCTCCTGACCTGTGTAAGAGCTTGGTAAAATGCAATAGTATTTAAGAAGTTGGTATTAAATAGTAATTAAAAATTAAATTAATTGACTAAATCATTTGGAATTTGCATTTTATGAATGAGGTTACAAAGACAGGATTATAGGGACGCTCAGATGACCTCTCTCTCGCTCTGTCTCTCAGGGGTGGGCAATAAGCGGCCCTCCAGTTGCTGTTGAACTACAGAACCCAACATGCCCTGATACAGTTTAAACTTGCCCTTATAGTAAAACTGTGGCAGTGCATGCTGAGATGTGTAGTTCCACAGCAGCTGGAGGGCCGCTTATTGCCCACCACTGCCTAGGGTGTAGATATACGGAAGTGTTGGTTTTTCAAAGCCGCCGATAGTTTTGAAACGACAATAGGAATAAATGCTAAACCAGGCTTTGCATTTATTTCTATTGGTGTTTTAAAACTATCGGCCAAACCTGTGGAAGATCAGTGGCTTTGACCAACCCTTATTAAATCTACTCACAGGTCTCAAATGAAATAGAGAAAAGCAGAAAATCATGTGGCAGAGAGGTAATATCGCTGCTTTCTTAAAATGCATCTCCAGACTCTGGGGGTCATTCAGACCCGGTCGCAAGCACCGATGTGCTCGCAACCGGGTCGATGGGTAGCCCTGCGCAAGCGCAGCGACCGCACTGCGCGTGTGCAAGCTCCGGAGCGAGAGAGAAACTCTCTCGCTCTGGAGCTCGCTACAAAAGGGGCGGCTGTCGATGTTGATCGACAGCTCGCCCTTTTTTGTAGGCGGGCCAGGGGGTGGTTTCCAAAACGGAGGCGTTCCTTACGCCTACCATTTTGTGGGCGGCCGCACTGACATCATCAGTGCTGTCAGTGGAGAGCTTATTGCTCCATCAGAGCAGAAAGCTCCCTGGGGCTTGAGAGTGCCCAGACCCAACCTTAGGGTCTGGTCGCAAGCCCCGATGGTCGCGATGGTGATCACCATCGCGTCCATCACCCTGGTCGCTAGCTAAGCTGTGGGTGGTAACCCACAGCTTAGCTTGCGACCAGGAGGCCGCACCAAAAAACATGAAGCACCCGCCATCATTCAGACAGAGCGACCGCTTCTTGCAACCGCCTCTGAATGAGGGCCCCTGTTACTTCTTTTATGTGTGGTGTCGTAAGTCTCCATCTGAGCTCGTCTGGGTGACACTGTAGGCACAAAAAGGTAGAAACATCTGGGCTGTGAGGTAAATCTGGCTGCTATGATATACTCTAAATTAATTACATGTTCATTTTAACTAGTATGCATGATCAAACACGTGATCCTTGTCTCTTGTGTTGATAAAGTCAAAATTAAATGAGGTAAAAAAATGCATTGACATTATTTATTAGTTATCTTTTCTACTGACTAAAATTATTACTACTATTAGAGATGTATTGTGAGTTCACATTAGCAACAAGTAACGCTCGCAAACCGTCAGTTACTGACGCTAGGCTGGAAAGCAGAAAACCATGACCATTATGAAGGCACAGTGGCTTATTTATCAAACAGAATGAAAGACGACCGTTGTTTTTATGGTGCGCCTTTGCAGAAAATACACTGAAATAAGCAAGTTTTTTTTTAAGGTATGGAAACCATAACGGCCATTTGTTCTTTGGGGAACAAGTGTCGGCAAAAGGTGACATTCATGTGAAATTGTTATCTGGGATGTATACATGCCTCAGGATCATCCCATGCATGTCACTGGGGGAAATCTTACCCAGGAAAGTGAAATAGCTTATTCCACCTTGAAAGGACATTGACTGTTTCAGTGGCTACAGGGTGAATTTTCCAGATGAGTAATTGCAGTGTCTTACCTGATCTTAACTCTTTCACAGCTGGAGAGGAAGGAAACCTGAGCATCGCAATGCTCTGTGGGTTCTTTTGGCAGCCTCGGCGTTAACCCGGCCACTGGTAACAGAGAGAGTCTGTTCTCCTTAGAGCTCAATCTGTTCCCGCAGGGACAGAAACAAATTTTGTCTCCGTCCACCCAAATCTGTTCACTTACTAGGTCTTTCCATGCAGCACAATATAAGCATAGTGGGGATCATTCACTAGAAGTTCATTTCTTCAAGATACGGGTACAGATAACACTAAAGTTCTGACGCAGAGTTGAATGCAAGTCAGTTTTGTGGACGTATCTTGTATGTATGAAATTTAGTGTAGGGACAACGATGTATACAGATCTGCAAATATCCCAATTTTTTTCATGCACGCAATGCAGGAGCAATTACAGCCAACTTGCGATAACTCTGCATCTGAATGGTATAACTCCCCTGCTGGTATAACATTACAGAGGTCTATGCCTTCAGAAGGGTTAACGCAAAGCCCATTCTCAATGAGATACCAGCTGGCCTAGAAGATGATCTGCTGATTACAACATATATAACCTGTAAGTAAGAAGTTGACGTTTGGCAAGAAAACACATTTATCATAACTAAATGACACTAGTACCTCTGAACATATGAGAAAGCTCCTTGTCTAATGACAGATAGAGAGGATAGTTTTTGGAGTGATGAGGGATTTATGAGGATAGGGTGACTTGACAGGTGGTGGATATGAAAAAACAGCATGTGTCTTTTTCTTTAATGCTTTTGGTGTCTCGCCCTTCGTTGTATTAATTGTATATTTTGCTTTGTACCTTTGCTACCCTTAATATCACTGACCAAGATTTTGACTCTCTCTTCACTTGGAACAAATGACATCGCTGAGGCATGAGGCACAATGTGTTTTGTGCCTCAGTGATGTCACTACAGTATTTTATAATGAACAAGAGGCATGAACACATCCACAGACATGTCTTTTGCTTCTGATGCACTAGACCACCTATAAAAAACCAACATTCCCAGGAAGTCAGGACAAAAGGCCTGATTCAGACCCGGTCGCAAGCGCTCACCGGGTCGGTGTTTGCCCACTGGGCATGCGCACGACGGAGCCGGCACAAGGGTCTCATTGCAAGCCGATGATCATCATTGCGACCACCGCGACCATCAACCTGACCGCTCCAAAAAAAAAAACGCCCTGATTCAGAGCGCACTCTCTTTCACCTGGAAAGAATTCAATTAAGTTAAAACTGACCCATAGGGGTACATTTATGAAGATGGGAGTTCTATTTAAGAAGTGATGTTGCCCATAGCAAACAATCAGATTCTACTTCTCATTATCTAGCACCTTCTAGAAGATAATACCTGGAATCTGATTGGTTGCTAAGGGAAACATCACTTCTTAAATAGAACTCCCATCTTAGTAAATTTACTCCTATGATTTCTTCACATTGGAGGTGGCCATTTTGTGGTCTGAAGCAATATATCAGTTCACTAGGAATTAGTACTGAGGCATGTGAGAAATACAATTATTCCTAAGGGCTCTATTTATTAACATTATTTTTACTAAAATAATGTGAAAAAGGGTGTTTTCACACCCTTTTCACATAATTTTAGTATCACCTATAGTTATTACAGGGCAATTGGAGTACAATTCGTAAAATTCTACTCCAACCCCTAAGTATCACTTATTTTTAGTAACCAGATCGCATTTCCCATAATTGTAATGGGAAATGTGATCTGACCAAAGTTACTAAAAATAAAATGTGAAAAAATACCGGGGAAAGCCCTGTGATAATAACGCCACCTGGAGGTGGCGTTATCCAGGGTCTCCCCCGGTTACCGGACTCCTGCTCCACTATAACGGGCAGAGCAGGAGCCCGGAGCCGGCCCCAGTAATCAGCTGTGTGGTCTAAACAGATCACACGCTGATACACTGTAAAAGAAAGTAAAAAAACAAAACTTACCTGAGTCCAGGCACCGGAGTTCGGGGCTCCGGTGATGAATTTCCTCCGGTCAGCTAGTCTCCCATGGTGCACTGGGGCCCGGTTCTCACCTGACAGGGTCCCAGTCCAGTATGGGATGTCACCTGACCGGAGCGACAGAGGACATCACCGGAGGCCCGATAACTCCAGGTATGTGTAATTAAGGGAGGGGGGGGTCGCGGGGGTCCGCGATCACGGAGGGTGGGGCTTAGAGACAGGGGCAGGCTTGGCGACGGGGGGTAGCAGCGTTGGTCGGTCGGCGCATGCTCCGGGCAGTTGTCACAGTATTTTTTGGGAAAATACTGTGATAAGGCTGTGGAGGGGATTCGCAGGGACAGAGCTTTCTCGCAAGCTGTGTCCCTGCAAGCGATTTGTAGTAAATCCCTGTGATATTGCCTGAATTCGCAATGCGAATTCAGTCGGTAATATCACACTACAATCTGCATTACAAATGCGGATTGTAGTAAATAGAGCCCTAAGAGAGATCCAGCCAGAGGAAGGGGGGATGCAGATATTTTATTTACTCTCCATCTATCTAAGCACCTTTTTGCTGACAAAGACGGAGGATAGGTATATTTCTGAAAACAAGTGTTTACTAATGTTTATCAACCACAGATAAACTTGATTTTTCTTAAGTCCCTGATACTTGCATTATCTATTGGATTAAAGTTTGCTATTTTGATTTAAGTCACCATTGGGGTCCCCCTCCCATCTTTCTAATGCAGATCATTGACCTACAGAAACAATGAGTACTGTGGGCCTGATTCAGAGCCGGACGCTCTGAACGAGCGCCCGCTCTGAATCAGGGCGTGTTTTTTTTTTGCGAGGCGGCCTCTTGGACGCTCGCATAGCTGTGGGTTACCACCCACAGCTTATGCGAGCGTCCATGATGATGGTCGCAATGGTCTTGACCATCGCGACCATCAGGCTTGCGACGAGACCCTTGCGGTAGGGTCTCGTTGCCGCAAGCTCTGGAGTGATTTTGGCTCTATCAGAGCCAAAATCACTCCAACTGACATCACTAGTGATGTCAGTGGGGCCAGACCCAGACGGTAGGCGTTCCCATGGGAACGCCTCCGTCTGGGCAGCCAATCACCATCGACAGCACGCCCCCTTTGGTGCGAGACCCATAATGACGGCTACCCCGTCGTTATTAGGGTCTCGCGCATGCGCATGACGGAGGCGCCTCCATCGTGCGCATGCGCATTTGGGAAACATCGACCCGCTTGCGAGCGCTCAGCGCTTGCGAGCGCTCAGCGCTCGCGAGCGGGTCTGAATGAGATCCTGTGTCTCTTGGTGAATGCAGCCATCTTCCAATAGGGAAGATGGCTCATGGATTTTTGAGGACTCTTAGGGCGTGATTCAGAGATGGGCGGTATTGTACAGCCCCACAGAAGCAGCTGTGCAATACCGCCCATCTATATGTAAATGCAGCAGGAGGTGACTGTAGGAAATAGAAACCTCCAGCATACATCTGCAATCCGAGTGCAGCGTCCGTACAAAAATCTAAAAAAGCCAGATCAGTTCTGGAGCAGCATTCTTTGGACAAATGAAACTAAGATCAACCTGTACCAGAATGATGGAAAGAAAAAAGGAGAAGGCTTGGAATGGCCCATAATCCAAAATACACTATATAATCTATGAAACATATTGGAGGCAGTGTGATGGCATGGGCATAAATGGCTTCCAATGGCACTACGTCATTAGGGTTTAATGATGATGTGACAGAAGCAGCTGGATGAATTCTGGAGGGATGTACTGTCTGCTCCGATTCAGACAAATTCAGCAAAAGTTGATTGGACGGTGCTTCACAGTATAGATAAACAAGTAAACAATGACTGAACATACTGCAAGAGCAACAATATTTTTGTACAACCCATTGAATTAAAGTTGAAAGTCTGTACTTCAATTCAGGAGCGTTGAACATGCAAGGGAGCTCGTGTGCAGTGGGGCCCCTCCTCGAAGCAATGCCTCCCCCCACCTCCAAGCCCTGCATCTTACTTTGCTCCAGCAAGCAAGTCCTCCTCCGCTGTGCCATATTCTCAGTGATCTTCGGGAGGATGGCGCATATACGCACAAGAGAACAAAGGCTCTGGCATAGTGCTTTCACTGCACAGCGCCAGCTTCCCAAAGATGTCACGGGGAACATGGCGCCACGGAGGAGGAGAGAACCGCTTGCCGGAGAAAAGTATAGTTTACATGCAGGGTATGCGGTGTGGGGTCCCCCTGAGTTGCCAAATTATTGTGACCAGTGGGTTAGCACTTTGTAGGGCCACCTTTTGCCCATAATACTGCTTGAATTCTTCTAGGCATGGATTCTACTAACTGTCTGTATGTTTTTTAGGGAACATTAGCCCAAAATATATGAACTGCATCTTCCTTTTCATGAAGGTTAGTAGGTAGCGGATCCAGAATGATCCATGGTTTCGTGCCTTTGTCTCCATATGTCTCCTGCATAGTGTAATTAAACATTTTATTCGACAGACCACATAACCCATTTCCAATCATTTACTGTCCAATTCCTGTTTGCAGCAGATAGCAATGGTGTACAGGCAAGCCTTCTGCTTCTGTAGCCCATACGATGTAATGTGCATTGCACTGTTAGTTAATGACACCCATTATAGATTTATACTAGGTCTAGCATCGACCCTATTCCTGAGACGCAACCATTTTATATACTGTATGTATGTATACATTATATATATCCACTATTAAAGTAGGAGAATAAGGGACCTATTCACCAGGTTCTGCCGACACCACTACGCTGAGCGCTTGGTGCAGACTCCAATTTAACTGTTAGTTAAGAGGCCATCTGAATTGGTCACTGTTTAGGATTATCCTAAATTGATGCACAGCATCCGCAGACACAGTTTATTGTCTGCTGGTCCACTTTGTATACACTCTAACAACTGCTGGGCAGAGCCAGCGCCACCATTAAGCAGCTGCCTATGGGCACCGGCACCAGGAGGGCGGCACTAAAGGCCCCCACACAGAGAGTGATATAGCGGCCGATCTGACTGTTTTGAACAATATCGGCGCTATATCGTTCCGTTGGTGGGCATGATATCGCCCACTGCGCGCTCCCGTGGGGTCGTCCGTCGCTCCTCCAGATCTTTCTGCATGTTCAATTGATCTGGGGGATTGATGAATGCAGTGCTATGTGGGTGGGGGAGGGTGGTGACAGCATAAGAAGGATGTCTCTTCTAGGTTTAGGCACCCCCGGGGGGACTTAGGGTTAGGCATCCCCCCTCCCGGGAGGGTTAGGGTTAGGCTAGGTGAACGGGGGTTAGAGTTAGGCACCCCCTTCCCTGGGAGGATTAGATTTAGGGTGCGGGGAGGTGGGGTTAGGCACCACACCTGGAGTCTTAGGGTTAGGCACCCCCAAGGGAGGGTTAGGGGGGGGAGAGTGTAGGGTTAACTATACTTACCAGCCAGCGTCGTGATTTTCTGTTGTTGGGCTTCCAGTGTTTGGATTTGAACAGGCGGCTTTTATGCCGTCGGTATTTCATACCAAGCCCAATAATTACGCCCATACTATTAACTACAGCCCTCCACACCTAATCCCTCAGCCTGCCCACTACCCCCCATCCACAGCCCCACTACCATCAATCCCCCACCCACTGTAGCCTAGTCTATGTGCTGCCCTAGCTTATCACAAGCACCCCTCACTGACTGCCAGCAGCATTGATCTCTCTCTCTCTCTGGGGCCTATTCATCAACACTAAAATTACGGTTTTAAGGACATTTTCCTTAATTACCATTTAACGATACTGGATCAGAACCTCTATACACACCATCCTATACCTTCTAATATCCTGCCTATACCTTCTGAGGATGACGCTAATTTGCGTACGCAGTCATACCATAAATAAAGACTTAAACGTGGAATCTGTGGTTCCAAAACACAAGTGTTATTCAGGTAAAAGTTCAGACAGTTACACGCAATTGATCTAGACACAATTTAGGTGCAAAAGGAAATTATACAGACCCAAGTACAGTATACATACGCAGCGCTTCCGGTCCCCGGAGATAGGCATCAGCAAGAGACACCTAGTCATACAGCGTTCAGCACGAAGACTAAGAACCAGCGTTTGTGCACACATATTTATATCCCCCCCCCCAGAATAGGACAATAGGATAGTTTGTTGCTGATGTCATTGGTTCCCAGGGGAGAAGCATCTGTTACAGCACATTTAACAGGCTGGTTCAAATAGACTCTCCCTGCCTCTAACAGCTGGGGATCTTTCTCTTCACGCCCCCTGCAACATCCTAACAGTTGTTCCTGAAATATACATTTTGTTGCTTGTAGGTTCTGTGATCCATAACTCGAGTTTGCATGATGCGACCTCCCCACCGATAACACCGGAATACTGTAAAAAGAATACGCATTAGTACAAGACCAAACACGACTTGTTTGGCATGTATAATACCTTAGTTATCAAATCTCTTTATTTCTCAGCATTTAAACTAACTGAACCAACTTAAATCATACACTTTAAAGCTTATTGAACCTTATGTGTGAATATGTAATGTGTGGGTATTGAGGGTTTGATATAAGGACACTAATTAACTTGGGGCAGATGCGTGCGCATAAAGCTAATAAAACAGCGGTTTCATACAAAGTCCTATGCATTCGCTAATATGCGACTAATTAACAGCGCAATTGTGCGTATTAATGTGTGTATGAGAAATGGTGACAAATGCAATCGCATGGTACTAAAAGTATCATCGCCACATGTACTAAAATGTGAGTTTATCTAAAATGGCGCTTAGGCGACCATTCGCAAAATGGCGTCTTGCGATCTCATTTCCAAGATGGCATCGTCACGATTAAATTTTAAACTGAACTTGTCTCAGCCAATAATTCAGCTTCGACAGTCCACCCTTTGATAGCAAACAACATGCTATCACAATCTGCTATTAGAATATAATTTAGGCTTACATTTACATATTATTTGGTGTTATTATGGGATGGCACAAGGTGGTTCTTAATCCATCAATAATGTGTCTCTGGGCGGGGACATAAAACTACTATTATACGCACACCGCGGATCTTGGAAGATCATGTGAAAGGTGTGGGAATGCACCAGTCTTATAAAAGCAGTCTTGAAGGGGAATTGAGACTTTACATTATCTGAGGTGTTCTATGAACAACATTTCAATAATACATTCTATGCATGTCTAAATATAATACATCAAATGATTGTATTTCCTAGTTAAGGGTTATAATGCAGTTCTATATTTACCTCGGTATACATATTGTCATTACTGACCACCATCATAGTTTCATTCTTTTGTTTCACTCTGTTTTTACATTTTCCACACTTCAACACAATAGGAACACACCGGACGCATATACCAATTATTATGATGACAAACAGTATAAGGATTAAGAATTTGCCTACGCTGGCGATCACTTCCTGGACCCATTCCCCTAGACCTGAGAACCATTTCACTGGGTTCAGCCATGAAACCCATCCTTCTATCTTCTCCCCTACTTCAGCCACTGAAGCGTTATGGTTCTTGTGAAATTCCCACTTTAGCTGCAGAATTTCATCCATCTTCCGGTCTATCACCTCCTTAGGATCGCTAATATCATTGGTGACATAGGTGCAACATTTTACTCCAAATTGGGTGGCCAATGTTATGCAATACCCTCCAGTAACAGCAGTTAAATAATTCAACACTAGCCTGTGTGGCACCAGTTCTTTCTTGTACGCTTGCAACTCTCTCCCTGTATACCTGAATGTGTCATCGTACATCTCGGTGATATTATCTATTAATTTAGCAAGTTCCTGGATATATCTAAAATTTAATGTACCCCGAGCGATCCTGGTGGGGTCCAATGCGACCAGAACTTGAAAGCCAGTTGTCTCACTGATTAACTGAGTGGCTTTATGTATATCACCAGGTACCATATTTCTTTTGCCTCTGTGTTCATATTGTGTGAAGATATGGTGACAGTGTGTTTTTATGTATACCCAGCATTTCAACATGTGTGAGAGTCATAACTTCTGGGACTACTCTTCCCAGGTAACACAAACCTTCGGAACTCGGGGAGAGCCATTTATACGCTTTTCTTCCACAGATGAAATATACATTACCAGGGAGAACACAAGGAATGGTATGCATCATTATCATTAAGCACATTTCCCTTGCAAACAATCCTATTTCTGGTTCTTCCATCTGGTACATGCAAGTTTCTGGCTGTATTATTTCAGCACAATAACCGTTTGGCACCTTACCAATAATTTCTTTGGTGGAACTCAATGTATACCAATACCTAAAATGTTTCCCACCAGACTTAATGGAGCGCAGCAGATCATGGTTTATGGACTCATTATCAGCTCTTTGTGTGAAGGTCATCTTCTGATTATTCCCCGTCACTTCCCAACTCTCGGGTTTATTGGGCTTGGTTATGTTTAGACACAAAAGTGATCTATCTACTTGGAATTGATGGAGTTTGAAATGAGGTGGTTTGGATGAGAGGAATTTTCCATCCAATGTTTTCCCTTTTTGCAATTCTAAAATTTCCGTGATATTCAGCGGAAATGGCACCAACCCTACATTATGCTGTCCTTGTGGCACATGTGAACACACCCAGCAATCGGTTTGATTTAACACTTTGCCTACCATGCTATGATAATCCTCTAGAGGATACCCACCCCAGTACGGATTATATTTAGGTTTGCACTGTTGGATACAGTTCTCATCAAGCTCACAAATACAAGAGTCTTCAGACGATAAACCTCCACACCTTCCCCGAGTATCCGGTATGCCAGCTCTCTTAACAATAACAGTACTAAGATTGGTCAGACACTCCCCTGATTGGCATTGCACTCCTCCTGACTCCACTCCATCAGCACTGCCATCTGCTCCCGTTTCCTCAATTGGTCCACCATCACAGACACTGGATATCCCTGGACTGACCAGGATGGTGAACACTCTAAAAGAGAATATGAAAATGAACACAGCAGGCCCGTCCATTGTCACAACAAGACCTGCAAATTTCTCTCAGTTCAGGTATCTTACTATGACCTTTTCATTCCTCCCGGAACAAGCTCGCTATCAGCTTTGTCTCCGACTTGTTTCTCCACCGGTTGATTGACCTTTTTGCAGTGAGTGGAATGGACCCAGGTATCTCTCTCGGCCACCTTCAAAGATGTAGTACTTGTCAGTAACCCTGGTACGGACCTTCCCACTGATCAGTCAAACAACCTGAACGCAAGAAATTTCTGATCATTACATATTCTCCTGGTTCAATATCATGACAGTTCGTTTCAGGCATATCATTAGACAACAATTTCAGTTTCTGCTGCTGTTGCTTTAACTGCTTACTCATTGATATAAGATACTTTACAGTTACCTCGTTGTTACCCTTTAGATCTTCCTGTGGACTTATAATCAAATGAGGTTGTCTACCGAACAATATTTCAAATGGGGACAGATTCAGAGGAGGTCTAGGAGTGGTCCTTATGCTATGTAGGACCATAGGTAACACTTCTGGCCATCCTAGTCCAGTCTCAGTCATGATTTACTTATTTTTAATTGTCCCGTTCATCCTCTCTACCTTTGCACTGGCTTGTGGTCGGTAGGGGGTGTGAAGTTGGCTATTAATACCCATCAGCTTGCACATATTTTGAAAAACATCACCTGTGAAATGGGTACCCCTATCACTCTCAATGATTTTAGGGATACCGTACCTGCATACAAATTCCTGAACTATTTTCTTGGCAGTAAACGCAGCAGTATTAGTGGTCGCTGGGTAGGCCTCAACCCAGTTAGAAAATACGTCTGTGCACACTAATACATACTTAAAGTTCCTGCAGGGTGGTAATTGGATGAAATCAATTTGTATCACTTGGAAAGGTCCATCAGTTGGTGCAATGTGGGACGGTTCGGTAGGGATCGCTTTCCCTATGTTCTTTCTCAAGCAGGTCAGACAGGACATTGCTATCTTCTCGGCTTATGAAGAAAAACCTGGTGCGCACCAGTATGCCCTCACCAACTTGCACATACCCTGTTTACCCAGATGAGTCAAACCGTGTGCTGCCTCAGCCAGGCTTGGGTAATTTGCCTTGGGGGCTATTGGCTTACCATGTTCGTCCCTCCAGAGCCCAGAGGACTCTTGCCCACATTCCTTGGACTTCCAAATGGATTTTTCCTGAATTGAACACAAATTTTGCATCTCAATTAACTTCAGCATATCAATAGTTTGAAATGACATAATTGTTTCAATCGGAGAAAACATTTTTAACCCCGCTGCCCATTTTGCAGCTTCATCAGCTCTGTTGTTGCCCAGTGACACTGGGTCATCCTCACATGTGTGGGCTTTACATTTAATTACTGCCACTGCTTTGGGCAGTTGGATTGCTTCTAAAAGATGTTTTATGTGTCGGGAATGTGCAATTGGTGTTCCTACTGCTGTCATAAAATTTCTCAGATGCCATAGAGCCCCAAAATCATGCACCACCCCGAACGCGTATCTCGAGTCAGTGTAAATGTTAGCAGATTTGCCTGCTGACAGTTCACATGCTCTAGTCAGTGCTACTAACTCTGCCACCTGGGCTGAGTGAGGAGGACCGAGAGGTTTAGCTTCTATGATGTCTGTGTCATTTACAACAGTATAACCTGTACATAATTCATCTGTGTCTGTTTGTCTAAGACAACTCCCATCCGTATAAAAAGTCACATCCACATTCTCTAAAGGTGTGTCATGTATGTCAGGTCTAGCAGTAAAGGTCTGATTCAGATGTCATACAATCGTGCGTATCATTATGTCTGCCGAACTCACCTCCCGCCAGTAACTCCTCTCCTTCCACCCTTTGTACATCATGTTGTACATATGGTAGGTATGTTGCTGGATTCAGCGTACTGCAACGTTTAACGGTAATATTTGCAGGAGCGATTAGAGCTAGTTCCCATTTGGTGAACCTAGCCGAGGAGACGTGTCTGGTTTGAGCTGAGCTCAACAGAGCAGATACAGCATGGGGAGTGTAGACAATCATATCATGGCCCAATACTACGTCCTCACTTTTACTCACCAATAGAGCGGTAGCTGCTACACTTCTCAAACAGGTGGGGAGTGATCTTGCTACCATGTCCAATTGGGCACTGTAGTATGCTACGGGCCTACTGGCATCACCATGTTTTTGTGTAAGGACACCTGCAGCACAACCATCGGCTTCTGTACAATACAAATCAAAAGGTTTTTCATAATCAGGTATTCCCAATGCAGAAGCTCTTGTCAGACTATCCTTAAGATTAAGGAAAGCCTGTTCTGATTCCTCTGTGTGTATGACATGATCAGGCTTTGAGGAAGAGACTAATGCCTGTAAAGGTAAGGCCAAAATATAAAAACCTGGTATCCACATTCTACAATATCCACACATTCCCAAGAAGGTATGAATTTGCTGTTGACTCTGCGGCAGTGTCATGTTTTGTATGGTCTGGATTCTATCTGTTGTGAAGTGTCGTGATCCCTGGGTTAGGCAGTGTCCCAAATATTTTACTCTGGATTGGCACGGCTGTAGTTTGTCCTTAGCCATCTTGTGTTCTGTTTGTGAGAGATGAAAGAACAAAAGTTTAGTATCATTCAAACATGACATAAACAAGTCAGAACATAGCAATAAATCGTCCATATATTGAATTAGAACAGATCCATTGGCAGGTTGAAAAGATTGTAAACAGTCGTGCAATGCCTGGGAGAAGATACTGGGGCTGTCTATGAAACCTTGGGGTAATCGTGTCCATGTGCATTGTAAACCTCTGTATGTAAATGCGAATAGATACTGACAGTCAGGATGGAGAGGCACAGAGAAAAAAGCAGAACAGAGGTCAACGACAGTGAAATGGGTTGCATTTGGGGGGATCTGCATCAAAATGACAGCTGGATTTGGCACTACAGGGAATTGGCTCTCTACTACCTTATTAACACCTCTAAGGTCTTGTACCAGCCTATAACCCCTCCCACCACTCTTCTTTACCGGGAAGGTGGGACTGTTGGCTACACTAGCTGTAGGGACCAAAATTCCCTGTTGTAATAATCGCTCAATTATTGGAAAAACCCCTAATTCTACCTCCTGTTTTAGTGGGTACTGGGGAATTTTTGGAGCTTGCCTTCCATTTTTTAAATTTACCATTACTGGGCTTACGTTTGCCATTAATCCAGTGTCCTGTCCATCTTTAGTCCAAAGGGAATCTGGAATTAGGGACAATATTTCATCTACCTGTGATGGAGTTTCATTTAAAACTGTAGAGTGATACATTATCCTTTGAGGAGTGTCTAACATATCCCGCACCTCGTATACCATTCTCTCTGGGATATCTAAAAATACACCATCAGGGGTGCAATATATAACACATCCCATCTTACATAACAAGTCTCTGCCCAGTAGGTTAGTAGGAGCCGCAGCAGCCAGGAGAAAAGAATGCCTGGTGTGCAACGGCCCAATAGTAACCTCTGTGGACTTTGTTAAAGGATAATGTTCCACTTTACCTGTTACACCCATTGTTGGTACTGTCTCGTTGGTCACCTGCAAATTAACGGGAGATTTTTATCACCTAGCTGGTCGCCCCTATGTCTACAAGAAAAGGATATTCAGTACCAGCTACATCAACCATCATGACCGGTTCTTCCCTAGTACTTCCTGTTAACCTGACCATCTGTAAACTACAGGTATGACCTGAACCCTAGCGTTGGCTACCATTCTCCAATAAAGCATTTACAGCTACAATTGGAGCTGGTGCCTGCTGAACATTTGCTGGCCTCTGTGCATATCCCTTATGGGGATATCTAGGTCTTCCCTGATGTGGGATCCCTACACCTTTTACTGTACAGTTTCTACTTAAGTGTGCTGTTTGTTTACAGTTAAAACATGTTCGTGTTTTGGGTGAAGACATGTGGTGTTGTGAGGTTTGCGCAGAGGGTAAAGGTGGTGGATATGTGTAAGGATAGGGAGGGTAAGGGTATTGTGGGGGATAAGAAGTTGGTGGATAGCCTGGGACCTGTGGTTGCATTGGGTTAGTGGGATAGAATTGTGTTTGTTGTTGAGTGGGGTTAGTGAGAGCACATACTTGTTCAGACGTGAGTGTGTGTGCAAGTGCAAGTGTGTCTGTTGGCTGTGATGTTACCGTCATTCCCTCCAGAGCTTGTATACTGACAGCCATTAGTTTTTTGCTCTGGGCTTCTCTCTTTTTGGAGATGTTTTTATCATGTTCAATGGCGGTTTCTATGAGGGTATCTATTGTGAGTCCCCGCCAGCCAGGTCTGAACCCGAGTTTTTAAACTCTCTTTCAGACCATCCACAAGTACCGTAACTATCATTCCCCTGTGGTGAGTGCTATCTTTTATATCTTCTATCCCAGTGTACTGGGTGATAGCCTGCAGAGCCCGATCGCAATAATCTTCTGCAGTTTCACTCTCTTTCTGTTTAATGGTGAAAATTTTGTTCCAGTTAACTACTACTGGAAAATATATACCCAATTGAGTTACAATTCGGGAAATGTTACTTTGATTTACTTGGTCTGTTAAGGGAACGTCACCATCCAATACACAATCTGTGATCAATTTTGTCACGTCGGTATTGCGTGGCAGATAGGCCCTTAACACCACACGCCAATCTTTATTAGTGGGCTCATGTGAACTACCCAAATTTCTCAAAAATCTTTGACATTTGGCTAATTCCTTTTTGGGATCGGGGAAATCATTATGATGGAATTTAGTTCTGCTCTTGTCCAAGGACAATGCATTACTACTTCCCTCGTGGGCACTATACCGTTTGCGTCTGCATTTCCATTTGGAACAGTTATTGTCCGAATGGGATGCAGACCTGTAGCGCTGCTACCTTTGACCTGGTTACCTGGCTGGGGGTTTAGTCTGCTGCTGCTGCTGCGTATGGTATGAACAACTTCCTCTACGGATGCAGAGGACACTAACACTTCCCTTGCTGTTACCGATGGAAATTGCGGCACCACTCGTGATTGTGGTGATGCAGCATCTATCATCTGCACAGCATGGGAAATGGCAGACATTACAATAGGCTCATCATCCGCATCATGAACATTTTCTTTATAGTTGCTTAAGAGAGGGTACAAGTTGCTTGTTACATTTTTATGGGTATTTTTGGTAACTGTACTTGCACTGCCATCCACATAAGGTGGGGGAGGTGAGCGTGAACTGCTGGCAATACTCTCCATGATGCTACCTTGCCGCACGTGCGTGCCATTTTGCGGCTCGCCCGTATTGCAATTTAGCGTTGTGGATGTATTTTCTGACAATGTGCTCACGACGCTAGTTTGCGTCGTTTGCACATTTTTAAGCCACGCATCCCCTTCATGCTGCCACAGTTTTAAACATTCAAAATATTTAACTTTTTCTCTCGGGAGCGCATCAAACTGATGTGATCCCGGACATTGTCTAACACATTTTTATCAAAACTACCAATTCTGGGAAACGGTCTAACACTCTTCCTCGTCATATTAAACCATAACTCATAATACCTTATTGCATAAGTACCGTACTTGGTATGCATGATACGACGGGTTGATCTGATCGGCGCCTCCATTAGCAGCACATCATTGCCTAACATCTCTACTGTTTGCGTGGCTCCCATTCTGAGACAACTCCTACGCTTTTCAATAAAGATTTAAACCGGTGAAAGACAATCAAGACACTTTCACTTACCTGTGGACGATTTAAGTCGGCGGTGCCCACACACCTGGATAAGATTTAGTAATGCAACTTCCACACCTGGATAAGATTTGAAAAAGGCAACTTCCACACCCGGATAAGATTTAGTAAGGCAACTTCCACACCTATGAGAGTTTATATGTCGGCTACTCTCACGCACCTCTCTACAATAAAGACAATATGTACACCTGCTACTGTGTATAGAACGGTAAAGCTGCTTACCGAGCGGCTAGACTAACCCTTGCACCTAGCCCTTAAGGATCATACGATACCCTTAACTTTGTTCAACAAATATTCACTGTTACACACTTTTTTCCTGCGCAGAAAAATACACGTTAACCCAGACATTGGTAATAGGAAAAAAACGTAAACCTCAATGGCTTTGTTCAAACACGTGGCAGCACAACCAGAAGTACGTATACACTATTGTGCGACCGTCGCATACACAATAATGCGACTACCCCACAACCGTATAATGGCTTTTTAACTGCGTACACAAAAGTGCGTCTTTGCTATGCGCAAACCTGCGACTTAGCCATGTACTCAGTACTGCGACACCCCTTTAAACGTAAGGTTCTATCAACAGAGGAAAACAAACTTTTTCCTCTTTTCCCTGGATTCTAGTCAGCTTCCTTGATTCACACGGAGACGGATAGCGATCTTTCAGCACAAAACGGTTGCAGGCAAACCCTGCATGTGGCCACTCCACCCTTTGCTGAAATATCAATGGCCGTATGTACTGAGTGAGCAGGTAAGTGACTTCACTACGAGCCCCCAACTAACAATACTGGATCAGAACCTCTATACACACCTTCCTAATCCTATACCTTCTAATATCCTGCCTATACCTTCTGAGGATGACGCTAATTTGCGTACGCAGTCATACCATAAATAAAGACTTAGACGTGGAATCTGTGGTTCCAAAGCACAAGTGTTATTCAGGTAAAAGTTCAGACAGTTACGCGCAATTGATCTAGACATAATTTAGGCGCAAAAGGAAATTATACAGACCCAAGTACAGTATACATTCGCAGCGCTTCCGGACCCGGAGATAGGCATCAGCAAGAGACCCCTAGTCATACAGCGTTCAGCATGAAGACTAAGAACCAGCGTTCATGCACACATATTTATACCCCACCAGAATAAACAGGACAATAGGAAAGCTTGTTGCTGATGTCATTGGTTCCCAGGGGAGAAGCATCTGTTACAGCACATTTAACAGGCTGGTTCAAATAGACTCTCCCTGCCTCTAACAGCTGGGGATCTTTCTCTTCACGCTCCCTGCAACATCCTAACAGTTGTTCCTGAAATATACATTTTGTTGCTTGTAGGTTCTGTGATCCATAACTCGAGTTTGCATGATGCGACCTCCCCACTGATAACACCGGAATACTGTAAAAAGAATACGCATCAGTACAAGACCAAACACAACTGGTTTAGCATGTATAATACCTTAGTTATCAAATCTCTTTATTTCTCAGCATTTAAACTAACTGAACCAACTTAAATCATACACTTTAAAGCTTATTGAGCCTTATGTGTGAATATGTAATGTGTGGGTATTGAGGGTTTGATATAAGGATGCTAGTTAACTTGGGGCAGATGCATGCGCATAAAGCCAATAAAACAGCGGTTTCATACAAAGTCCTATGCATTCGCTAATATGCGACTAGTTAACAGCGCAATTGTGTGTATTAATGTGTGTATGAGAAATGGTGACAAATGCAATTGCATGGTGCTAATAGTATCATCGCCACATGTACTAAAATGTGAGTTTATCTAAAATGGCGCTTAGGTGACCATTCGCAAAATGGCGTCTTGCGATCTAATTTCCAAGATGGCATCTTGCGGCCAGTCGCAAGATGGCGTCGTCGTGATTAAATTTTAAACTGAACTTGTCTCAGCCAATTATTCAGCTTCAACACATTATTTTAGTATTCATTAACACACTTAACACAGGAGATATCACTGATATCTCCTGGTTAAGTCCGCCTGCGTTAATTTCCACACTGCCCATATATTAGTACATTAGTATGAGGATGTAGAAATTAGGCTATTCATCAAATTCCGAAAATTATGTATTTTCGAATTTGCACCACTCTCAGGTGGCGTACAGCGTGTTACACTTACCTGCTTTCAGCTGGACAGGTCCTCCTCCGGCTCGCTCCATCGCTCCCTTGTCCCTCCTCCGGTTCCGGCTGCTGCTCCGACTGTTGTTCTCCCGGCAGAACACAGTAAAGTTTAAATAAAAAATAAATAAATTATATATATATATTATATATTTATTATATATATATATATATATTTTTTTTTTTTTTTTTTTTACTTTACGGTTTTCTCCTCTTCAGATGGGAGGTCGGGGTCCGCGGCTGCAGCGGCCAGGTAGGTAGGGGACAGGGAGGTGAGTGGAGGGGAGGAGGGTGGGGTTGGGGGGGACACAGAATTACCGCAGCTGTAGGCAGTGCTGTGCCGATTTTGTGAATGTAACAGCGCATGCGCAGCACTGATTACAGCTGCTGTAAGTTAGTGTAGATAGTAATCCCTATCTATTTCCTGAAAAGCTGTCATTGCAAAAATGACAGCTTTTCGGAATAGATACTTATGGAGAAGAGGAATGATGTATTCCTCCGGTAATTAGGTACAACTCCACGCGAGTTCTAAACCTAATTACCTCCATCGATTGTTTTTTTTTTTAGTTATGATGAATAGTCTCTTTCTCACCTTCTTTATATATAATCATTTTTAATACTTCACTTAACAGAATCCTAATTTAGGGAAATTAATTATGTGTTTTAAAGAATAGTGGTCTAAAGTGCACTATGTAGCTAGAACTGTTTCTTTCGTTGGGGCAATAGGATATGTAAGCGAAAAGCTGTGGGTGGAAAAGATGGTGGGCAGATGTGCATGTGAGGATATGTTGGAGGGCAGATGTGCATGTGAGGATATGTTGGAGGGCAGATGTGCATGTGAGGATATGTTGGAGGGCAGATGTGCATGTGAGGATATTTCAGAGGGCAGATGTGCATGTGAGAAATGAGTTGCTGGGCATAGGGATATGTGAGATAGAAGCTGGCAGGTTGCACGAGGCATGTGGTGAAGTTGGTCTGGGGGTGGGGTGGAGGGACAGGTGGTAAGCTTCAGTTATGCCTAGGCTGCTGGGAAACCTTGCACCGGCCCTGCTGTTGCCTCTGAATAATTCACCAGTGCAGCCACTTTAGTAATACTTGTACCGCTACTGGGAGCGCTAGCAGTCATTCCACGTTCAAAGTCCGTCGTATCGCTTTGTTTACCCATTATTTCATGGGGATGCAATCGGGAAGCCGGCTGACATTATACTGACAGCCGGCTTTCCGACTGTCATATCCCGGCGAGGGTGAAATGACCGGCGTCTAGATGTAGATGCCGGGCGTCATCGAAGGGATGCCGGGCACCACGAGCAGACAGCTGCGGGGGGGGGGGGGGGGTTAGGTTTAGGGCTCCCAGGGAGGACATAGGGTTAGGCACCCCCCACGGGAGGGTTAGGGTTAGGCTGGGGGAGGGAGGGTTATGGTTAGGCATCCCCGGGAGGAGGTTAGGGTTAGGCAGCGGGAAAGGGGGGGTTAGGTTTAGGCACTATGGGGGGGATTAGGGTTAGGCACTTGGGGGGGAGGTTAGTGTTAGGCACCCCTAAGGGAGGGTTAGGTGGGTAGGTTAGTTTAGTTAGTACTTACCTGGGGACGATCGGGATTTCCAGCGCTGTCAGGCTCCCGCTGCCGGGATCCCTTCATCTGTCGGCTTGACGTTGCCGGGATTCGAACTTACATACCAATTCCATTTCATGAGTGATACACTACATTAGTCTCTGCATACCTTCACATTTCAGTTTTTACACCATCCTATGTCAGCATTATGGGCTGATGCAGATTTGGGAATAGAGTAACATATAACAAGTAATGGTGCATACACACGGTCCTATTTGATGAACGTTGAACGATTGAACGATTTTTGCAACGATTTGAACGATTTCATCAACGATGAATGATTGAACGATTTCTGACAGTATTAAAATGAATGAAATGCATGCCCTACATGTCAAAGATATGAACGATTGAACGATTTTTACAATCGTTATCGTTCATATCTGATAAGAAATCTGATAAGAAATCTGACTGTGTGTATGCACCATAACTGTGCATCTTGGTAAAACCATGCTACACTGCTGGTGGGGCAGAGGTAACATGTGGAGAGAGAGTTAGATTTGGGAGATATAAACTGCAGTGTAAAAATAAAGCTGGCCAGCATGTGTGGTCTAAGTGGCCAGTATTTACCCCACATGCAAAAAAACCCCAGTTGTGTACAGTATTTGCACCCCTTGCATTGCAACATGGTTTGTGCAAGTAAACAGTTACTAGCTCTGTCTTACTCTATTCCCAAATCTGAATCAGACCCTATATGCGGAGCTACGTTGCATAATATCGCCTGGTGATCATAATAGTTTGCCCACTCATCCATATATCTATAAATATATATATAAAATATATATGTGTGTCTGTTTGTGTGTGCGTGCAATAAGGAACGGCACTTTGGAAACAGTTTGAATGTATAAACTATTTGAGTTTATTTGGTGCAAGAAATACATATATCATTTATCATCCATTTGTTCTGGCAAGTGAAAGAATACCTGAACGTCTGGAGTGTCCACCTCTGTATATATAGATATGTATGTGACACATGAAATATATTATTGGATGGATGTAGTCCTCTCTCAGTAATGTGATGGTAGGATGAATTATTAGGATTGTAAAACTCCTTTGATCATTCTGACACCATACTAACCTCTCAATGAATCACATATCCCTATTTAATATAGTGTCCTACGATGCTTCTAAAAGGCCATCTTTTTATGGGGACAGCATTATTTTATGTAACAAACTCTTTTATCGTAAGTTACCTTGACAAGGCAGTTTAGAAGAACGCATTATTTTATTGCACGTTATATATAAAAAACAAGTGTGTGAGCAAGTGCTTCCAGCTAACAGTTCTATCCATCACGCTTAGCTCCTTTGTGAAAATAATCAAGTGAATACCTTCAGGCAGACATGAGAAGCTGGGCACGTATGATGAACAGGGCTGATATAAGGAAGGGGCGACAGGGGCGGTCGTCCCGGGGCCCTCACACAAAGAGGGGCCCCCACAAAGGGTCAATGTGACCCTGCAGAGAACAGGTGTCCAGCGACACCTGTTCCCGGGTTGAGTCTTAGCAGCACAACTTGGTTTCCCTGGGGCACCCAGAAGCCTAAATCCGGCCCTGATGATGAACAAGCAGAGCAGAATCATAAGTCGCTATATATTTTACAGATGTATCTATGTCTGCATGATGACAGCTACTTACATCTCCCAACTTCTGTTGTGTTCTTGATTAAAGAGAGAACAGACCATTTTATATAGGGCCTGATTCACAGCGGGACATAGTGTCGAGTTTTGTGCAGTTGAGCAATTATTTTCTACTGCACATGTGCAAAAAGTTCTGGAAACCCCTACGGCGGATGCGTAGTGCTGAGTGTACGCAGAGTTTTCTGCTGTGTATGGAATCGCTCCCATTTGAGCTGGTGGTGGAAGCCATAGGTATTCTTGGGAGGTGGCTTAAGTCATCGCAAAAAAAGAGTTCATGCTCGATCAGTTTGAGATCAGATGATTGACTCATCTCATGGGAGAGTTCTCATATGCAGAGCTACAGCTAGAGGCTAATTTTAGAGAAAGTTCAGGAGGAGGAGACACAGTGCCAGCCATATAGCATTGTAAGCAGGGCCGGCCTGTCCGTTATGCTGGGTACACGGCCAAGTAGAGGGCCACACTGTAGAGGGCATCGGCAGCCGCAGTCCAAAAGTGACAGTCCGGCGCAATGGGCAGCGTTGTTGGCAGCTTGTGCACATGACTACACAATGCATCGGTTCTCTGGATAGACAGTAGGGCGTGGGCAGAGCTAGAGCCAATGGTATCAGGGGGTGGGAAGAAAGTTAGTTGCCGGGTGAAGTGACTGCCCGGGCGCACGGAGAGTGGAGAGGAAGAAGTGAATGGGCCCTTCACAGCAAGCTGCACAAAGCCTGCAAGGTGGTGACAGGCGAGAGCACTAGGGTGAATAGGCGAAAACTGAGGGGTGGTCCGGGGGTGCACCTGACCACCCATTAGCCAGCTTGCCAGATTTTTTTTTCCTCACTTCTAATCACCATGGCTCCCGCCTCAGCACGGCCTGTCTGGTAAAGAGTCTGGAGTCTCAAAACATCTCAGAGCTCCGCCCCCCCCCCCCGGCTATAGACAACGGGCTTTTCAGTGGCTACGCGTGCGATGTGATGAGTTCATGTTGTGCGCGGCTACGTCACATTGCGCGCAGTGTGCTTGTTCTCTGTGTGCCTGCCTGTGTGTTGAAGTGCCGACGAGGAGCAGTGCACTAACACAGATGCAGGAGGATGCCGCGGCTTACTGTTGAGACCCAATGTGCCAGCTGCATATTCTGGACCCTGAAGAAGCGTCCATACTAGCAACCCCACACTCCATAAGCTCTGTTTTTCTGGGACAGTCCCACATTATATGACCTGGCTCTCTGCACTCGTAGCAAATGACCCTGGCATCTCTAGTGGAGTGGTGACAGTAGGGGTCACAGGACAATGGGGAGCCATCTTAATAGGTTGCCCATTCCCTGGTTTCTTTTAAGGCATCTTTGTCATATTTCCTGCTGTCTCATACCACTCCAATACTGTAACTAATTCCTCTACATTTTGACGATCAGCGTGTATGACCCAGCTGATTCTGCTATAGGGTTCTTATACACAGATCAATAACCACCGTCTATACAATCTGAGCGGCAGTGCGGTCTTCTGGCTGGAGCCAACTCCGCCCCTGTCTAGCAAGTTCTGCAACCTGCTTCCAAATAGGGACCAGGGTCGCCGAGAGGGAAGGAGGGGGGGAGCGGATACTAATTACCCTGGAGGGGCCCGGCACCACTCCCCCCCCTTACATCACAGCAGCCCAGCACACGCTGCTGTGTGCTGGTCTGTGCTGGGCTGCACTGGGCGACTGCTCACGGCTGCTAAGAATCAGCCACAGCAGTCTCCTATGCTTGTGGGGGAGCAATCAAGCTGATCGCGTCCCCCACTGGTTATGCACTGGGCTGAGGTTGGCTCACTGCGCCCCTTTCGCCAGCGTGCAGTGGCGCGGCAAAACTTTTTTTTTTAAACCTAAGGTGCCACCCGTGATTAGGCCATGCCCCCTTTTTTACTGGGGTCCAGTGCGGCTCTTGGCAGGCCTGATAGGGACCCCTGGTAATAGGACCCATTCATGGAAGCGCTGCAATTTCCCAGAAGGAGTAAGACCTGACCTGGCCAGAATAGCACTTATGACTAGGTCATATTTCTCTGCATCAGCAGAGGACAAATCAGCATAGGCTTTCTGAGCCTCACCAGTGAGATAGGGGGCAAGTCTATCAGCCCAAGTATCTGCTGGCCATTTTAAACTCTGTGGCACCCTCTCAAATATCAGCTATTATGCCCCTGGGTCATCTGAGGCAGCAGTCATTTTATTCAGATGCCCTGCACCTATTGTGCCCACTGACTGGGTCAGCAGCTGCAACATTTGCTCCTCTGTCTTTGATGAGAGGCAAACAAAGGACCTGATTCAGATCCACTCGCTAAGGTGCGATCTCTCACTGTGAGCGATTTTCGCCCATCTGCGCATGCGTATAATTCACAGTGCGCGTACGCAAGCCATTCTTTGCAATCTGATTTTGGTTGCTCGTAAGGCACTATCAGGTCGCTACTTTGAGTGTCAGATAGTGCCATTTGTGAAAACGGAAGAAGGAAGTGGAGGAGACCAGGGGGAAAGGATTAAGGTGGAAGCAATGGGCAGAACAAAAGATTAGGTAGACATTTAGTGAAGGGGGGAGTTGAAGAAAACATGGCCATGGTAAGGATTAGGTAAATAGGGGAAGGAAGAGTTGAAAGTAGGAATGAAGGAGTGTAAGAGATTGTGTAGTTTTCCAGAAATGCAAGAAAAAGTACAATGTGGGAAGAGGTGTCTGTGCAACAAAAGTTTATTAATCAGTATAATTAAAGTGGAGATTTGATGTTAGCAGAAAGTAAATAATAAAGTAGACAGTCATATAGCTAGATGCTGTAAGACTAGGCACAGGAGCTAAGGTAAAAAGACATTTTTAGAGAGGTAAGCTGACATTAACACATATACAGTATGCATTAAGATTATATATAAAGCACAGAGCCAGCATAAATAGTAGCAGTTGAGGCACAAGGTTTTTATAGTGTCCAAACAGGAAGTCCAATGATGAAAGTAAGTCCTGGTAATATAGACTAATGGATCATGTAGTAAGGAGATTGTGAACTCACAGTGGTTGTTTAAACTTTGTTCTAGTAGAGTTTTGGTTCTTGAATGTGTGTAGATTCCTTATTTTCCTTTTGTTTCACTTCAGTTTAATGCCAGTATAACGCCAATATTCAATTTAAAATACAAAGTGCACTTTTAAATTGGGCATTTATGAGATTGGCCACTACAGCCAGGCTTCCAGCCTAATAATGAAACTTAAATAGGAGACCTGGCATGTGAATCCACTGATTGTTAACAATCCCCAAAACACTCCCACTAATATGGCTAGCAATAAATTAACTTAAGCAAACAAACAGCACATACCACTAAGCAAAGATCTGGGTCTATACATCAATAAGCTAACTAAGGGGGAAAAAAAATCAGAGAAAGATACTATGCAGTGAAGTGCTAATTAACATTACTTATAAATTAATAGCTTATTTAGATCTCAGTAATATGTGTGTCTTGCTCTTGTTCAGTCAACAGGTGAACTTAATTAGACAGCATACTAGCTGGAGAAGATACTAATCAGCATTTGTTATATATCAAGCACCTTAGTAAAAACAAAGCAAAGTAACTTTTTTGTTTGTCTCAGTGTACATAAACAGCTTTTGCACAATGCATTGCAAGTTACAGTGACCTTAATATAACTGCGCTTTTTCTGGTTCGCCGACCATACTCACGTATACCAAACATTTTGCCATGTCAGATCCTTCACTACAGCAGTGCAGAGGTCCCCATGCGGGCCACCACATGTAACACAGGGTATTGTAATGAGGACTCCAGACAGGCAGGTACTTGGTAAAGCAGTGTCTTTTTAATGGTAGCAGACACTGCACCTTAGTATACATGAGGTTAGGCCTGGACACACACAGGCACATAACAGAAAAAAAGCAAACAACATAAAAGTAAATGTCTCAGCACTCCTTGTGCTAATGTCTCTGGACCATCCAGGTCCTGGCACCCTAATGCTAACCACCACCCCCAGCCTATCACCTGGCTAGCTTATCCAGCATCAGGAGCAATGAGCAACAGGTGTGTGAGAGTTTTAAACCCTTCCTGTGCTGCTGGCTCTGGGTAACCTGGAAAAGAAAGAGTTCCATATCTCCACTTTGAGCTGTGCAGCCCAATAAACCCGGAATTCCAAACTTCTATTGTAACTGCAGAATGTGCTGGTCTTGTTTTCCTCTCCCTTGGAGTATCGGGGGTCAGATACTTCCTCGGTTACTCCACGTCACATCCAGGTCCTTAGAATGAAGGGGAAATAGAACCAACCATTTGGTTACTTCAGTGTCTCTGTCAACACCCTCCCTGCAACTTCCCCTGAGTATGCCATCCCTACCTTACCCTACTGGTAACTCCTTTTCACTGTCCCTGCTCTCACCTTGCCTGTATCTCAACCTTAGGGCGGAATTCAATTGTTTTCATCCCCTATAGCGCCTGACGGAGCTATTCTATTCTTGCTCCTGTCGGGCGCGATCAGCTGCCAAGCGCTACATTTCAGCATGCAGCCCCTGGGGGATGAGAGCTGAAATGTGCGAAAACTGACATGTTTGGGCGCCCAAACATCACTTTTCTCGATCGCACCCAGCACTTTGGTCGGGTATAGCTGCTTTACGCGGCTAAACCTGACCTCTATGGGCGCGATCAGCGCGAAGAACGGCAGCAATTGAATGGCGGCCCGCGATCTCCT
>JAUIMM010000063.1:3142500-3187500 GCA_031769625.1 Taudactylus pleione | reverse complement strand
TGGTGACAGTATCATATGCAGTGACAGTAGACATGTCAGAAATTGTTGCCAGGTCCTTCAGTCCGGACCAGATGACCAAACTTGGTCCTGCCTGCCCTGCATCACCGCCAGCGGGTTGCTTAGGATACCTAAGTTTTTTCCTGGCAGCCCCAGTGGCGGGAGAAAATGAAGAAGGAGCTGTTGACGTGTCACGTTCCGCTTCAGCTGACAGTGTTTTCACCAGCAGGTATTTGCACCTCTGCAGGCTTGTGTCGGCCAGAAAGAGAGACACCACATAGGCTTTAAACCTAGGATCGAGCACGGTGGCCAAAATGTAGTGGTCTGATTTCAACAGATTGACCACCCTGGAATCCTGGCAAAGCGAATGAAGGGCTTCATCCACAAGTCCCACATGCCGAGCGGAATCACTCCATCTTAGCTCCTCCTTCACTTTCTCCAGCTGCTTCTGCAAAAGCCTGATGAGGGGAATGACCTGACTCAAGCTGGCAGTGTCTGAACTGACTTCACGTGTGGCAAGTTCGAAGGGCTGGAGAACCTTGCACAACACGGAAATCATTCTACACTGCGCTTGAGCCAGGTGCATACCCCCTCCTTTGCCTATGTCATAGGTGGATGTATAGGCTTGAATGGCCTTTTGCTGCTCCTCCATCCTCTGAAGCATATAGAGGGTTGAGTTCCACCACGTCACAACCTCTTTCTTCAGGTGATGGCGGGGCAGGTTCAAGAGTGTTTGCTGGCGCTCCAGTCTTCGGCACGCAGTCGCTGAATGGCGAAAGTGGCCAGAAATTTTTCGGGCCACCCAAAGCGTCTCCTGCACGCCCCTGTCACTTTTCAGAAAATTCTGCACCACCAAGTTTATTGTGTGAGCAAAACATGGGATGTGCTGGAATTTGCCCAGATGTAATGCCCGCACAATATTGGTGGCGTTGTCAGATATCACAAATCCCCAGGAGAGTCTAAGTGGGGTAAGCCACTGGGCGATGATTTCCCTCACTTTCTCTAAGAGGTTGTCGGTGGTGTGCCTCTTACTGAAACCGGTGATACACAGCGTAGCCTGCCTTGGAATGAGCTGGCATTTCTGAGATGCTGCTACTGGTGATGCTGCTGTTGTTGCTGCATAAGGTGATACATCTACCCAGTGGGCTGTCACAGTCATATAGTCCTTAGTCTGCCCTGTTCCACTTGTCCACATGTCCGTGGTTAAGTGGACATTGGGTACAACCGCATTTTTCAGGACACTGAGGACACTTTTTCTGAAGTTTCTGTACAGTCTCGGTATCGCCTGCCTAGTGAAGTGGAATCTAGACGGGATTTGGAACCGGGGACACACTACCTCCATCAATTGTCTAAATCCCACTGCACTAATGGCGGATACCAGACGCACGTCTAACACCAACATAGCAGTCAAGGCCTCAGTTATACGTTTTGCTTCAGGATGACTGCTGTCGTACTTCATCCTCCTCGCTAAGGACTGTTGGAGGGTCAATTGTTTAGTAAAAGTAGCGGTGTTCCTACTTCCTCTCTGGGACGATGAACGACTCCCAGCAGCAGCAACAGCAGCAGCAGTGGCAGCAGGAGGCGTAGCAATGCAGGATCCTCCGGAGGAATCCTGGATAGGAGAGTCAGCCATGCCAGAGACATGGCCTGCAGGACTACTTCCGATCCTGACTAAGGAGGAAATTGACGAGGAGGAGTTGACGGTGTGGTTTGCAGGCGCTTGGATACAACAGGACAATGGGATTTAGGTGTCCCTGGACTGCTTACAGTCTTAGCCAAAGTTTCTGAACTTGACAGTAACTTTTTATGAACGCGCTGCAGGTGCCATATAAGGGAGGATGTTCCTAGGTGGTTAACGTCCCTACCCCTACTTATTTCACCTTTACATATGGTACATATGGCAAGACAGTTGTTTTCCGGATTTGGATAGAAATATTGCCAGACCAAAGAGGTGGAATGTTTGGTCTTCTGCCCAGGCATGACCATGATGGGCTTTTTCATCCCACGGACAACAGCCCTTTTTGTGCAAAGCAATGATGACTGCACGTGTTTCCTTGCAGGTAACCATGGTTAACAGAGGAAGAACAATCATTTAAAAGCTCCATCCTCCTTTTAAAGCTTCCAGTCTTTTATTCTAACTCAATCAGCATGACAGAGTGATCTCCAGCCTTGTCCTCGTCAACACTCTCACCTGCGTTAACGAGAAAATCACTGTCATTATGTGGAAATGTTTATTGGTATTAAGTTCATTGTCATGGCAAAGAGGGACTTGCAATTAATTACAATTCATCTGATCACTCTTCATGACATTCTGGAGTATATGCAAATTGCCATCATAAAAATGAAGCAGCAGACTTTGTGAAAACCAATACTTGTGTCATTCTCAAAACTTTTGGCCATGGCTGTAATTTAAAGACTGTTGTAGAATGTAGGGGAGATAGGGCAGAATAGAGAAAGATACAAATTATATTTAATTAAGTATTCATTTTAGCAATCAGATGGCACTATATAGGCAGCCTTTCATCAATCCATCTTTACAACATTTTACTATGCTCCTCGCCCTCAATTATTATGTAATTATAATAGATTAATTTATCTGTGACCCTTTACGGACACCTTCAAACCCGGCCTACTCCAACATAGTTTTATTAAGTCATATCCCCTTAATTGAAAATTTATATCAAATTCATTAAGTTGTCTTATATGGTGCCATCTACTGGTTGTTCTTATTAAGACAAATGTTTCATAGATTGTATGTATGTATTATGATGACTGGGTACACATCTGGGCGATTTGTCTGCTGACCCAGGGATACTGCTGTTCGATGTGTCTGGGCTAACATAACAACTGGGCGGGCATTTCAATTTGCCCGCCCAGTTGAGATGTCTGTCATTGGCGGGTCCCTGCAGCAAGTGTACGGACGGTTGGCAAGTTGTCTGTACACTCAGCCAGATATTCCGCTATATCTGCAAGATATACCGGCATCTGCTGTGCAGGGCCGATGCTATATGTCTGTGAATTACGTCGTCGGCTTATTGAACGACATATTGCATAGTGTGTACCCAACATATCTCACATAAGCTTAGGTTTAAATCACGTTATATTTAAGTCAGCAGAAACATTAACAACAATAATTTGCAAACAATCTTATTATTACCATGTCCAACTTACTCCATAGCTGGGTAGGTAATTTGGATATTATTATCATCATTATTATTATTATCATTAGAGGTTCCATTGGCTGGACGCTCTAGTACTCATTGCATGCACTGCAATCTTGTACAACTTCTTGGGGTATAGTTACTAAAGAGTAGGTTTTTAGAATTGGAGATGTTGTCCATAGCAACCTATCAGATACTGTTTAACATTTATCTAGCACATTCTAGAATATAATAGGTAGAATCTGATTGGTTGCTATTGGCAATATCTCCACTTCTAAAAAACAGCACTATAGTAAATATCCCCCCTTGTGTCTCTGGATTCATCTGTGTCTAGAAAAACGCTCACCTCTGGCCTATACCTCTAATTGGCAAGCATGTATTCCTGCAGAAATCTCACCCTATGGCCCATATCAAATATTCTATTCTGCAAATTAATCTGCAATCCCAATATTCTCTGACACAAATATTTTTATTCTCTATGTGATCTTTCAAGCTAGAACAATTGTGTATTGTTGGATTTGACCTAGATGTTGGTCTGAGACTCTCAAATATTCTATCAAATATTTTCTTTTATCTTCTTAAAAAATCTCTTCTGCTTTGATGCAGAATATTTTACATTCATAAATAGACATTTCTCTGGTCAAGCGACTGGCATACTACTGGTTCCATAGCGGTCTATGGGGGTGATTCAGCTTAGGACGGAATTGCAAAGTTGCAAATGTATGACACCCATTGCTGTATTTGCGATCCCAGCGCTGCGACCGAGGCCACAATGGTGAATGGCGCTGGGCCGCCGACCAGCTGAGCAAGCCTCTGCTAACTCAGGCTGGCCGAAATGCGAGGCCAGGAAACTGCGTCCGTGGACGCAGCCCCTGGCCTTGCCACTCCCGGAAAACAGGGCTGACGCGGAGGCAAGTTATAATTTAGTGCCCCCCCCTAAAAAAAAGAGAAAATAAATATGGTGCATATCTATCTATCTATATCAAATGTACAAATATAGAATACGTGAATTTATTTCTATTAGGCCTATTTACTAAAGTAAATTTGCAGGATATCCCCCAAAACACCCTTTTTCGGGTATATAGAGCTATGTGTAAGTCACAGATAAGATAGTTACCTGTATAGTGCAATTAGCATGAGGCTCAGAGTCCTCCAGATGGAGGCAAAAGCCATCTGATGTGGGGTGGGGAGCCCTCCTGATGGAGGGGAAAACCACCTGATGTGGGGGCTTTGAGGACTGAGGGCCTGATTCAGCAAGGAACGCACGCTAGCAGACGCACGCACCCGGCCGCTGTGAGAATATGCTAATCAATGCATACGCACGGAGACAGCCGCACAAGATGCAGACGCCCAGCCCTATATTAAGCCGCCCGTCTCCCTTTACTCAAAGTCTGATGAGTACGCAAGATAGCGTAAACATCGGTAACATCGAGAACCATCGACCACATTTGCACAATAGTGGTTGACCAGACCTCGCGCAGGGTCTTGGCAACTTCTGTGTGCATGGAGTCTCATCACTGCGTGCGGCACAGCAGTGGCTAATTTATGCATGCCCCTAAAACGGCGTCCCAACGCACAGGCACGCCTGCGTTCGCCCGACCACCCCGTCACCACCCACAAACGGCACTTCCTTTCAATCAATATGGGAAGGGATCTGCGTGCACGCTGCGTGTAGTCTGCGTACGCTTACCCGAATGCACTGGATAGTTCGGGCACGCGCTGTGCGATGCATGCTCAGTACAAAACCATCGGCCAAGTGCGTGCGTTCTCTCCTGTGCATTGGTTGCAGAATCAGGCCCTGAGTTTGAGTCAAGATACTGTAAGACTGCTACTGTGGTGGAACTACAATCACAAAATGCCCAGTCTACTGCCGACTACTTCACATGCCGGGAAGTTGCTCTACCAAAGATCTGCCCCCAGACTCAGGTTCTGGGGCCCCAGGCCCCCGCCTCCCATTCCCTCTTGCCCACAGCTCCGTCTAGTGCATCCTTGTTGACATCCAGCTCCTTGAAGATCTGCAGCCGCGCTTTATGTTTGGGCTTGCCGCACAGGTCCACGACTAGAGCTGCCACCAGGGAGGAGTGGGACGGGGAGTTGTGGGTGAGCGGAGCACCGGGACTGCTGCACGGGTCTAAGGCTACGGCTGCTGCCAGGGAGGAATGGAACGGGGAGTGGTGAGTGAGTTGGGCACCAGAGTCACACTGGCATGAGAAGCTGCTGAGTAGCAGCCACACCAATTAGCGGGGACATGCAATAGATACTGTAGAATGAAGCGACACGTCGACCTTCACTAGTATATGGTTATGGTAGCTTCTCAGGTGCCGGGAAGAGGTGCCATGCATTGGGCGACCGTGACGGTACACTCCGGGTACATATTTACAGCCCTAAGTGGGCAATGGAGGAGGTGCCCCTTCAGTGCTGGCGCCCGTCGGCAGGCGCCTCCATTGTCTCCCATAGCTCTGTCCCTGGCGTGCGATCATGCAGGACACTGTTCTGCACATTCACAGAACGGGTCCTGCACATGTGCAGATTCCCGATAATCGGTATTTCTGCATTCAGCAGTGCACTTACATACCATGCTGAATCAAGCAATACAAACAGATAGTGGTCATACAACTGAATCTTCTACAGCAGACGATAATGATCTTATATATTTATGCCAGGTTCATTAATTAATCATTTTTAAATCAATGTATCAAATCTAAAAACTAATATATATCAATAAAAAATATAAAAGAATGATAATGAACCACACAATAAATGTGCAGAAGTAAACAGAAACCTTGCAGCTTAGATACAAACATAAAAACCCCAGAACAGAATGATGCTGTGTATTGGAACAGAATAATAGGTGCAGTGTTTGCGGTGCACACAGGCCCCTGGGTCCAGGAGGGCCCACACCGCACACCCTGCACCCATATTTAGTTATACTTACAGTGCTTCCAGAAAGTATTCACAGCGTTTCACTTTTTCCACATTTTGTTATGTTACAGCAGGGGTTCCCAACCACGGTCCTCAAGGCACACTAACAGTCCAGGTTTTAAGGATAGCCATAGTTGAGCACAGGTGACTTAATTAGAAAATTAGGTATTTTGATTTAACCATCTGTGCTTAAGCATGGATATCACTAAAAAAAGGACCGTTATACCTCTTTTCCACCAAAATTCCGGGTCTGACCCGGAGTTGGAACAGGGTTCCTATCCAGATCAGACCCAGAATTTAACCGGCGCTGACACGGGATATTCCCGAGTCGGCGCTGCTCACACCGCAGTCGGGTCTGCATAGATCCGGCTTTTCCGGTGTGAAAGTGGACGCTTGGAGATGACGTCATCTCCAAGCGCCACTGAAGCCGGACCAATCGGCCGGCTTGCGGCGCACTGCAGGTCATCACGACCCGGAGTGTGCCGTACACACAGCAGGGTTTCACGGGTTACTCCCGTGTTAAACCCTGCTATTTACCTGTGTTGGATTGCCGGGTCACTTGACCCGGCGATCCAAACCTCACCTCTTTTACACCAAGGAGGTGCCCGGGTTAACCCTGCAATAACCCGGGTTTTAGCTCCGATGTAAAAAGGGTATAAGTGTGCCTTGATGACCGAGGTTGGGAATCACTGTGTTACAGCCTTATTCCAAAATGGAATAATTAAATTTTTGTCCTCAAAATTCTACACACAATACCCCATAATGACAACATGTAAAAAGTTTTTTTGAGATTTTTGCAAATTTAATAAAAATAAAAAAAAAACCTAAGAAATCACATGTACATAAGTACTCACAGCCTTTCCTATGAAACTCAAAATTGAGTTCAGGTGCATCCTGTTTCCACTGAGCATCCTTGAGATGTTCCTACAGCTTAATTGGAGTCCACCTGTGATTGGACATGATTTTGAAAGGCATACACCTGTCTATATAAGGTCCCACACTTGACAGTGCATGTCAGAGCACAAACCAAGTATGAAGTCCAAGGAATTGCCTGTAGACCTTCGAGACAGGATTGTCTCGAGGCACAAATCTGGGCAAGGGCACAGAAAAATATCTGCTGCTTTGAAGGTCCCATTGAGCACAGTGGCCTCCATCATCCGTAAATGGAAGAAGTTCGGAACCACGAGGACTCTTCCTAGAGTTGTCCGGCTGTCTAAACTGAGCGATCGGGGGAGAAGGGCCCTAATCAGGGAGGTGACCAAGAACCCGATGGTCACTCTGTCAGAGCTACAGCATTCCTCTGTGGAGAGAGGAGAACCTTCCAGAAGGACAACCATCTCTGCAGCAATCCACAAATCAGGTCTGTATGGTAGAGTGGCCAAATGGAAGCCACTCCTTAGTAAAAAAAACATATGGCAGCCCGCCTGGAGTTTGAAGGACTCTCAGACCATGAGAAACAAAATTCTCTGGTCTGATGAGACAAATATTGAACTCTTTGGCGTGAATGCCAGGCAGACCCGGACTGACAATCGGGCACTTCTGGCAAATGCCAGAAGCGCCGATAGCTGCGTGGGCCGAACTGTCCGTCTACAATACATGGATACTATTGAAATTGTCTCTCCCAAAATGGCCGCTGCCACAGAGTAGACAATCGTGGCACATAGTAATCTGAGTGTTTAATTTCCCATGTTATGCAGGCGGACGCTAGAGGACCAGCTGTACCTCTAGTATCAGGGAGCAGCTGATTGGCAAAAGCCTGGGAAGACCTTCCTCCCCTCCCCTACCTCTAACCAGTGGCTGGGATTCTTCAAGCTGCTGGTGGCTGGGCATGGGCAGGATAGAGGACCATGCTTGTAAAGGTGCTGAAATCAGTTGCTGATAGGACTTAAGATAAGCTAAGGTAATGTTCCTTATGCTTATCTATATATCCACAGCAACAGCGCTCGCTGAGAGTTGTTTACTGTGTGACTTGGACACATTACATCTAATGTAAACTATATATACACATACTTTTTCTCATTTTTTGCCCTTTTTTTTTTAGTTAAAAACTGAGGACTCTGACTATATATATTTTATATATATATATATATATATATATATATATATATATATAAGTTCTTGATTTATGGAACATTTTACAAACGTTAACTTTCATAGAGTGGTTAATAGCCAGTTTGACTGTTTTTAATGAGCATTCATCAGCTGTGCATAGCATTTTTCAGTATGTGTTGCACTAAGGTATTTTGTTAGATCTTTTTTAATGATATGATTATTGCTCAACTGATATTGGGGTGGCACTTAACGTGCCGCTATAATGCTTCCTGCTTTACCAAGGCGAAGCAGGAAGCACGAACGATGAGATGTATTAACACCTCATCGGCTGGAGCGGGGGAGTGATAGCTCCCCCCTTCGGCGATCCCCACTAGAGACCGCAGCGCATCAGCCTCGTGTTGATGCGCTGTGTCTCAGTCCCAGCTGGCTCCACTGAGCATGGCGGGATCTCACAAGTATCGTGAGATTCCGCGTGCAGCCCTGGAGATGGCAGCCACTGCAGCAGGGACAGCGCTGTCTCTGCTGTGGGGATAGGACATCGCCAGGCTGTAACCGTCGCTAGCAACAGCTGCAGCGGGTGGAACGGTCAGGCAAACTGACCGTTCTTACGTAGCCCTGCCTTGTAGCTAGCAGCGCCGATAATGACAGGAGTGCATAGCGCCACTGTCTATTACCGCCCTGCCCCCCAATCATACTTGGGGGAGAAGTGGTATCAGCGCACATAACATGCGCTGATGCCGCTTCGGCGGTTCATACATCTCCCCCATTGTTGGCTATAAAAATCTGTGCAATGATACAATTGCACTTTTTGATTTATACTGTACATTAGGACCCCTGATATTTTTGTCCATTTAGGCAGCCCTTTATTTAGCAAGTAAGGGATGAGCACAGGAGTCTGTACAGGAATCGGTATGTATACAGGAGTCGGGATGCCTTCTGTCAAAATACCGACAGTGGCATCCCGATGGTTGGTATCCCTACAGGGGTCATACTTACCCTCCCCCCTTCCCCCACTAACCCTAATCCTCCCTTCTTATAGCCTAACCTCCCCTCAAAAACCTAACACTAACCCTGCTATGCTACCTCGACCTAAGACTCTCCCCCCCCTATGCCTAACAGCTAAGATGCACCTGGCCTATCTAGTTTGGGCTGGCGTCATGTCTGTATTCCAGCGTCTGTATTTCGACGCCTATCTTAAGTTCTGTGTCAGGCTTCCACCGTCGGGATTCAAACCTGCAGCATGCTACATATTGTCTGTACATACAGTAATACATAATATAAAGTAAAAGAGTACATGTGCGAACAGCGGTGACAGTGGGCATGAAACAGGAAGGGGACATGCTGCCCATAAAACCCCTGACAACGAGCAGGAATACATCCACTATTGAGAAAGTTTAAAGCTTGGTGTTGCCTTGACATTAGTGTGGCATAATGTGTAAGGGGCATTACTGTGTGGGGCATAATATGGTGTAAGGGGCATTACTGCGTGGGACATAATATGGTGTAAGGGGCATTACTGTGTGGGACATAAGGTGTAAGGGGCATTACTGTGTGATGTAACGTGAATGAGGGGCACTACTCTGCAGTGTAATGTGACAATGGGGCACTACTGTGTGGCATAATTTGAATTGGGGGTACTATTGTGTGGTCACGCCCGTTCCCAGTGAACCCACAACAATTTTTTGTGGCGCGTGCCTATGGTGAGCACCTTCCCTGCTTCTATTGTGGAGGGGGACACCAATGCTCTTTATGTCCAAAGGGCATCAATATGTGTAGTAACAGCCCTGCTTTGGTGTGCACAGATGTGTCCTTCTCTGTGCTCAGCACCCCTGCCCTAAAAAATTCCTACAGTGAACATGATCTAATCCTCTACAACTACTAAGCCAGGGCTTGGTCAGTTTTGAAAATGACTTACCTTTACTTTGTGCGTGACCTACACCAATATATTGCCAGCTTTACCTAACAGCAAACCAAATACCAAATGTTTAAATATGGCACATGTTTAAATTCCCTGCAGGATGAGCTCTGTAGTGTGCGTATTTTAATACAGAGAATGATGTACACTTTTATGTTCTAATATTAATTATAAGAGTATAGACTAAGATGTGGGAGGAGTCAAGAATGGTAAGGGGAGGAGTCTATGCCAGGAGCCAGATGCTGACACTGAAGTGGGCCTGTGTGCTTTAAAGTACCAGGGCCTATTTTTAGTCCCAGTCCGTCCTGATGCCAGGCATTATGTTTGGAGAAAACCAGGCACCGCTCATCACCAGGCCAATACCATCCCTACACTGAAGCATGGTGGTGGCAGCATCATGCTGTGGGGATGTTTTTCAGCAGCAGGAAATGGGAGACTAGTCAGGATAGAGGGAAAGATGAATGCACCAATGTACAGAGACATCCTGGATGAAAACCTGCTCCAGAGCACTCTTGACCTCAGACTGGAGCGACGGTTCATCTTTCAGCAGGACAATGACCCTAAGCACACAGACAAGATATCAAAGGAGTGGCTTCAGGACAACTCTGTGAATGTCCTCGAGTGGCCCAGCCAGAGCTAATACTTGAATCCGATTGAACATCTCTGGAGAGATCTGAAAATGGCTGTGCACCGACGCTTCCCATCCAACCTGATGGAGCTTGAGAGGTGCTGCAAAGAGGAATGGCGAAACTGACTACAGATAGGTGTGCCAAGCTTGTGGCATCATATTCAAAAATACATGAGGCTGTAATTGCTGCCAAAGGTACATCAACAAAGTATTGAGCAAAGGCTGTAAATACTTATGTACATGTGATTTCTTTTTTTTTAATTAAATTTGCAAAAATCTCAAAAAAACTTTTTACACGTTGTCATTATGGGGTATTGTGTGTAGACTTTTGAGGACAAAAATGAATTTATTTTATCCTCCACAGCATTTTGGAATAAGGCTGTAACATAACAAAATGTGGAAAAAGTGAAGCGCTGTGAATACTTTCCGGATGCGCTGTACTTTTCCGTGAATTCCGCTGTCCTGCTCTGCAGCGCCAGACCATTTTCCCAGTGATTCGCGCATGCGCAGAAAAAATGCCCCCGGGGAAAAAGGAGCTGGTGCCATTTTCCCGGAGACCCGTGCAGGCACAGTAGATTCTGGCATGAAGGCAGAATTTGCTGCGCTGACAGAAAGGAGGGGGCCCAAACGGAGGCTGCACACAGGCCCCATCCTCTCTTAAAACACCTCTGCTTTGTAAGTAAAGTCCTCTGTCAGTTTGGAGTAACAAGTGCCGAAATATAGAGCCCGATTCAGAGATGTACGCTAATGCTCAGTGACAGAAGCCGGGTGCTGTACTGTAGCATTACGTGCAGCACTCGTCTCCTGACACAGTGAGGGAGCCGACACTGCAAATACACTTCTCCCCGGGGCAGGCCCCAGCAGGGGTGTGGTTAGGGCAGCGTGACCACGCCCCCTAGCCACACCCCATACTGTGAGGCCACACCCCCTTTTGCTTTGCCACACGCACTACACTACACCACACTCCGCACCAGGTGTCACCAAGTGTAGTGAAGCCACTGTGCATACAAAGAAGCAGCATTGGGTGGAGATCATTAGATTGTTGCAGTCCTGAGTGAGTTTACGGTCCCGCAGAATGGACCTGGGAATTGAAATGCCAGAGCCAAATTCCTTGCATAAGGGCTCACAGTCACCGGGTGAGACATGCCCCTGGAAGGGTAGCAACATGCCCATGTTCCTTGCCGCCACTCCCCATTACCTCCTCCAAACGCTCTGTGACTGTCAATCACACTGTGAATAAATACGCGCTGCGAGCGACTACGGTAATGTACCCTGACTCATACGCAGTGCGACTCAGATGCATACGTAGGCGGCAGATTATCGCTCAGCTGCAAAAACATTTCGATAGCGTCAGTGGTGTAAATTCATGCCAGACGCCCGGAGGCAAGTTATAACTTGGTGCCCCCCCATCACAGCCGCTGACACTGTAATGTAGCAATGTGCAGGCAGACAGGCTATAGATAGATTAAGGCAGCAGCTGATGGTCTGACATGGAGCTCTCCACTAGTGAATGGTGGCTTCTCAGGTGCCGGGAAGGGGTGCCATGTATTGGACGGCCGTGACGGTACAGTCCGGGTACATAGTTACAGCCACAAATGGGGTGAATATGTTGTGGACAATGGAAGAGGTGCCCCTTCAGAGCTGGAGCCCGGCAGCAGGCGCCTCCATTGTCTCCCATAGTTCTGCCCCTGGATAGCGTACAACTCTGAATACGGGCCATAGTGTGCTAAGACAAATCCCACCAATATTATAGACTGCGAATAACAGGTAAGAAACCTCAGATCCTAATTTCACAATTCTTTAGTCTCCTGGATTAAATCACATTTGGGTATATTTATATTATTATAATCTTTTAAGCCGTGTACACACTAGACAATATTTATGAACAATATGGATGATAACGATATCGTTCAACGATATATCGTTCATTTCGTCCAGTCTGTATGCAGTGGATGATCAACGATGCACGCTCCCACGGGTCGTTAACGATATCCCCAGTCAGCTGAACATGCAGCTCAATCTGGGTATAACGTTAACGATGCCAAGCTGCCCAATGCAGCATGGCCCCGCTCCCCCCCCGTTCATTGTGACCAACATCGTCAAGTATGTATACACTTACCGATGTCGAAAACCCCGCCAGGCCCCAATATCGCTCGTCGCTCACATCATCTAGTGTGTATGAGCCTAATATAGGCTTCCCCAAGAAGAAGCCTTTGTCAGGGAGAACCATCAAAAGCTATCACTGGCAATGCTGTAGAAAAGCACTAATGCGCCCTGGTCCAGCCCTATCCATGGCCCTGCGCATATGATGTCATGAAGAGGGGAATGGAAACAGACAGCTGAGCACCAGGCGTGTTTTAGAGATACGATTCACAGATTTTACGCAGCTGTTCATACTGTAGGATGCGGTTACACACACTGTGCAACCAGGCGACAACTAGGCATTGCCCCTCTAGATACAGCCCTGATCACTGGCGATACTCTGCGTTAGCGATCATGGGCTTTGGTAGTTAAGGAGAAGCCCTGTTTTATTCGCCAGAGAAATGTGCTTTTTCCCTGCAGTAAATAAACCACTTTTTTTTTTTTTTTGCAAAAACAGAGTGCTGTGTGATTACCATACAGTGGCTGCCGAAAAAAATGTAATTCTTAGTTGCAGTAAAAGCCCATTCCTTGTAAATCTAATAATGTGACAATATCCAGCATTTATAGTTTATAAAAATCTACATATAAGTTTGTATAAGGTATAAGGATGTCACAATTACACTTGTCTCAGGCCGCGGTATAACTACACTTGTATATGAGAAGGAGTGACATTAGTGGGTCACTCAAGTGATTGGTTACTGAGGAAGTCAAAACCACTCATCTCTTTCTCCCAATAATTTCCAAGCTACCAATTATTTCTGATTGAACTGAAAAGTGCTGCTCACTGATCACCGGTCCTCTTCAACTGTGGTTTCCTAACCTCTGTGCTAGAGAGTAACTAAATTCAGAAGACAGTTATAGCTATGAAGTCTAAATGTTTTAAATTATTGGCACCAACTAAAGTATAATTTATACAAAACTAACAACTTACTTTTTAATGCAGCTTGATAGAGTAAAATACAAATTGGCTGATCCTGCTGTACCAGCCAAGGGATGACCATTCAATTTGGTCACAAATTGATGAGATAAAATTAGAAAATATTTTTTAACTTACCTTCTGAGTTTGATCCATTGTCACAATGATCCATGGATTTCCTAATGGGTCTAACAGCCCAATGCACTCAACTGTTAAAGCTCGGCCTGTTTGAAACATAAGTGGGTTTATGTGACATCCCCATGCCGTGTCGGACTGGGGCAAGAAGAACCCACCGGGAAATGCAGTGGTAGGACTCAAGCTTAAGGAGTGTGGCCAGCCACCACAAAGGGGCATGCAAAAAAACAGGGCCCCTTTATAAAAGAGGGTCACCCACTTTGATTGTCGTAGGGCTAATCTTGGTGTAGTTTCAATGGAAACAAACAAAGCACCCAAGTACATCTATAATCCGGCTCCACCAAATTACTGACCCCTAGAGGAGGGGGTGGGGCGGGCCAACCTGTTATTTCAACTGTACTCCTGTGGGCCAGTCCAACCCTGCCCACATGGATGTCAATGTGAAATTCATAGAGGGGTGATCAAAATTCAACATATTTCAATCAGACAGAGTGGGAAGAGGAGTATGTAGTGTGGTTTGGACAGTTGGGATGAGATGCTGAATATATTAAACTGTGAGTAGGGTTAGCAAAATTAAGAGTTTTTTATATTTTGGGATGAACAGCAGAATTGTCAGGTTGCATCCAGCTTTAGGGACCTAGCCAGAGACTTAATGGACCTGGGAGGTATATTTACTAAAATGCGAGTTTTTAGAAGTGGAGATGTTGCCCATAGCAACCAATAAGATTCTACTTAATATTTAACGTACACCTTATAGAAGGTAATAGCTAGAATCTGATTGGTTGCTATGGGCAACATCTCCACTTCTAAAACCTTGCACTAGTAAATATACCCCTTATTTCTGTCAATCTGTGGTCAAGTAGTGCTTGCGATAACTGCTGAACATTCTCCCAGATTGCTCAGAAATATGATAGGGTTGAGAATCATTATTTACTAAGCAGAAAACTGCCATGACTTTTCATCCTGTATAAATAGAAGGCCTGCTCTCCCAGTACTCAATGTGAATTACAGAAGCAGAAACCAGATTGTCTAGGGAGATATCCACAAAGAGCAGCGAGTCCTGTAAATTAGAAGCCACAACAGACATGAAAGAAGCCAAACACATGGTGTCTGGCGGACATGAAAGAAGAAGAGCTGTAATGAAACAAGTATGTGCTAGTGAAATAACTATACACAAGCGGAGAGCTGCCCATGCAGTGAAGTGAGCAATAGAATGTTCTGCTTGTGCTAGTAATAAGCACCTAAGACCCAGAGGATATGGCAAAATGCACAATGCCTGGAAATTCTGTTCTGTTATGGGACAACGAGTGGCAAAAATTACTTGTGTATTTTTTTCCATATATAAAATGTCAAACATGTAAAATAAGATGCTGCAAAATCTGAATATAAATTGTGCCTTGGAGCCGTATTGAAGTTCAAAAGTGTTTCATTAACCTTGTCAATCTCCAGAGGTGTTGTGCTGTGTTGAAAGGTTGGGTGAAGGTCTTTATATACAATTTTAAATACATTCCTAACCCAAATCCACACAATTGTGCCTAGAGCAAAGCTGTGACTAGTAATATGTAATGATTTCCGTGGTGTTCTCGGGAGAAACATCGCCAGTTGCCCATGCTAAGTGAGCGTCATTTACTTACTTCCCGGGATCCCGCCTTGATTTTGTAGCAGTGCACCTAGGTAGTTCCCTAGTACACCTAAAGGTTCTCTCTACTAATGATAGGTGCTTCTAGGTGTACTGGGAGATAAATAATCTGAAATTAAGAATTATGGGAAAATGTAAACCTAATATACTTTTAGAAATAGTCCTTTCACTAAAAATAATAATTTTCATTCAAAAATAGGATATCAGGACACTTCTGTATCACAAATAGCACAAAGCTTTTCAAAACATTGCTTACAGTGGGGCTGGTGCGGAACTGACAGTGCAGCAAGTTGTGGAGAGAATATTGCACGAATTGCACATGCTCCAAAATTGGGAGCAGGTAAGTATTGGCGACGCAGAGCTACATGTCAGTGAAAGTCTGCCTGGCTGGAAGCGCAATGATGATGATAACTAGTGACAAACGGCACATTCAGATGGGATTGCATCTTGAGATGCGTACGACTCTGCATATGCGTGAATATATGCATTGTTTCCATGTACCTCTCCTGTGCCAGATTTAGTCTCCATCAGACCAGGTGCACCTAGAAATATGCTTCTCGGCTAAAGTGAAGACATACAGAATAGGTCCCATAAAAAAAATAAAATAAAAACAATGTGAGGTTTTCATTATTAATATTGACATTTTGATTACATTCGCAATATAAATATTTAGAGATTTTGTCCCCTTAATCAATAAATAATTATTGTCCTTATACTTATTAAGTGTATTGTGCCTCCTCTTTTCTCAATAGCTTACAACAACCTCTTTTTTTGGAGGTTTTTTTGGTGGTTTGTAAAACTGCACATTGATAAATCTGGCCATTTGTATTATTTACACAAAAAGGAGTGGGACAACGATGTGTATTGTGGTGTTTTGTAAAATGATTGCCGTTAGTAAATCTTACAGTTTGAAAACCACCAAAAAACAGCCAGAAACCGTCAGGTTGAGAAAACCACTGTTTCGTAAATGTCCCAGTAGTGCAGCGTTCTCATTGTGAGTCCCAGTATGGACACAGACAAAAAAAACACTTTATCAGACCTAAATCTCATTAGTACCATCTGTAGAGTGACCCATTCTTATAATTAAAATGACATAAGGAATGATTTAGAGGTGGATGCAAGTAAAACATAGGGGGCGTAAGCATCCAATATTTTACTTCAGCGCACACGTCTAATATACACTGGCCCTGATTCAGAGCCGGTCGCTCTGACAGAGCGCTCGCTCTGAATCAGGGCCAGGCTATTTTTTTTAGAACGGCCTCCTGGCCGCTCGCATAGCTTTGGGTGACCACCCACAGCTATAGCGAGCGGCCAGGAAGATGGTCGCGATGGTCAAGACCATCGCGACCATCGGGCTTCCGACGAGACCCTTGTGGTAGGGTCTCGTTGCCGCAAGCCCCAGAGAGATTTCGGCTCTAAAAGAGCCGAAATCTCTCCCACTGACATCACTCGTGGGAGACATCACTCACATGGGAACGCCTCCGTCTGGGCAGCCACCCCCGCGGTCTGGGCGCCCACTCAACATCGACAGCACGCCCCCTTTGGTACGAAACCCGGACCGACGTATTGCCCTTCGCTATCCGGGTCTCGCGCATGTGCACGACGGAGCCAGCTCCGTCGTGCGCATGCGCTCTGGGCCACCATCGATCCGGTTGCGAGCGCTCTGCGCTTGCGACCGGGTCTGAATCAGGCCCACTGTGCATGCGCCCTGATGGTTACAGCCAGAAGACACAGATTGGGAGGATGGCGGCTAACGGCGATGGGCGTGTCGGGGACATGCTGGTGTCAGGAATGCAGTTCCAATTAAATCGGAGGCAATATAGTGACGGACATTCAGAGCAACCATAGCGTTGCACAAATGTCCGCTGGTGCGGCCGATGTCCTTTCAATGTGCGCCTTTGTGCACACATCATCGGACTCACGTTGCAGCCAGTGGACGTCTCAATACGACACCTATCGGGGGTGGCATTACTATATACACACAGTAGCGGCTGCAACGCTACTAAGCCCACCTCTGAATCAGGCCCACAATAGGAAATGATAATATATGGACATGAGGAAGAAGTTGAATTATTTGTGAATAATGTTTATGACTGTATGTGTAATGGGAGACAGTCCAGTGCCACATAGGATAACATTCAATTTCATGCACTAATGTATTGGGCGTCCGGCGGTATTCCATACCGATTCCGTGGAAACACGATATTCAGCTAACATTGTGAGATTGTGACTTTTTAACCTCTTGTTTCAAACATGGAACTGCCCAGTAACCTTGACACATGTTAATGATAAGTGAAACATACTTTATTGATTCACGTCTGCTGTTAAGATCTAGTGCCGTATATACTTGTACATAAAAACATCTTCAATTATTAAGGCAAATAAATATATCTCTATATTTATTAAGATTTCTTTGAAAGAAGTTGGAATAGTATTAACTTTGCTCAACCAATTTAAACTTTCTTGATTAATACTTACATTTTGCAGCACAGATGTGCAAACATACAGTACAGATGTACAACAGCAATCTGCCAGACACTGGATTACATTGACTCATTTGCACTAAAAGTCTAACTCTTGTAGCTGCAAGTTACTGTACATCTGCACCTTGTTAGTAAATAACTCCCCTGATTACTTATCTCCTGATCTATTTATGTAGTTTATAATATATATATATATATATATATATATATATCCAGCAAACCTTCTAACAAATAGAAGCAGGCGGCACTCATCCGGACTTTGTAGAAACAAAAAGAGGTTTTATTTTTCCATATAAGCCGACGTTTCAAGGCCCATATGGCCTTGTCATCAGGGTGTGAAGCCTATGGGCCTTGAAACGTCGGCTTATATGGAAAAATAAACCCTCTTTTTGTTTCTACAAAGTCCGGATGAGTGCCGCCTGCTTCTATTTGTTAGAAGGTTTGCTGGATAGATGTTAAGTTTAGGAAGGCACCACGGCAATTATACTTTGTTTATCCGAAGTGCCCATCTACATGTGGCTATATATATATATATATATATATATATACATATATACACACACACATATATATATATATACACACACATATATATATATATATACTATTTTCTAGAAGCACTTTTGTAATCTTTTCCTCCGTGGTACCTCCTGATGATTGGCCTGCGATCATCAGCTCTGCTTGATATAACATGCCCTGCAGCAGTGGTCCCCTCTGTCAGTTCATTCTTCCCCATTCTCAGCACCTCAGGCACGAATATTAGATTTGGCTGGTCTGGTACCCTACACAGGAAATGAGAACTATGTTTTATAGCTTATTATAGGAATGATTTAACGTCATGAGTTATTCTGCATTATTATGTGCATATACAACTAAACACATAGGAGAAAAGTGAGAGCATTGATTTCTAATGGAATAATCAAGCGAGAAGATACCGCTGATTTCTTTCCCTGCAGATGTAAGCAATATGCTGTGTCCCACTCATTTATTATTGCCAACATACAGGGAGGGGGTAAAAGAGGCGATCACATGCTAGTCTGCAACAAGATACAGTAGATGGTGGATTCCAACTGCTAAACGGGGTTTGCCATCCGGCGTGTTGTATTAAGAGTTTCTTAGCAGTTATTGGCATAGAAAATGTTATTAAACAATGTTTTCCTGTTGAAGCTCTCCTGCTGCCCCTGGGGTACGTGTCTTGTAATGTACGGAGGTTACAGTGGACCTGAATTTCTGGTTTAAATAAAATAAACCAATAGCCGGAGTAAAATCCTAATTGAAATGTAGAGCAATTAACACACACATACACCATTTCTTACAAGAAAAATGGCTATAAAACGGTGAGCCGTCTCTATAATAAATTATTATTGAAATAACCCAAGTGCCCAATCAGAGCTGATGTACTGAACACTGCCAGTTAGATGATGACCCCGCAGTGCCAGCGCTAACTCTGGGGACCCACGTTCCCATTCAGAAGGGTACCTCTGGGAGAAGAACCCCCATGACCACCGCTTCTTAGGCTGGGTACACATCAGAAGTATGTGTTCCTGGCCGGCCGACGGGCCGATATCGCACTGCGTGTACACACTACGCGATGCGGCATTTAGCAACATGGCATCGTACATGATATCTTCTGATTGACCATGCAGCACGGCCAAACAGGTTTATGACCCATGGGAGTGTGCAATTGAGGGTACACACTGAACAACATGCACGATATGTCGTTACGATTTACCCAGAAACAATATATTGTGCCGATGTCGTCCTGGCGTTTACCCAGCATTACCTTACTAGGTACGGAGGGGGGGGTGAGGGGCGGAGTTGCAATTTGTCCTCAGCAGCGTGAAGGTGACATTTGGTTGTGATATCATAGATAAACACCACACTCCCAACTTATCACAGTCATGCAGAATTGGTGCCTGGCAGCTTCACAAGAAAAAAGTCATCAGCTGCTAGTCCTCTATGTCAACAACCAACTAAAAACACTAGGGCCCTGATTCAGACCCGCTCGCTGGTCTGAAGGGCGTTTTTTTTTTTTTTTTTTGGACCGGCCTTCTGGCCTTCAGGTGATGTCCCGACCATCGCGACTATCGGGCTTGCGACGAGATTCTTGTGGTAGGGTCTCGTCTGCCACAAGCCCCAGTGAGCTTCCGGCTCTAATAGAGCCGGAAGCTCACTACTGACATCACGTCAGTAGGGCCGGAACGCCTCCGTTTGGCCAGCCACCCCCCCCGATCCGCCTACAAAACGGGGCGAGCTGTCGATCAACATCGACAGCCACCCCGTTTGTAGCGAGTCCTGGAGCGAGTGAATTTCTCACTCGCTCTGGGGCTCGCGCGTGCGCACTGCCCGGCCATCGACCCGCATGCGATCGGGTCTGAATCAGGCCGCACGGCCGCCTCGATGTTTTGCCAGTGCGCATGCGCACGAGGGAGCCGGCTCCCTCGTGCGCATGCGTGAGACCCGCTACGACCGACAGCGCTGGTCGTAGCGGGTCTCTTTCCAAAGGGGGCGAGCTGTCGATGTTGATTGACAGCTCGTCCCGTTTGGAAGGCGGGCCGGGGGGTGGCAGCCAATGGGAACGCCTGCCATTTGGGGGAGGCCCCACTGCCATCACTAGTGATGTCAGTGGAGAGCTTCCGGCTCTGACAGAGCCAGAAGCTCTCCGGGGCTTACGACAAGTGAGACCCTACCCTAGGGTCTCGTCGTAAGCCCCAATGGTCGCGATGGTCATACGCGCACGCATGGGGGGTTTCCGAGTACCTAGAAACCCCCCCTGGCTGCCGCTCCATCGCTGCCCGGCTGAATCATTTTTTTTTTCTAAAGCGAAGGAGCAGCCGGGCCCGGAGCAGCTTAAAACTGGCTGGGGCTTGGCTGCTGGCTGAACATAGGGGGAGCTTGCGCGGCAGCGCGCAGCTCCTCCCGGGTGTTTCTGATGGGGCACTGTGAGGGGCGGCTGAGAAGCTGAGCTGCCGCCGGGTGCTTACTATTCCCGGCACTCTCTCCTGGAGCCGCAGGTGAGGGGGGGAGTGGGTGCCAGGGGGTGGTGGTTGCCAGCGGGAGGGGGGGGATTTCGCTATTAAATGATGCAGTTGTTGTTTGCCTGCTTCAGTGTGTGTGTTTGTGTAGTCTGTGTCAGTGTGTGTGTAGTCTTTGTGAGTGCCCTATCAGTGTGTCTGTATCAGTGTGTGTGTGTAGTCTTTGTGCAAGTCTGTCTGTGTGTGTGTGTGTGTGCAGTCTTTGCGAGTGCCCTATCAGTGTGTCTGTATCAGTATGTGTGTGTAGTCTTTGTGTGTCTGTCAGTGTGTGTGTGTGTAGTCTTTGTGTGTCTGTCAGTGTGTGTGTGTGTAGTCTTTGTGTGTCTGTCAGTGTGTGTGTGTAGTCTTTGTGCAAGTCTATCTGTGTGTGTGTGTGTGCAGTCTTTGCGAGTGCCCTATCAGTGTGTCTGTATCAGTATGTGTGTGTAGTCTGTATCAGTATGTGTGTGTAGTCTGTATCAGTGTGTGTGTGTAGTCTTTGTGTGTCTGTCAGTGTGTGTGTGCAGTCTTTGCGAGTTCCCTATCAGTGTGTCTGTATCAGTATGTGTGTGTAGTCTTTGTGTGTCTGTCAGTGTGTGTGTGTGTAGTCTTTGTGTGTCTGTCAGTGTGTGTGTGTGTAGTCTTTGTGTGTCTGTCAGTGTGTGTGTGTGTAGTCTTTGTGCAAGTCTATCTGTGTGTGTGTGTGTTTGTGCAGTCTTTGCGAGTGCCCTATCAGTGTGTCTGTATCAGTATGTGTGTGTAGTCTTTGTGTGTCTGTCAGTGTGTGTGTGTAGTCTTTGTGAGTGCCCTATCAGTTTATCTGTGTCGGTGTGTGTAGTTTTTGTGAGTGTGTCTGTCAGTGTGTGTGTAATATATGTAAATATATATATATATTAGGGGTGAGCGGGTTCGGATTTCTGAAATCCGAACCCCCCCGAGCCCCCCCGATCCGAGTCCGATTCGAGTCAGGCTCGACTTTTCCCGCCTGACTCGGATCTGAAATCGAGGCAAAACGTCATCATCCCGCCTTCCGAGTCTCGCGGGTTTTGGATCCTATATAAGGTACCCGCGTCGGCGCCATTTTCTCACTCGGCTGTGGACAGTGAAGAGGGAGGGTGGGAGTTAGTGCTGTGTAGTGTAGTGTAGTGTAGTGCTGCTGTTGTCCACTACTTCAAAGTCCATAGGGGCTGGCTGTGTTGTGCTGTGCTGCTGTTGTTAATAGGGGCTGTGTCCACTACTTCAAAGTCCATAGGGGCTGGCTGGACTGTGTTGTGCAGTCAGTTCCAAAGTCCTGTGCAGTGTCCCAGTCCTAAAGGGGTGCTGTAGTGTTGTCCAGGGGGTGCTCTGTCCATCAGGGGTGCTCCCCCCAAGTGCTAAAAAAATAATATATTTTCTGTGTTTGTGAATTGTGTGCGCAGTAGCCGCACGTGCATCAACAAAGTAGTGCCAAGCGTGCGCCTGTGTCATAAGTAAAGGGCCGGCTGGCTTGACCGTTAAGGGTGCTGTAACCCCCGAAAGTACACTCCAGTCCAAACCAAAAAAAAAATTATTTTCTGTGTTTGTGAATTGTGTGCGCAGTAGCCGCACGTGCATCAACAAAGTAGTGCCAAGCGTGCGCCTGTGTCATAAGTAAAGGGCCGGCTGGCTTGACCGTTAAGGGTGCTGTAACCCCCGAAAGTACACTCCAGTCCAAACCTAAAAAAAAATTATTTTCTGTGTTTGTGAATTGTGTGCGCAGTAGCCGCACGTGCATCAACAAAGTAGTGCCAAGCGTGCGCCTGTGTCATAAGTAAAGGGCCGGCTGGCTTGACCGTTAAAGGGTGCTGTAACCCCCGAAAGTACACTCCAGTCCAAACCAAAAAAAAATTATTTTCTGTGTTTGTGAATTGTGTGCGCAGTAGCCGCACGTGCATCAACAAAGTAGTGCCAAGCGTGCGCCTGTGTCATAAGTAAAGGGCCGGCTGGCTTGACCGTTAAGGGTGCTGTAACCCCCGAAAGTACACTCCAGTCCAAACCTAAAAAAAAATTATTTTCTGTGTTTGTGAATTGTGTGCGCAGTAGCCGCACGTGCATCAACAAAGTAGTGCCAAGAGTGCCCCTGTGTCATAAGTAAAGGGCCGGCTGGCTTGACCGTTAAAGGGTGCTGTAACCCCCGAAAGTACACTCCAGTCCAAACCCAAAAAAAATTATTTTCTGTGTTTGTGAATTGTGTGCGCAGTAGCCGCACGTGCATCAACAAAGTAGTGCCAAGCGTGCGCCTGTGTCATAAGTAAAGGGCCGGCTGGCTTGACCGTTAAAGGGTGCTGTAACCCCTGAAAGTACACTCCAGTCCAAACCAAAAAAAAATTATTTTCTGTGTTTGTGAATTGTGTGCGCAGTAGCCGCACGTGCATCAACAAAGAAGTGTCAAGCGTTCGCCTGTGTCATAAGTAAAGGGCCGGCTGGCTTGACCGTTAAGGGTGCTGTAACCCCCGAAAGTACACTCCAGTCCAAACCAAAAAAAAAATTATTTTCTGTGTTTGTGAATTGTGTGCGCAGTAGCCGCACGTGCATCAACAAAGTAGTGCCAAGCGTGCGCCTGTGTCATAAGTAAAGGGCCGGCTGGCTTGACCGTTAAGGGTGCTGTAACCCCCGAAAGTACACTCCAGTCCAAACCAAAAAAAAAATTATTTTCTGTGTTTGTGAATTGTGTGCGCAGTAGCCGCACGTGCATCAACAAAGTAGTGCCAAGCGTGCGCCTGTGTCATAAGTAAAGGGCCGGCTGGCTTGACCGTTAAGGGTGCTGTAACCCCCGAAAGTACACTCCAGTCCAAACCTAAAAAAAAATTATTTTCTGTGTTTGTGAATTGTGTGCGCAGTAGCCGCACGTGCATCAACAAAGTAGTGCCAAGCGTGCGCCTGTGTCATAAGTAAAGGGCCGGCTGGCTTGACCGTTAAAGGGTGCTGTAACCCCCGAAAGTACACTCCAGTCCAAACCAAAAAAAAATTATTTTCTGTGTTTGTGAATTGTGTGCGCAGTAGCCGCACGTGCATCAACAAAGTAGTGCCAAGCGTGCGCCTGTGTCATAAGTAAAGGGCCGGCTGGCTTGACCGTTAAAGGGTGCTGTAACCCCCAAAGTACACTCCAGTCCAAACCAAAAAAAAATTATTTTCTGTGTTTGTGAATTGTGTGCGCAGTAGCCGCACGTGCATCAACAAAGTAGTGCCAAGAGTGCGCCTGTGTCATAAGTAAAGGGCCGGCTGGCTTGACCGTTAAAGGGTGCTGTAACCCACAAAGTACACTCCAGTCCGAACCAAAAAAAAATTTATTTTCTGTGTTTAGCCGCACGTATATATCAAATCGATATAACATAAATGGAGGACCAAACTTTCTCCGATAAAAATAAAATAGAGAAAGATCAAGAACCACTTCCTCCTAGTGCTGAAGCTGCTGCCACTAGTCATGACATAGACGATAACATGCCATCAACGTCGTCTGCCAAGGCCGATGCCCAATGTCATAGTAGAGGGCACATACAATCCCAAATGGCAAAGTTCAGGAAAATGACCTTGAAAAAGACATTTAAATCAGCTGAAGAGAAACGTAAACTTGCCAATATGCCATTTACGACACGGAGTGGCAAGGAACGGCTAAGGTCGATCCCTAGTATGTTCATGACTAGTGGTTCAGCTTCACATGACGATGGAAGCACTCCTCCCACTAAAAAAATCAAAAGAGTTAAGCTGGCAAAAGCACAGCGAAGAACTGTGCTTTCTAAGAAGATATCACAAATCCCCAAAGAGAGTCCAAGTGTGGTGGTGGTTGCGATGCCTGACCTTCCCAGCACTGGACGGGAAGAGGTGGCTCTTTCCACCATTTGCACGCCCCCTGCAAGTGCTGAAAGGAGCACCCACAGTCCACTTGCTGATATGCAAATTGAAGATGTCACTGTTGAAGTACAACAGGATGAGGATACTGGTGTAGCTGGCGCTGAGGAGGAAGTTGGCGAGGAGGATTCTGATGGTGATGTGGTTTGTTTAAATCAGGCTCCGGGGGAGACAGTTGTTGTCCGTGGGATGAAAAAGCCCATCACGGTCATGCCTGGGCAGAAGACCAAACATTCCACCTCTTTGGTCTGGCAATATTTCTATCCAAATCCGGACAACAACTGTCTTGCCATATGTACCATATGTAAAGGTGAAATAAGTAGGGGTAGGGACGTCAACCACCTAGGAACATCCTCCCTTATACGGCACCTGCAGCGCGTTCATAAAAAGTTACTGTCAAGTTCAGAAACTTTGGCTCAGACCGTAAGCAGTCCAGGGACACCTAAATCCCGTTGTCCTGTTGTATCCAAGCGCCTGCAAACCACACCGTCAACTCCCTCCTCGTCAATTTCCTCCTTAGTCAGGATCGGAAGTAGTCCTGCAGGCCATATCACTGGCATGACTGACTCTCCTATCCGGGATTCCTCCGGAGGATCCTGCATTGCTACGCCTACTGCTGCCGCTGCTGCTGTTGCTGCTGCTGCTGGGAGTCGTTCATCATCCCAGAGAGGAAGTAGGAACACCACTACTTTTACTAAACAATTGACCCTCCAACAGTCCTTAGCGAGGAGGATGAAGTACGACAGCAGTCATCCTGAAGCAAAACGTATAACTGAGGCCTTGACTGCTATGTTGGTGTTAGACGTGCGTCCGGTATCCGCCATTAGTGCAGTGGGATTTAGACAATTGATGGAGGTAGTGTGTCCCCGGTTCCAAATCCCGTCTAGATTCCACTTCACTAGGCAGGCGATACCGAGACTGTACAGAAACGTCAGAAAAAGTGTCCTCAGTGTCCTGAAAAATGCCGTTGTACACAATGTCCACTTAACCACGGACATGTGGACAAGTGGAACAGGGCAGACTAAGGACTATATGACTGTGACAGCCCACTGGGTAGATGTATCACCTTACGCAGCAACAGCAGCAGCGTCACCAGTAGCAGCATCTCAGAAACGCCAGCTCGTTACAAGGCAGGCTACGCTGTGTATCACCGGTTTCAGTAAGAGGCACACCGCCGACAACCTCTTAGAGAAACTGAGGGAAATCATCGCCCAGTGGCTTACCCCACTTAGACTCTCCTGGGGATTTGTGATATCTGACAACGCCACCAATATTGTGCGGGCATTACATCTGGGCAAATTCCAGCACGTCCCATGTTTTGCTCACACAATAAACTTGGTGGTGCAGAATTTTCTGAAAAGCGACAGGGGCGTGCAGGAGACGCTTTGGGTGGCCCGAAAAATTTCAGGCCACTTTCGCCATTCAGCGACTGCGTGCCGAAGACTGGAACGCCAGCAAACACTCTTGAACCTGCCCCGCCATCACCTGAAGCAAGAGGTTGTGACGCGGTGGAACTCAACCCTCTATATGCTTCAGAGGATGGAGGAGCAGCAAAAGGCCATACAAGCCTATACATCCACCTATGACATAGGCAAAGGAGGGGGTATGCACCTGACTCAAGCGCAGTGGAGAATGATTTCCGTGTTGTGCAAGGTTCTTCAGCCCTTCGAACTTGCCACAAGTGAAGTCAGTTCAGACACTGCCAGCTTGAGTCAGGTCATTCCCCTCATCAGGCTTTTGCAGAAGCAGCTGGAGAAAGTGAAGGAGGAGCTAAGACGGAGCGATTCCGCTCGGCATGTGGGACTTGTGGATGAAGCCCTTCATTCGCTTTGCCAGGATTCCAGGGTGGTCAATCTGTTGAAATCAGACCACTACATTTTGGCCACCGTGCTCGATCCTAGGTTTAAAGCCTATGTGGTGTCTCTCTTTCCGGCCGACACAAGCCTGCAGAGGTGCAAAGACCTGCTGGTGAACACACTGTCAGCTGAAGCGGAACGTGACACGTCAACGGCTCCTTCTTCATTTTCTCCCGCAACTGGGGCTGCCAGGAAAAAACTTAGGTATCCTAAGCAACCCGCTGGCGGTGATGCAGGGCAGGCAGGACCAAGTTTGGACATCTGGTCCGGACTGAAGGACCTGGCAACAATTTCTGACATGTCTACTGTCACTGCATATGATACTGTCACCATTGACAGAATGGTGGAGGATTACATCGGTGACAGCATCCAAGTAGGCATGTCAGACAGTCCATACCTGTACTGGCAGGAAAAAGAGGCAATTTGGAGGCCCCTGTACAAACTGGCTCTATTTTACCTGAGTTGCCCCCCCTCCAGTGTGTACTCCGAAAGAGTGTTTAGTGCAGCCGGGAACCTTGTCAGCGAAAGGCGTAGGAGGTTGCTTCCACAGAATGTGGAGAAGATGATGTTCATCAAAATGAATTATCAGCTCTTCCAGGGAGACCAGCCTCCAGAAGGTACAGAGGGACCTGTGGTGGTGGATTCAAGTGGGGACGAGTTAATACTTTGTGAGGATGAGGATGTACACACTGAAGAGGGTGAGGAATCGGTGGATGAGGAGGATGAGGATGACATCTTGCCTCCGTAGAGCCAGTTTGTGCAGGGACACATTAATTGCCAGCTTGTTTTGTGGGGGCCCAAACGAACCAATCATTTCAGCCACAGTTGTGTGGCAGACCCTGGCGCTGAAATGATTGATTTGTTAAAGTGTGCATGTCCTGTTTATACAACATAAGGGTGGGTGGGAGGGCCCAAGGACAATTCCATCTTGCACCTCTTTTTTTCTTTGCATTATGTACAGTTTGGGGCCTAGTTTTTCTAACTGCCATCCTGCCTGCCACTGCAGTGTCACTCCTAGATGGGTCACGTGTTTGTGCCGCCCACTCGTGTCGCTTAGCATAGTCATCCAGCTACCTCGGTGCAACCTTTTGGACATAAAAACACTATTGTGAGGTGTGAGGTGTTCAGAATAGACTGGAAATGAGTGGAAATTAAGGTTATTGAGGTTAATAATAGCATAGGAGCAGAAAAACCTACAAATTCTGTGATTTTAGCTGTTTTTATGCTTTTTTTCAAAAAAATACAGATCCAAAACACAAAACCCAGAACCCAAAACACGGAAGGGTGGTTTTGGCAAAACCAATCCAGATCCAAAACACGAAGAAAGATCCAGATCCAAAACCAAAACACAAAACACGAAAAGTGGCCGATGCACACCCCTAATATATATATATTATATATATAATATATATATAGATATATATATTTGAAACAACGAGTGCTGCTTCTTGTTTTCATCTGAGTTAATATCAAATAGGCACCGTTGGAGGGGGGTTTCCAATTTCCAATTAAAAAAATCCACACATACACACACACACACATATATATATATATATATATATTATATATATTATATATATATATAATGTATGTCTGTGGATTTTTTTAATTGGCTCTGTATTCGGAAATTGGAAACCCCCCTTTCAAAATCCTGCGTTTGCCACTGATGGTCTCTGACCATCGCGACCATCACCCGAGCGGTCGTTAGAGCTGTAGGTGTTAACCCACAGCTTAACGACCGCAAAAGAGGCGGGCGGTCAGGATGCAAGTGGCCGCCCAGTTTCTGAGCGACCGCTTGCATCCTCCGACCGCCTCTGAATGAGGCCCTAAGTACCTAAGTCACTTGGAGCATTTGAAATGCTAATCAAACAAGAGGCTAATATAAAGTGTCTTATTTTATTTATTTTTTAAATCTACACTAATAAACACATGGGCAGCCTTCCCCTTCCCCTGTTTAGAACGTGGGGAAAAACAGTTGTGTATTATTATGAAAAGAAGGAAATACTTAAAGAAAGAGCAAGTTGCACACAAAGAAGCTCCAAATTGCATTTACGCTGAACTCTGATTGAGATCGCAGTGTTTATATGGCCACTAATCATTAGTCCGTAGGCAACAACCAAAGTTTGCCTAAAGGTAGCACCAGCCGTGTCACTGGATGGTCCTCTGAAGGACAGAGGCCATGCTTCTGCCAGTACATGAGCTGTTTGCACTCGCATTAACCACTTACCTGGGATGGTCACATGGGATGAGACTGCAGCCAGCCGGGCTTGCGCTGACACGGTCGAATTCCATGCAGCCATGTCTGCTACCAAGTCCCCCGGTGATTACAGACGAGATCCGTTCTGCACATGTACAGAACGGGTCTCCTCCATCATCTCTGGCCCCCAGGCAGTAATATTGTGAACTGTGGGCCTGATTCAGCAAGGAACGCAGTTGCTAATACGCACGCAGTCGGCCGAACTAGCTATTGCGATAGGAACTGTGGGCCTGATTCAGAGACGGACGCTCTGAAAGAGCGCTCGCTCTGAATCAGGGCGTTATTTTTTTTTTTTGGAGCCGCCTCCTGGCCGCTCGCATAGCTGTGGGTGACCACCCACAGTTTTTTGGAGCGGCCTGGTTGATGGTCACAATGGTCAAGAGTCAAGACCATCGCGACCATTGGGCTTGCGACAAGACCCTTGTGGTAGGGTCTCGTGGCCGCAAGCCCCAGAGAGCTTCTGGCTTTAACAGAGCCGGAAGCTCTCCCACTGACATCACTGGTGATGTCAGTGGGGTCGCCCACAAATGGCAGGCGTTCGCTCGGTAACGCCTCCGTTTGTGAAGCCACCCCCCTGGCCACGCCTACCAAACGGGGCGAGCTGTCAATCACCATCGACAGCTCGCCCCCTTTGGTGCGAGACCCGGAGCGACGGAACACCCGTTGCTAGCCGGGTCTTGCGCATGCGCACGACGGAGCTGGCTCCGTTGTGCGCATGCCCAGTTGGCAAACATCGACCCGGTTGCGAGCGCTCAGCGCTTGCGACCGGGTCTGAATCAGGCCCTGTGATCATATTGACCACACAGACCCATTGCAGAGTGAATGACAGGAAGAGCTGTTTGTGGGTGGTGACGGGGGGGTGGTCTGGGAAACGCAGGCAAGGTAAGGTCAGAGCTTGAGCAAGTGTGCATGAGGCTGCGATGGTACTCGCCTATACCGATGGCTTCGCTATTCTGCTAAACATTATGGATGTGTATAAGGTAAAGTGGGCATCCTTATGTTGTGCTGAGATTACTTTGCGATCGCAATGGTTTAGCATACTATCGCAGTTGAACTGCGTGCGTACGCAATATTGTGTACCGGAGTGAATCAGACCTGTGACCACTGACATCACTGTTACAACTGCACCCCAGAATGCAATGCCGAACAACAGCTATACAATATATATACACACATGGGGAGGAGGGGTGGTGTTCCAATACAGGGGGGCCTATGGACACTGGGCCTGATTCAGAGCCGGACGCTCTTTGAGAGCACTCGCTCTGAATCAGGGCGTCCCTTTTTTTTTAAAAGACGGCCTCCTGGCCGCTTGTATAGCTGTGGGTGACCACCCACAGCTTATGCGAGCGGCCAGGTGGTGGTCGCGATTGTCAAGACCATCGCGACCATCGGGCTTGCAACGAGACCCTTGTGGTAGGGTCTCGTGGCCGCAAGCCCCAGTGGACTTCCTGCTCTAATAGAGCAGGAAGTCCACCTACTGACATCACAAGTGATGTCAGTAGGGCCGCCCAGAAACGGCAGGCGTTCCTTCAGGAACGCCTCCGTTCGTGTAGCCACCCCCCCGCCCCGCCTACAAAACGGGGTGAGCTATCGATCAGCATCGACAGCCGCCCCTTTTGTAGTGAGTCCCGGAGCGAGAGAATTTCTCTCTCACTCCGGGGCTTGCACATGCGCACGCTGGAGCCGGCTCCGGCGTGTACATGCGCAATGGGGGACCATCGACCCGCTTGCGAGCACTGTGCGCTCGGGAGCGGGTCTGAATCAGGCCCACTGTTGGTTTTGGGTTTTGTGCCACTGGGGACCTATTACCACTACTGGGGTGGGGGGTAATGCTACTGGGGATCTGTTATTGCTGGACAATTTATTGACACTGGGGGGCAGGAGGTCGTTTTATAATGGGGGCCTATGGACATGGTGGGTGGAGAGGCATTTTATGTTATTTTTTTTATCAAAATGTAAATTAATTTTTACAAATATTTTCTAAAAGTATTTTTTTTTTAAACAACAAATAGCCAGTTAAGTGGTTAATACCCATGAATATGTACTAGTACTTACTGACTACAGTAAGTGTGATTGTGTGTATTTGACATGAATGCCACAAACAAAAAATGCTTACACATAAAAGCAATATTTAAATCATATGTCTACATATAAAAAACAACACAAATATTTAGCAGCCACATAAGTCATATTCACATAAGAGTCATATTGTAACCTATTGTAGAATGATTTAAAAATAGAAAGTTAAAAAAAAAAGAAAAAAAAAAGTAACTGATAACCCTGAGATATTTTACAGACAATACATATATAATGCGTGATGTAAAAAACAGGAGGGTGTGCTTATTATTGTGTATTTTTCTGGAAAAACTGAACACATGTACTTGCCAATAATAACCAGCTGGAACATAGGGAAATTAACCAGTTAGTTATTATAATTTTACTTAACACAAACGTAATGCACTTGCACTGCAATCATTCCTAATAAACGTAAAATACCTATAAGAATGTGATTCACCATTACCGGAATCACGTTGTTCTTACCTATGTGGAGCTGTAAAATTTAACGATGCTAAAAAGAACTTTTTAACGAGGAAGAAGCCATGCTGTTGTATTGCAGTACACAAAATCTGCCAGCAGATGGCGCGTGTACTGTACATTACACAGGCGAGCTACTGTCTGTATTACCCAATAGAGGAGCATCACACGCCGCCGGAGCTCATTCCACCTAGGGCAGCAGGACAGTAGCTGGGTATATAGTCCTCTCCTCACGCTGCATACAAGTGTCCCATGCTTACAAGACCTCTATCCCTGCTGCTGCCTAAGAACTGGGCAGCCTCCTGCACCTGTTCCCACAGCCAGGTGCCCTGGTATGCATTGCCCTGTAAGCAGCATATAAGTGGGCAGAGTGATGCAGACTGAGACTGGACACATGGCAGGCTGGGTGCTCTGTATGGCTGTGCTCATGGCATGGGTGGCAGTGGCAGAAGCTAAAGGGCAGCTCAGCTGTAAGGAGGTCCGGGCCAGTTTCCATGCTCTGCAGCCTGGAGTGAGATGGGTCCCGGAATCACCTGTATCAGGTAAGAGTTTCTACATTTCACTAACTTTACTTTTCACTGCCTTGCTTGAATATAAATAGTGTGATTTGAAACCATGCTTAGAAAACCTGTGAACCCTCAGCTGCCGCTGAAATACCGGAGCTTGGAAGAGCATGCTGGGGCTTGTAGTTATACAAAACCTCCTGGAGAGACCCAGATTGTGAACATCATTTGCTAAAGTTTCTGTACAGTCACTTTGTGTTTTCCCACCTCTGTAGAATGTATTTATCCCAGTCCTCTACGAAAACACAAACAACATTTGTATAATGCAAGTGAGATAGGCTGCCAAATTCTGTGCATTATATTCTATTTTACTGACAGTGTTACTTTACCATAAACATAAACATGCACCTTATAAATAGCAAACTAGTAGCAGGAAATGACATTTCACAGAACTGACCGATCGAGGGGGTTCACAATTATTAATACTGCAAAAATGTATTTCCACTTATTAATTTAAAATCTGTACTACTCCTAAAGAGAGAGTGTATCTAGAATTGTGCAATTTAACTCTCTCTATGGATGCCTGTATTATGGCCAAGTAGATTAAACTGTCTTCCTAGTAACAGAATGAAACCCACTTACTTTATGCTGTAAGCTCTTTGGGTTCCTTTCAGACCATTGTGTTCTTTGCTGTTGGACATACAACATGAAATTCATATGGGCTCCCATTAGAAAACTAATAAAATGTACAGTATATTATATATGAACCTTGTAATAAGGATGGATGATTATTATCACTGTACGCTGTAATGATGGGATTTTTTACGACCCTTCATGACCACACCAAATTTTTTATTCTTAGATTTGTCAATTTGATTAAACAGGAGTGACACTTAACTTTGTTACTCTTCCCAAACAAATGTTATATTGTGTTTTTTTTTTTTGTTTTTTTTTGGGGGGGGGGTTGTTGCTTGGAGGGGGACAAATATTTTATATTTGCAGCACATTGGATTAATTTTATATGCATTACCTAATGAAAAGCAGAATAAATATGGTTTTCCATTATGGCAGCATGGATGGTGTATTGCTTGGCATTACTTCCTCGCAGCACTGAGGTAGTGGGTTCAATTCCCACCATGGCCATAACTGTGTCCTGGTTTCCTCCCACAATCCAAAAAATATATACTGGTAGGTTAATTGGTTCCTGACAAAAAATACCCTAGTGTGTATGTGTGTGAGCATGTGGTAGGGAATATAGGGCCTGATTCAGAGCCGTTCGCTATTTGCGGTCGTTCGTTCAAAAACAAGGGGTGGCTATTCAAATGATCCGTTCGCAAATTGCAGTCTGTTCACACCTCTAAGTCTGAACGAGCGAGCAAAACATACGCTCGTTTATTTGTTAAAAACGCCCCCTGGCCGCTCGCACCATACGTCATGTCCGCTATTTATTAGATTAATCGAGTACATCGACCAGCGTATGAACTGCTCGCTATTCTTGTGGTTGGTGTTTGCTACCACAAATTTGCGAGCAGTTCTGGCTATAAAATAACCCAGTGACGTGGTCAATGACGCTGCTGTATTAATTATGCACACCCATAATACGCCCGTTTTGACCTTTAAGCACGCCTGCGTTCGGATCTCCACTCCCCGTTTTCAAGCACCTTCCCCTGTTACCACCCACATACGCCTCATTCTGTCACTCAAAATAGCAGGCACTCGCTATATAGCGTACAAACGATTTTTGGCCGCACTGACTGGTTCGCGCATGCGTACTAAAAACCGTACGCATGCGCAGATGTGCAAACATCGCTCGGAACGAGCGTACTGCCGCTAACGAGCGGCTCTGAATGAGGGCCATAGATTGTAAGCTCCGCTGGACAGGGACTGATGTGACTGGTCAAATATTCTATGTGAAGCGCTGTGGAATATATGTGTGCTCTACAGTATATAAATAACTGTTAATAAATACATTTGTAGTGATAATTAAATTAGGATACTGTTTGCAAACCAAGAAATCTACCCCACAATTTAATCAGCTGGTTCCCTGAAGTACAGCAATATCATATATGTGCTCTTTATTCATGGTCTTACATAGTTATAGAGCCAAAGAAGAACACTGCTTGATTTAGTTTGAAAACATTTCCTTTCCCTGTATGGTGAGCCCCATGGGGAAATGACTGAGATGAGAATAGAAGAATTCAGGGGATGCAGTGTATTTGTGGGTTAGGGTTTCATATATACGATGTGTGACATTTATGCATTGCTGTATGATCAGTGCTGTGTACGGTGGTATACTATACTATTACTTCTCCTACTGCTTCAATTGTAATAGTATCAAATTACATTCGCTTACATTACCCATACCGCCTCTTCTCTCCTGAATTTCCACTGTGTGTGAGTGTACGACACCCGTGTAATATTTGTCTGTGTCCCACAGAAGTTGATGCAGTTTTGATAGGATCGGCTGAGTTGGGCTGCAGCAGTTTTACATTGTTTCTGATTTTATTGACTATTTTGAATTTATTTCTAGCTTTTGAAATCTGCTTTTTTTAATTGGAAGAGGAAGAGGCAGACAAGTACAGACGTGAGTTATCCATGTCTCTCCTGCCCCTCTGCAGTGTTAGATCTCCTGTAATTTGAATTGCAACTAGCATTGGATCACTATTATCTGCTACTGACCGAATGGGGCCAGCCCCCCATGTAAGGAATCCCAGTGACCTCATTATGATGCATTGTAGTTTCTATGGCAGCCCAATATGAAAGACCGCAAGATATTGTGTGCTGTGTTTTTAGAACTGGGTGCCTGGCCGGGTACCGAACAGAATAACTCCCTAGATAGTGCTGGAACCAGATGCTAGTTCATGGGCAGTGCAACAGAACGGGCTGCATAGCACAATTCCAGCTGACCACTTATTTAGGTCCTGGCAGAAGACCGTAGAGTTTAGCATCACATTGATACAGCAGATTATATCCTGTTGGGAAGCGATTTTAAATATTTTGCTCTATATCACATCATGCATCATTAGTATCCAGTAATACCAGACTTTTACACTAATGTTTTTTTTCATTAATACTGTCGATGTTTTTTTGTTTTGTTTTATTAAGATAATGAATAAAATATTATCAAATTGGCACCAGTTGCTCTGAACGATGAAACTGCAAATCTTCATATTACTTCTCTGCAAACACTACACTGCTACATGTACATTGCCAGCTGTCCCTTATTTCCAGTGACAATTCCAGATTTTAATATTTTATCCCTGGAAAAATCCTGTTTTCAGTACTTACTAACTGTATAATAATATGTATTTTTTCTCTGCATGGTAGATGTAATTCTGACTCTCTTCTTACTCTGTAGACTTTATAAGTTAATATTTGTTTAAGAGTAATATTAAAGTTTAAAGGTTACAAAACTCATTAGAATCATATCAGTCATATCATGACAGGGTTTATAGTGCCCCAAGGTCTATCGAGTCAGTATCGGGCATTAAGTGCTTTACTTGGTTTGGCCACAAAGTATCCCTGGAAATTGTGGAGCATTCAGTATCCTCAGAATCCTAGAAAGCACATGAAACCTGGAATACTTTTTCCCTATGCAGGTTATCAGGTTTTTTTTTTTCTCTTATTATATTTTTACAAAAATGAAGTCAAAATCTGTCTTTTTTGTTCAACTGCACGAGCTGGAAAGCCAGGTCACACACAAGGGGTGCAGCTGCTATGTGACCCAGAGCCTAGGGGGCGCATATTCCTTGTCAAAGTTACATGTGTTATATACATTTTTCACCATTGGGTGGTACATCGGGACCCTTACAAACTTTTGCTATGGGACCTTCAAATACCTAGTTCCGTCCCTGACCTACATCATTAATATTTTTTGTTAACTTACAATGTTAAGTGATCCAGAAAAAAATCAAAACAGAATTATCACTGTGATCATGAACATTTCCATAAATGTGAAATCTGGAAACATTCAGTTTAATGAAGGCAAGTGTCTAAACATTGCATGGTCTGACTTTGCACATTTGTACTTTGTGTAAATAGCTTATTATGGCTTAAAGCTGCAGCGAGTGTGCCAAGCTTTTGGGGCAAACAGGGAAATGCATTTACATTATGGACATGAAATCTATGTTTACATGGTGCATGAAATCTGGACTGGAGCGAGCAATGCCACCATCCAGGGGCCACGGCTGAGTGGGCATCACGATTGCCCATTACTAGTTCCAGCAATCGAATCCCTAAGAAGATCCTGGTTCTCTGCTCCCTCCTGTGCTATGCATGTGATATTGGAATAAACTACAGTACAACCAGGAGGAGCCATACAGAAGGTACCTGTGCCAGAGAGAATCTTGGGGGCTTGTTGAAGAGGTGACAGTTAGGACTGGGACATGGAAGGTTGTGGGTGCTAGACAGTACATGGAAGGGGGGAAGCTGAATTTCCAGGTATAGTATTGCATTTACTGTAAACGATACACAGATTTAAATTGCACCTCTCGGGCATCAATTACCGAAGTAAAAAGGACTTTCCTATGGGTAAATCTAATATACAGTGCTTTTCAAAGTCATAGGCCCTCATTCAGAGCCGTACGCTCTGAGCAGAGCGCACGCTCTGAATGAGGGCCGGCCTTCATGAAAATGGAGCGTCCTTCTGGACGCTCGTATAGCTGTGGGTCACCACCCACAGGCTATACGAGCATGCATTTTGATGGCCGCGATGGTCGAGACCATCGCGACCATCGAAATTGCGAGCCGGAGCCTGCGGTTGAGGTTTTCAACCGCAAGCTCCGGAGTGATTTTGGCTCTATCAGAGCCAAAATCACTCCCACTGACATCACTAGTGATGTCAGTGGGCCGGCTTCTGACAAGAGGCATTCCCGTGGGAACGCCCCCGTCAGGGAGGCACGCCCCCGGCACGCCTACCAAAGGGGGCGTGCTGTCAATCAACATCGACAGCATGCCCCCTTTGATCAGACACAACGAGCGAAGGACTTTCCTTCGCTCGTCGCATCTGGCGCATACGCACGACGGAGCTCCCTCTGTCGTGCGCATGCTCAGTCCATAACATCGACCCACTTGCGAGCGGACAGCCGCTCGCGAGTGGGTCTGAATCAGGCCCATAGTGTCTTCAGCAGTTTTGGAATCTGGATTTAAAGGGGCAATAATATTAATTACAAAACCATGCGTGATTTCTGTTTAATGTGAGTGACCATTTAACCTACAGCATCTGAAACCACAGTAAGATTGAAAAGCGCTGCATAGTTAATTCACCAGCTAGTGTTTGTTACTGCCATAACTGACTGTCATGACCAATTTATGATTTACTGACCGTTAGTAAAAAATAAGCCAAATTTGACTTCTCCGTTAATATGATCGTGGCAGCGCCGTTGGTGTAATGGTTAGCGTTATTCGTGGGTTTAATTCCTACAACAGCCCTACAGTAATTGTATGGAGTTTGTGTACATGTGGTGTTGGGATTATAGTTTGTAAACTGTACTGGGGCAGGACTGATCTGAGGTTCCAATCAATAGATCTACAGTAAAAAGATAGACAATGTCTAGATAGACACCAAATGGTAGACAGTCAATTGGTAGACTGGGACAAAAGGTCGACATGAATGAAGTTTGACAGGTACAAATGGTTGACAGGGTCAAAAAGGGTCGACTTTGAAATGGTCTACACAAAAAAATGGGTTAGGCAATTACTGGAGCTTCAGGGTAAGGCTTTAGGAGGGACGGTTATGGTTAGGCACTTACCCCTATGGTTAGGGTTAGGCACTAGGAGGTACGGTTAGGCGCTTAACCCGATGGCCATTGTTAGGCACTAACTGGAGGGTTAGGGTGAGGCACTAGGAGGTACCGTTAGGCGCTTAACCAGATGTTTAGGGTTAGACACTTACTGGAGGGTTAGGGTGAGGCACTAGGAGTGGTGGTTAGGGTTGGGCATCAAGGGGAGGGTTAGAGTTAGGGTGAAGATTAGTGTTAGAAAGAAAAAAAAATTATTAACCATCTTTGTGTCGACCATTTTAATGTCAACCTATTGACCCTGTTGACCTTTTTTACCTGTCTATCTTCATCTATGTCGACCTTTTGTACCTGTCTACCATTTGGTGTCTATATTTTTACTGTAGATCTTTTATACCAAACCCACTGACCTGAATGGCCAAATATTCTCTGTTAAGTGCTGCAGAATATGTGTGCGATATATAAAAAACTGATAATAAATAAGAACACTGCTGACCTGCATGGACCACACAAGGAATCTGTCATTGACAATTTGAAGCCCTTTTGCTCTCAATTTAAATTTTTTTTTGCATTTTCACATCACATAAACTAAACTAAACTGTAACTATTAACTATAAAAAAAAAGTTAAGTTACAAGTATATTTGTATAAAATGTTCCATAAAATAATGTACAAGAGTTTAAAAACCCGGTATTTTTGCAACAGCTATATCCAGATAGTGACCATCATTTGTATGTGCATAAAACAAATACCTATAATTTCATTATCTTGGCCATACATTTAATTCTTTTAATTCTGGTGGGCAAATTTTATACCGGAATACGTTTCTATGGTGATAAGAGTAAAACACTTAGAAATCAATTGGCTCCCACTGGACTTATGACTATTGCCATATGATCAGTACAATGCCGTTTGAGCTAATCTTACGGAGACTGTGAGGTTGTAAAACAATATTTAAATGAGGTGTATGTAAATAGTGACAGTCACAGTAGTAGATAGCTGCTTTAAACATGTTTGGAATTTGTATAATTACTGGTTTGTAATGTACAGTATGAATATTCCTCTTTTACATGATCTGAGTAAATAAGCTAAGCGGATTGATCCAAGGCTACCACAATGGCTTGTTTTAATATAATAATAATAATGGGACGCCGCAAGATCATGACTAGAAAATGAATTTAGAAGTGGAAATTGTAGCGTTAAATACAAATATTCAGCATGAAATGTCACAGGCTGGTAAAGGCTTTGGTTTGCTTCACTGGTTTTGTTTTGAAAGAGATGTGTGTAGAAAGAGGCTATTATAGTGTCAGAGGTGCATCCATATACTGCCATGGCTGGGCACAGAATGCCAGCAGAGATAAACTATTTTAGTCCATAAGAGAAGAACTCTTGCTGTAGGCCATGTACACTCAGGAGATAAAATTATGACTTTGTTACTGTGACAATAAACTCCATAAAATAATAAATAGCTCATGAACTGGGACTCTGGAGACGCATGTCAGATCCTTGCTGTCTTCTTAGGTCAAGTGGAAAAGGGATGTGCTTGGTTAATCTAGTCAGTGCTTGCAGTATCATTTGTTCTAAATACACGCGTATGTCACTTTTGGATTTCTCTCGTTTCCTAAATGGGCTCCCTGGAGATTTTCTCTCCTGTGTTCCACAGATTTCACAGCGAGGCCTAGGGCAAGAAAGGCAGCCCACTCAAGGGCATATGTTTCATCCTTCGCAGCAGCGTCTAGAAGAAATGGGCTTTGCGCGGCTGGTTCCTTATTATATCCGGTGTTGGTTTGTTACCTGTAGCAACCTTGCATAACAGTGACTTTTCATGTCTTTGTGGGTTTTTTCACAATCTGGGGCCTATTCATCATAACTAAAAAAAATCGATGGAGGTAATTAGGTTTAGAACTCCTCTCCATAACTATCTATTCCAAAAAGCTGTCATTTTTTGCGATGACAGCTATTCAGGAAATAGGGAAAAGTATCTATCTACACTCCCTTACCGCAGCTGTAATCAGTGCTGTGCATGTGCCGTTACATTCACAAAATCCTTCGCATGTGCAGCCCTGCCTACAGCTGCGTTGATTCTGTGTTATTTTAGTGTTGATGAATAGGCCCCTCAGGGCCTAATTCAGAGGTAGTTACAGCCGCGACTGCATGATTTTACGCAACAGTGTCTTTATGGAAGTGATTCACAGCCTACTGAGTCGTCCACTGGCAGCGGCAGCATTCTGTCGCCGCAGGTACGAAGACGCACCACAGTTGCTCCATTGCTGGCAACATCAAAGATTGCACATACCCTATGGCAGGAGGAATTTTGCCACATGAACATGGCCGCCGGTCTCAGTTGCTGACTGTGACACGGCCACGTCTGTCTAGCCTCCCCATGTTACATCCCTAAAATGCCCACCGAAATTGCATCACTCTGCATGCAATTTTGATCTGCGTCTTTGAACGGTAACTATCGGTACTCATGCGCAGTGCGACTCGAGCGCATGTGCAGACTGAAATCATCCACTTGTGGCATCGACATCACGTGCACCTCTGAATCAGGCCCTTAGATAGCAGCCAATGAGAGAATGTTAATTAGAAGTTCAGTGGCAAAAGTAGAATTTTTGGGTACAATTGTTTAGCTATTTTCAGGGCTGTAGAGAGCCTGGCCGGACCCGAGTACTGGGGGGCGTGACCTAATGTAAGGAGGTGTGGCTAAGCTTCCTAACAAAAACATACGCATCTGCAGCAATGCGGCTTGCTCTCCAGGTGAGCACCGTAGTGCTCCTCAGCCGATGGCAGTTCCAAGGGGGGTGGGGCGGATCAGTGCAATCTGACCTGACAGTACGGAGAGGGGGGAGGGGAGGAGCAAGCCCGGGTAATCGGTTCAGTACCCGCACCCTCCCCCTCTCGGTGCCAATGTTCATTTTACCTACAATGACTCAGATAGTTGGGGTTAACCACAATTGCTTTACTGCCAGTTTATATGGATGTGTTCGCCTCCCTGAATTTCAATCTGGAGTAATGTATTTTCATCAAAGGGACATTGTACTGAAGTATCACTTTATCAGAAGTAATACATGTTTACACAGATGCTACAATATGACTGGTGATAGTGGGTAATTGGCTCGATATTACATTATGTGTGAGTCCAGAATATTAATCACTTATTTTAAGTTATTAATGTGCATATTAGGGAAAACAGCAGAAACACAATGTGTGGCCATACCCAATGCATGCCCCTATAACCAGGAGTGGCAGCAGAAATCTTGGGGCCCGGCACACTCCTGTTTTGGGGGCTCGCATCCCCTCCCAGTATTCGCTGCGCCGCACTGCATGGCCAACCTCCCTGGCTCTACATGTGCCTGTGCCCTGCTTACAGCAGCAGCAAAGGGGCTATGTGAACTGGGCATCTGAGATTCCTGAGGGGCCGGCCCCTGTTGCTAGGCCTGCCTAGGACACAGCACATAATCTGGTAGTTTGGCCCGAGGATCTGTTCCAAATTGTCTCCTACGTATGTAGCCAAATTGTGAATTGACACCAAATCAGCCCATTTGTGGCCAGCTTTAAGTTATGTTTTGGCATACCTTCCAACCTTTCCGTTTTCCGCAGGACAATCCCAATATCGGGGAATGTCTTGCTCTCCCACTATAGGAAACACCCTGTAACATGACCGTTAGAAGCTGATTGGTTGTTACGTTATCTTTCTCCAAGCTTTGGTAAATCTCCCCCTATTATTCAGTGTTAACATTTTGTTAAGTTGAGAGAAGCGGATGAAAAGCTTTTCTTCTGCATTTTCTACAAAATGTTGGCTTTTTTCCACTTCGCAAACAGACCCCCCCAGTGAGATTACCAGGTTCAGATAAATGGTAGTAGTTCATTTTTGCTAACAGATGAATTGAATATTTATAGATAGCTTCAGGGGCATCTGTCTTCTCTTTTCATCAGACAAATGTGGATTAGCAGACAAAAACAATAAAACACAATAAACACACATGTGTCCTTTATAATGAGGCAATCTAGTACTCTGGAGAGAGTCTTGTTTGTAAAGAGTCTCTTGAAGAAGTTGGTATAAGTTTTGGATGCCGGTTTTTTGTTGAATTTCAACTCCATGAATGCTCAGCCAGCCACCGGCTGTTCGGGTTCTTGTTCACGCACTTCAACAAGGGCCAGACAGCTACTCCTGACCTACCTAGTGCGCTTGTTTGTTTTTTAAAAATGTCTCATGGTGCGTACATGGGACGATTGACAATGATATCGTTGTACGATATCCCGGATGTGCTGGATATTCGATATCGAACACCCAGCTCACCATGAACCCACCAAAGATGGGCAACGACCAATAGTAACCTGTCGATATCGACCAGGTTGGCCTGCATGCACGGTCGATGGACGATATCGTTATCGTCCACACGTGCCCGCGCATCGCAGGTCGTTGGCCACCGAAAAATGTCCGATATGAACGATAACGATATGATCATATCGTCCATTTTAATCGTACCGTGTGTACGCACCATCAGACTTGTGCTGGATCCCTTTATAAACCATCTGGCTTTACTTTGGGGTTTACATTGTGCTTTAAGACATGTGTTCTGTATAAATATCCGTCTGTGCAAGTCTCTGGTGCGTTCTGTGTAACACTGTAGACTGGCCACATTTTGTATATGTAGCATCTCTAATGCTTTTTTCATGAGAAAAGATTACAATCATTCTGTGGGTCATAAGTTCAGAGCTTTTTATACTCTTACATGCCAAATACCAAGAGAAGTGTTGCTAGTGCACATCTGCATGTTTAATTAATGCGGCTGGCTGCAAGCTTTCTCTTCCACTTGCAATATTATAACTTAAGCAAGACTTGTTTTATTTAAACAAATTTGAATTAAACATAAATGGGTCGTTCATCCCTAACAACTTGAAAACTTAATTTGTTTTCTTTAAGAGGCCAGTGGGGTCCTTTTCTATGGGATAATTGCTGTTACAATCAGAGGCGGCTTCTCCTAGCCAGGTCCCGGCACCTGCGCAATCGATCTGACAGGTGCCGTAACATCCGGCTTCCAAAGTGCTGCAACAGCTGCAGTCCCAAGGAGTCGGGTAGGTCTGACGGAAAAACTGGAAGCTGCTCTCTGCTAATAGCAGCTCGGACTGGCGCTCTGCTGAAAAGGGGGCATGGCATCGCTAGAAGGAGCGTCACCTCGCGGGAATGGGCGTGGATAGCTATAGGGATCTTTGGCCCTGATTCAGACCCACTCGCGAGCGGCTGTCCGCTCGCAAGTGGGTCGATGTTCTGCACTGAGCATGCGCACGACGTAGGGAGCTCCGTCGTGCGCATGCGCCAGACGCGACGAGCGAAGGAAAGTCCTTCGCTCGTTGTGTCTGATCAAAGGGGGCGTGCTGTCGATGTTGATTGACAGCACGCCCCCTTTGGTGGGCGTGCCGGGGGCGTGACTCCCTGACGGGGGCGTTCCCACGGGAACGCCTCCCGTCAGTAGCCGGCCCACTGACATCACTAGTGATGTCAGTGGGAGTGATTTTGGCTCTGATAGAGCCAAAATGACTCCGGGGCTTGCGGTTGAAAACCTCAACCGCAGGCTCCGGCTCGCAGTTTCGATGGTCGCGATGGTCAAGACCATCGCGGCCATCAAACTGCACGCTCGTATAGGCTGTGGGTGGTGACCCACAGCTATACGAGCGTCCAGGAGGACGCTCCATTTTTATGGAGGGCGGCCCTCATTCAGAGCGTGCGCTCTGCTCAGAGCGTACGGCTCTGAATGAGGGCCTTTGTGTCTTATAACCAATGCAGGGAAATGGCACTGATTATAACACTTGAATGTATATATCTCTCATTTCTTTTTCCACAAGTATATAACCGCTACATAATGGGTGTAAAGTGCAGTCAGGGAGATTGCTAGACTCTTCAGGGAGCCAGGAGGTTGCTACTATTTCATGGAGTCTCCCTGACCATCAGGGAGCTTTGGCAAGTATGACATGCATGCATTAGCTAGCCAGATCACACATACACTTATACCATGAGACTAACCCGGCAGAGCAGTAAGTTATCCTTTATCACTATGGTCCACTATTTTATCAATAATAAGTTTTATATACAGATTAAATATTTTTATTTCAGCAACTGTAAGCGGTTTAGGCCCATATTCAAAAAGTTTTGCTGATGACGTCATTTCGCCAGGCGGAAAAGTATCGCCGTATTCAATTTGAAAGACTTTCCGCCTAGGCGGAAAGTCAGAGCAATGTAATAGTTGGAAAAGATTTGCGTATGAATAGCAGGCGGAAAAAAGTGCAGAATTGGGGTTTTGGGGTGCAATGTTGAGGGAACCCCCATGAAGCCTTCAGAACGTCCCCCAAAAGTAAACTGTGTAAAAAAAATAAATAAATAAACACTTAAGAACACCCCAAAAATATCACTTTCATTTTGGGGGCGAAAAAAAATAAATGTTGGGGGACAAAGTTAAAAGCTAGCGAACTAGACTCTGGGGGGTCCCCAAGTATGCCCCAGGTGTTTTTTTCATTGCAGGTGTTTGCGGCAGGTGGATTTTTCACAATTTTTTAAACTTAACTTTAGCAACTTTAAAATATGCTGGGCCCCATTTTCAAGTACCCCAAATTTGCTGGGATAAGTTATTTTCTGCAAAAAAAACCACCTGAATACTATTCTGCACCACGTATAGAAAAACGCTATTTAGCAGCAATTGAGCCCGTTTAAAAACACCAAATACCTTCAGCAAGCCAAATAGGGGGGTACCATAGCTAACCCCCATGTCAGAGCATCTTTTGGGGGGCGTCAGGCTGATTTCCCCAAATCTGAAAGGACTTTCCGCTTGTTTAAGTTTCGCCGGGTCCCGTTTCCGAGTACTTTCAAATTGAATACGGAGATACGCGGGCACGCGCGCGATACTTTTCCGCATGCAAAACAGGTGATGTAGGCGAAAAGTCCGGGAGGCGGAAAAATATTGTGGGTCCGCTCTAATTGAATACGGCTCATAATTAGAAGCTCTGATGAGCTGGTGTCTATGGAAATGTACCTTTTTGTTTTGGTTCCATATTTTTCTTTCACTAAATGTACAGTGAAAAAAGAAACATGTCAGGGTCTATTGTTTATTATAGGCTAACAGCTCTAAACCCTGTGAAAAGCAGTTGGGGAAAAAAGTCCTGACTGGCTGCAGCAGCCGGGACAGGCCCGTTGTCCAATGAATTGAGACAGTTGGTAAAGATGTACTTGCCTAATAAGGCTGATG
>JAUIMM010000063.1:0-342500 GCA_031769625.1 Taudactylus pleione | reverse complement strand
GGAGAGCTGGAGTCCCTGTAGTGTGCGGAGTCCCTGCAGGGTGCACCTGGTGTCAGAGGACACTGTGATTCCCTGCTGTCCCGGTGTGTAAAAAAGTAGGCGGACACTAGCGGCCAGTGCCCACCTACTTATCGTTCAGTTGGGGGAAGTTTCCCCCTACACTAGAACGATAGTTGGGGAAAATCAAACATGTTTTATTTTCCCCAACTGGTTGGAACAACCGTTTTTTGGCGTTTTTCAGCGTGTGGGAGCAAATGGCTGACAATAGTTTGCTCCCACACACTAGACGATTATCATTCCAACCATCCAACTAGTTGGCTGGTTGGAACGATATCGTTCTGATGTGTGGGGGCCTTAAGGGTGCAGACACACCTGTATATCGGCCCAATTTGGCCTATTAAGCCAAATCGGAAGTACAAATCGGGCATATCGTGCAGTGTGTATGCCCAATTTGCGCGCACCCGCGGTCGCATGTGATATCGTGCGATTGGCTGTGCTGCACAGTCAATCATACCATATCGCATGTGAGCCTGTACAAGTTAATGAAGGACGGAGCAGTGATTGTTCAGTCTTTCATTAAACCTTTCAAGTGTGTACCGGCAATCATGCGATGTCCAGGGTGAAGGCAAATCGCCTTGAACATCGGCACAATTGCCGGTCGTTTAAGTGTGTACCCTGCCTAAGTCTCCCCCTGACCCTAATACTTACCTCCACAAAGTGTCAGGATTCTGACATTCTGGAAGCTGACTACATCCCGCTTTATACATGTGTCTGCACTCTGCAGAAAGCAACTTTTGCATGTTTAAGCAACACTTGCCCAACTGATCCCTACACCAGGGACGTATTTATAATGGGTGCAGGGTGTGCAGTGCACATGGGCACACCCTGCATCCGGAATGGTTATGTAATGCCGGCTGTCTGGATGCCTTCTGTCAGAATACAGACAGCGGTATCCTGATGGTTGCTATTCCATCGGGATTAAGATAGGTGTCGGTATTTCAACGCCTATCTTAAGTCCCTTGTCGGGATTTTCCTGTCGGTATTGAGACCGGCGGTATCACGGCTGCCGGTCTCACAACTACATCCCCTGCACCCATATGTTTTAATACTTACCCCTCCGAAGTCCTGCGTCGGGCTGTAGCACGGGACAAAAAACTTGAACAATGGCTGCCAGGACCATTTTTCCGGTGTTTTGCGCATGCACACTAGGGAAATCACAGTGAAGTGGTGGCCACACCATTTTTCAGGTGACCTGCGCATGCGCAATAGACTAAGGGCACAGACTAGTGCCCAGAGTTTGCTGCTGCAGTGACGCGGCCAGCCACCAGGGAGAGAGGAGGGGGCCCCGCAAGGGGAATGCACATGCAGTGGCGGATCCAGGGGGGGTGGCGGGCGATTGGAGCAAACGCCCCCCCCCCCTAGTACAGTCGTCATCATGCACTGAGCTGAGCAGTCTGTGTTCAGCCTGTGCGGTGATCGGAGCCTGTGTAATGCGTGGAGAGCACATTACAGAGGCTCCGATCACAGCACAGGCTGAACACAGACTGTTCAGCTCAGTGCACGATGCGGACTGTGCGGTAGCCGGAAGCTGGAGTTCAGGGGAGAACTCCGGCTACCACACGGTCCGCATCGTGCACTGAGCTGAGCAGTCTGTGTTCAGCCTGTGCTTCCGGCTCTCGCCACGGGCACTATGGGAGAGATGTCATGACGTCTCTCCCATAGTTCTGAGGACTGAGGAACAGCCGGGCGGACGCAGGAGCGGGGTTTAATGTAAGTATTCTTTTTTTTTTTTTTGAGTGTGTGTCAGTAGTACTACAGGGGCATTACTAATGCAGCATTACCATATGAGGACTACTACGGGGGCATTACCATATTGGCACTACTACAGGGGCATGGGGAAGGGGGACGCAGGGAGATGGCTGGGGGAGTGGGGAGCAGTGAAATGGCTGCTTCTGCCCCTGCACAAAGGGGAGGATGGCTTCTGCTCTAGGACAGGAAGGGGGTTGCAGGGAGATGGCTGGGGGAGGGGGGGAGCAGAGAGATGGCTGCTGGTGCTAAAACTGTGTATTCACACATAGTGAATACATACTGTAAATATATACATTGTAATAATGTGGCCACAAATAAAACTTGTAAAGGGGAGGCATTGGGAACAAAGGGGAGGTGCCAATACAGGAAAGAGGAGTCATATATAATCATTAATCGCCCACCATAAAAGAATAGTCTAGATCCGCCCCTGTGCACACCGGCCCCCTCCTCTGCCCAACACAGAGATAACTTGTGGTTTATCGATATACGAGTATAATCTCCATGTGGTGTAGGAAGGCTCCTATTTACCATTCAGAAATGAAGTGAGATATTACACACCTGCAGGGGATAATCATTAAGATTAGTCACGGTCCTGTTTAGAGTGCTAACCTGCATTACACTTAGTTTATAAACTTTAACTTCACACTGATTTTGATGTTTAAAGACAACACTATACTTCTACTTAAAAAAAACAACAACAAAAAAACACACTTTTGTATACCCACAAGAAACAAATAATAAAAATGAAAAAATCCACTCAGAGGTTGTATTGAATCTAATTGTTTTTGTTTTGTCCATTAGCCCAATGACTTACGGCTGGTATACACCAGTAGACCGTGCTCTAGAAGTGTCAACAGTGTGGGTTGGGATCCATCTGTAGACAGCAACCGAAGGAACTCCAGCATTGAAGTAATTTTTACAACAGAATTGGAGCGATCTAAACCAGAAGAGATGGAGCCAGTGGCTCTGCAACAATCCACAAGCAGTTCTTCATTTCCTGGCTATGGGTACAATTATCTAGCAGGTGAAGGGTCTCAACGGCACACGCACAGGAGACCTTTGTCATGCTATGAGGGAAATAACCATTTTGATGGAAACCTCAAGAGCTCTTCAGAAGGCAGCATGAGGGAGTTTGAGCCTTCATCACCAAGGACTTACACTTATACAGGCCTGGGGTCATCTTCAGCAAGACACGTGGTGAACAGAGCTCCGTCCACCGTATACTGCTACACAGATGGCCAATTTCCAATTCCAGCACAAACTTCAGCCATAGTGGAGGAAATAATGCGACTTACCAGTCAATCTAAGCTATTTGAAGGGAAATCAGTGAACCAAAATGAAAGTGCCAGAAGGGCAAAGGAGTTCCAGCAACCAGTATATCCCAGGACTAGCTGCCAGAGTAGTACCTGCAAGGTACCCCAAACAGATACTCAAATAATGAGGGTAGAAGACAGTCAAGAACCTTATCCCAAGAGGTCTTTGAGTCATTCAGACATGAAGTCTGCATGGTTGCCACAAGGTTCAGAATTCAGACCTTTAGGTCAACACCCTAAAATAAGCAGAACATCTAGTGTCTCAAAGCAGCCTCAACCATATCGACTTCTTCCATTACCGCTTCCGCCTCCACCGCTACCTCCTCCTCCATCACCACCACAATCTCTTCCCCTATCAAAGAAAGGCCCACAAGTCACAGAAAGATATGTATACAGTGGGACGGATTCCAGTGACTCTGAATCTGAAATCATAAATCCATATTATTATGCTGTATTTGGGAAAAACATAAGACATCCAATGGCAAGAGTTAGGCTGTCATCGGGTAGTCTCCAGCTAGATGAGGAGGAGGTTCCTTTCAATGTGCATGCATGGGAAGCCAGAAACTCCAAACAAGAGAAGAGACATTACCACACTTAGCTGAGATATATACTTGTGTTCATAGCTCAGAACATCTGCATAGGGAATTGGACAGGTTCCATGGACGTGGTGGGCATGATATGGCAGCCTTGAGACATTGTTTTATTAGAGCTTATTCTACCGACTACAGCTGCACAAACTGTAAATAGTGAATTGTGGTATGGAAATGGGCTTTCAACTTCTAGGGAAGTCTTTTACGAAGTGTACCACAACCTGGTTTTACAATGGTGTGCATCGGTCAGGGGTATTCAACATTCTGCCCTCCAGCTGCTGTGGAACTACACATCCCAGCATTCCCTGACCATAATTTTAGCATGCCCTAATAGCAAAACTGTGTCAGGTCATCCTGGGATGTGTAGTTCCACAGCAGCTGGATGGCAGAATGTTGAACACCCTTGGCCTAGGTGGTTCACCCAGCACACTTTAGAGTCTCTGCAGTCTGAAAACACCTCTGACAAGTGAGCCTGGGTGGGGAGAGAGGCATTTGAAGAAACACATGGGCCCATTAAGAGTTACATGTAGAGCAGGGGCCTTCAACCTTGGCCCCCCAGCTGCTGTGGAACTACACATCCCAGCATGCACTGCCTTAGTTTTAGCATGCTGTTATATCAAAAAGGTGGCAGTGCTTTCTGGGATGTGTAGTTCACAGCAGCTGGAGGGCCAAGGTTAAAGACCCCTGATGTACAGCATTCTTTGTAGCATAAGATACATATTTACATACAGCGCATACACATAGGTCTGTCTATTTAGATTGTTCCATAGTATTGAATTACATTACAATACTTACGATGCAGAATGAGGACCAGCAAGTGCATGCTGCATACAGTAAGGACAGCCATATAATTGTATATGTAGAAAGATCACAGCGCAAAGGCTCAGTACCAACAGTTCATTAATAAAACTAATAATTAGCATTAATTATAACAATGATGTGCACATACAAATTCAATGCAATTCAATCAAAGCAGGAGCATACAAAAAAACTGAAACCAGTGCTAGAAAAGCTGATAAGGCTAACATATAAATGATTTATAGGTGAATTTTCCAAAGGGTGTAATTTTGTATAAAATTACGTAGATTCTAAATAGAGTGGGCCTGCTAAAAGGCAGCTAATTCTCACTGGGGACGGGATGTTAAAATGCAGTAAAACCCCACCGGAATGCATCTTCATCCCGGTGGGTAACCCATTAGAAGAGTATAGCAGAGGTTCCAAGACGCAGTCCTCAAAGCTCCCCAACAGTTCAAGTTTTAGAGATATCCATAATTGTGCACAGGTGACTTAATTAGTACCTCAGTCAATTTGCTTTAACCACCTGTTGAGCAACCATGGATGAACTGTTGGGGTGCCTTGAGGACCACGTTTGGGAACCTCTGGACTTATTGGGACACCTCCCCTGAGGGATCCAATCGGATCCCTCCCATCACCCCCTGCAGCCCTCGTCCTTCTGCGCATCCAGCGGATCGGGCCGACACATCAGCCAGTGTGTACACACTAATAACGACCAAGCACGCTCCTGTTTGGTCGTCAAATCGGTCATACGTGTAGCTCAATCTGGCAAACCAGCTGACAATCCCATCCGGCTGGTGCCGACATGTTGGGCACCAGATCGTGTAATGTGTACAGGCTGCCCGATATGTCGGGCAGTCAGCGGTGTGGCCGTCCGTCGCATCGCTGGTTACACACATCATTAAGTGTGTGCTCAGCTTTAGGAGAGTTCTCCACAGATTGTGTATTTGCTCCAAATCCCCAGTAACGCATCCCCATGAAGATAACTATGACCTGGTAAATAGGTCATCACTTCAGATGAAGCAATAAACCCAGAATCTGTATAATGAAGAGTAACCTGGAAAATCCAGTGCAAAAGCAAACGCAAGGGGGGGGGGTTTCCGGTTACCTAGAAACCCCCCTTCCCCAGCCCACACCATGACCACAATAGAAATAGCAATATAATAGAATGTTACTAGTGCTGCATGTTCTTCTCAGTTTCAGAAATGAAATAATTAGCACCACCTGTGGATCTTTTACCATGTGTCAGCCAGTAATAAATACACGTGCATCAACTAGGAGATCTAGAAAACATGCACTGTTAGGGGTGCACTGCTATAGATCATCAATAGGGTTATTAATACCATATAATAATATACTGTCCAATGTATATACAGTCAGGTCCATAAATATTGGGACATTGACAGAATTTTCAGATTTTGGCCTCTATTCACCACCACAATGGTTTTGAAATGAAACAAACAAGATGTGCTTTAACTGCAGACTTTCAGATTTAATTTGAGGGTAATTACATCCAGATCAGGTGAACGGTGTAGGAATTACAACAGTTTCAATATGTGCCTCCCACTTTTTAAGGGGCCAAAAGTAATGGGACTATCATCTCAAAAGCTATTTCATGGACAGGTGTGGGCTATTCCCTCGTTATTTCCTTATCAATTAAGCAGGTAAAAGGTCTGGAGTTGATTCTAGGTGTGACATTTGCATTTGAAATCAGTTGCTGTCGACTCTCAATACGAGATCCAAAGAGCTGTCACTATCAGTGAAGCAAGCCAACATTAGGCTGAAAAATCAAAACAAACCCATCAGAGAGATAGCAAAAACATTAGGTGTGGCCAAATCAACTGTTTGGAACATTCTTAAAAAGAAAGAACGCACCGGAGAGCTCAGCAACACCAAAAGACCCGGAAGACCATGGAAAACAACTGTGGTGGATGACAAAATAATTATTTCTCTGGTGAAGAAAAAACCCTTCACGACAGTTGGCCAAATCAAGAACACTCTCCAGGAGGTAGATGTATATGTGTCAAAGTCAACAATCAAGAGAAGAGTTCACAAGAGTGAATATAGAGGGTTCACCACAAGATGCAAACCATTGGTGAGCCACAAAAACAGGAAGACCAGATTAGAGTTTGCCAAACATCATCTAAAAAAAGCCATTTCAGTTCTGGAACAACATCCTATGGACAGATGAGACCAAGATCAACTTGTACCAGAGTGATGGGAAGAGAAGAGTATGGAGAAGGAAAGGAACTGCTCATTATCCAAAACATACCACATCATCAGTGAAGCATGGTGGTGGAAGTGTCATGGCGTGGGCATGTATGGCTGCCAATGGAACTGGTTCCCTTGTATTTATTGATGATGTGACTGCTGACAAAAGCAGCAGAATGAATTCTGAAGTGTTTCGGGCAATATTATATGCTCATATTCAGTCAAATGCTTCAGAACTCATTGGACGGCGCTTCACAGTGCAGATGGACAATGACCCGAAGCATACTGCAAAAGCAACCAAAGAGTTTTTTAAGGCTAAAAAGTGGAATGTTATGCAATGGCCAAGTCGATCCCCTGACCTGAATCCGATTGAGCATGCATTTCACTTGATGAAGACAAAACTGAAGGGAAAATGCCCCATGAACAAGCAGGAACTGAAGACATTTGCAGTAGGGGCCTGGCAGGCTGTAATTGCCTGCAAAGGATTTGCAACAAAGTATTAAAAAGTGAAAGTTAGATTTAGGATTGTTTAGTTTGTCCCATTACTTTTGGTCCCTTAAAAAGTGGGAGGCACATATAGAAACCCTTGTAATTCCTACACCGTTTACCTGATTTTGATGTAATTACCCTCAAATTAAATCTGAAAGTCTGCAGTTCACATCTTGTTTGTTTCATTTCAAAGCCATTGTGATGGTGAATAGAGGCCAAAATCTGAAAATTCTGTCAATGTCCCAATATTTATGGACCTGACTGTATGTCCAGGGCAGTGCTAGGTTCTACTGCTGATCCCCCCAGACTCCCGAACTTGCTCCCATGCTCTGGAATGGTGCCCACATCTGAAACAAAAACATTCAGCTCAGACATGATGGCCCTACTGCCGCATTGAATGATTTACTGTGATTGCTGGTCCTGTACATGGTGCCATTATTACACTCAAAAGCTCAAAACACTTTGTAGGATTCATATTAATGCTGGATAAGTACTGATTATGTGCTCTTCATGGACTGGCCACACTCGTAAAATCATGCATTTGGAAATCCCACTTTAAGAATCCTGCGTTTGCCACTGCAGTGATACAGAAACACCATGGACCTAGCATGTTTTTTTGCACAGTGTGAAACAAAGAGGCATAAAACCAAAACTAATATTGTATACAACGATCAAGACCAGTTAAGAGGTGTTTTTTTTTTTTAATAAAGAACTTCAAAGACAAATTTATAAGATTGTCAGGACAGAGGCAGTGGGATGAAAGTGGCATTTGGGTCTTAGATTAAAGACCAAGAAATATGAGTACACATTGCAATCTTGAAGCATATATATTCATAAGATATTTTATAATGTACAGGAACCAAATCAACTTAAAAAAGTTGTTCATCTTAATTTCCACCAATAATTGAATTTTTATTCATAGTACGTCACCAGAATTGTTTTACATGCATTTACCTGTCAGCCACTAACAGGGAAATTATGACAATAGTTTAAACTGTAAACTCTACATAACTTTGTTCCCCATATTGTTCTAGGGGCCTAGTTATCAAACTTTGCCAAATGTCTTAATAAATTTAATTGGCGTAAAATAATAAATTATTTTTCTGCCCTAGTTATCAAGAATGTGTAATCAGGAGAACACTTCTGATACAGTCACAGCAAACAGTACAGCAATAGGATTCCCACCCCCCATTTTGATAGCTCCGCTGGTGGCTCAGAAATAACCTCAACTAGGGCCGTCCCTCTGGCATATCGCATGGAGAATTCTAAAGACTAATGCCAGCCTCCAAAATATTATCTAGTAATAAAAGCAGGAGGCAGATTTCATCATCAGGCATGTCCTGCACTTTTGCGAGAAGTCTCTACATCCCAACATCTTCCAGCAGATTGTAAAGATGGAAACAAGATCTCAATGTAGTGTCATCCTGGTTTAACCACAAGGTGGAGCACTTCTGCTCAAGACCAAGGATTCACAGGTGTTCCTTGTTGCTACCATGATGGTCCCATGGAATGTCACTTACTCTAGTAGCAAAATATAAAGGCATATGGGGAAAAAGCATGTTGATTGATACCCATAAGTTAATTGCTGCATCTTCCTCAGAGAAGATGAACACGACTGCCATTGTGTCACATTGAAGTCACAGGGGCAGGTGTACTAAGCTCTGGAAAGTAATAAATTGGAGCATGTAAATCTACCACTCAGCTCCTGTCATTATTTATTTATTTTCTCAAACACAGCCTGAAACATGACAGGAGTTGAGTGGCTGGTAGTTTATCACTTTCCAGAGCTCCTCCTGGACTTAAGCAAAATGGGTTTTGTGGCAGTATGGTTGGGACCATGTGCAGGGCCAGAAAACCATTTTTGCGGAAGAACTACAAGGTGGTCTAAATGACTTGTAAACTATATTCTTTTAACACAAAAACAACTACTTTCCAATTATCATGCTTGTTTCTCCTTTTTTTGTTTTATAGGATTGTTTAGATAATGGGAGTTCTTCATTATGTTTCCTTTCAAAATATGGCAGCACTTATACCAGATGTGCAGACTTTTTATTTGCAGGGTTTGGCATATTTGCGAGCAACATTCAAACCAGCAGTATTCCTTTAGACATTAATATATCATTGAGGGCATTAGAACAATCACCTTTTGAGCCACTTAATACTCCAAAGTTTCTCTTGGCTGTGTCTACATCCTGGAGTGACAGAGTTGGACGTTCTCACATGCTAACCTCCATACCTGATCTTTCATGACTATGGGCCATATTCAATCTGATGGCGAGTTCAGACTTTTCACCATCATCAGAGGTTCCAGCAGGGATAAAGTATCGGGCGCGTGCCCCACTTATCCCCGCATTCATTTAGGAATCAGCAAAAACGGGAGCTGGCGGAAAAGTATTGAAAAATCCCGGGAATTTTCAGGAAATCATCCTGGCACCCCCCTAAAGATGTCCAGACATAGGGGATCACTATGGGTACCCCATACTTGGCCTGCTGAAGGGAGTCAAGGTTTTCAAGTAGCGACAGGAGCATAAATGCGGCCTTCAAGAAGGTGAAGAATAGAACTTAGTTATTTTGGCCAAAAAATAAGCTATGCCCATCAAATTTGGGGTACATGAAAATGGGTGTAAGCATATTTTTAAGTCCCTTAAATCACAGGTTCTCAAACTCGGTCCTCAGGACCCCAAACAGTGCATGTTTTCCAGGTCTCCTCACAGAATCACAAGTGAAATAATTAGCTCCAACGGTGGATGTTTTAAAAGGTTAGTGATTAATGAATACACCTGTGCACGTGCTGGGTGACCTGCAAAACATTAACTGTGTGGGGTCCTGTGGACAGAGTTTGAGAACCACTGCCTTAAATGATTTTCAAGAATTCTTCAAAAATGCACCTGCCGCTACCACCCGCATTCTAGAAAACACCTGCCGTATACATGGGGACGCCTCAGGAATAAATTGCGCTAGTTTAGAAGTTTGTCCAACTTTTTTTCACCCCCAAAATTAAAGTACATTTTTTGGGGAGTCCTGACAATTTTACTTTTTTTTTTTGACACAGATAACTTTTAAAAGGACACGCTCAGTGTTGCAGGCTATTTTTTTTAAGCCTGCACCCCTAAACCACAATTCTGCACTTTTTTTCACCATGTATCACATTGTTAAAAATCGGGGATAAGTTTTCACCAAGACTTTTCGCACCTTTGAAATTGAATACGGGGATAATTGAAACAGGCAAAAATGACATCATCGGTGATAAGTTATCACTGATAAACTTTTCGCCTCTAATTGAATACCCCCTTATAAAGGTAGTTCTGCATGGGGAAATGGTATGAGATACCGGCTGTTGAAATCCTGACTCCAGCATCTCAAAAGGGTTAACATACCGACACATGTTGATCAGTATGCAAACCCTTCCCCAACGACCTTGTTTGGTGCCTGAACCTAACCTACCCCCCCCACCCTTAGTGCCTAACACTCCCCCTAGGGCCTAACACTAACCCCACACCTTAAACCTAACACCCCAGATCCTTACCTTCGGTAGCCCAGCGGTTGGGATGATTGTGCCAGGCTTCTGACTGGCATCAGTAATAGGAGCGTCGTCATCCAGACCGCCGGGATGCCAAACGCATACCCTTCATAAGTAACCATCTTTTCAGCCTAAGGAAGTTTCCAAATTCCATTCAAATTATGCATTGTAATTCAACATTACACTTAATCTACAATTGAACAATCTCTCTAGTAACTTGAAATTCCATATCAAAAATAAAATTGTGACCTTGTCCTCTATGTTGAATACAAAGGGGGTCGGCCCCCATAAAAATATAGAGTTATGGTAGACTTAACTAGATAACTCCTAATCTTCAAAGTTCATAGGGTTCACAAGGATACCGTGGGGATATTATGGTTGGAAGACCAGGCACCAAACCATTAAAGCTTTGGCACTCAGAATGCTCTGGGTCCTCCTCCACATATATCCCACCCCTAGTCATAGGACTTCAGTTTAGTTAACAAGCCTAAATTAAGCGGAGAAGGAAGAACAATCGTGCACCAGAAATACTCTTACAGAAGATGAGGGAATCTGACCGAAAGAAAATCACCCAATGAAGCAAGGTGCGTCAGAGTGGGCACCCTGTGGACCTCAAAGAAAAGGAGTTACCTAGGTAAGTCTATCATAACCCTATATTTCTTCTTCAGGATCCAGAGGGATACCATGGGGATGTCCTAAAGCAGTTCCCCTAGGGTGGGGGACACTCCTAAGCAGAAAGAACTTGTCACCCAAAGGAAGCATCCTCGGCAGCAAAAGTATCAAAGACATAAAACCTAAGAAAAGTGTGAACAGAAGACCACATGGAAGCCTTGCACAAATTGTTCAGCAGAGGCACCATGACTGAATGCCCACAATGGCCCTGCAGACCGAGTAGAATGTGCTGTCATCATGCTTGGGACAGGAAGATCAGCCTGTGCGTACACCTGAGCGATAGTCATGCATAACCATCTCGCCAGTCTGCTTATTAGCTGGCCATTCCATATAATAGAAAATCAGATTCTTTTTTGTAACAGTTTGTATGCTCCACAAACACAGAGAGCACAAACTACATACAAGGAGGCTTCACCTACAGATAGGTCTGAAGCCCAAAAAGCTGGAACAACAAATTTCTTCATTTTCATGAAAACGGGACACTACCTTAGGAAGGTAACCCTCCCTTGTATGAAGAACAGCTTTAGCCTGGTGAAAAATCAAAAATGGGGAGAGAAGAGAGCGCTGCCAAATCCAAGACTCTGCAAGCAGAAGACATAGCAAGAAGAAAAAGTGTCTTTGCTGTTAACTACTTAAAAATCTACAGCATCTAAAGGTTCAAATGGGGAAGCTTGTAACCCCTTAAGAACCAAAGAATCCCGCTGTGCTACCGGTGGAACAAAAGGAGGCTGAACTCTCAGGACTCCTTGGAAAAAAATTCTAACATCTGGTAATGAAGCAATTTTCCTCTGGAACCAGACTGACAGTGCAGAAACCTGCACACTCAGAGTGGCCAGGCTGAGACCATTGTCTAACCCTGCATGCAGAAAAGCCAATATCCTGGAAATCCTAAACACCTTTGGATCATATTCTTTATGAAAACACCCCAAAAGAATGACAAACTCTAATAGATGCGGACAGATGCAGGCTTCCATGCTCTAATCGTTTGAATTACAGAACTAGAAAATCCCTTTGTTTTTATTTTAGGTTGGAAGATTCAAGAGCCACGCCGTCAAAGCCAGATGGGGCAAGTCCGGATGCCAGCTGGGACCCTGCGTTAGCAGATCCAGCCACAGAGGGAGAGGATACGGCTGTCTACCGACAGATTCTGTATGTCGGTGAACCAATGACATCTGGGCCAAGCCGGAGCCACCAGTATTACTGTTCTGACACAGGACTAATGGTAGAGCTCACCTTTCCTCCTCCGGATAAGCGTTTTTCCAGATGCCCCAAACAATCTGAAAGGGGATTCAGAGACAATAACCTTACCAGTCTTTAGTAGTCCAATCCCTGTATCTTTTGCAGAATATCAGTCTGTCCCTGATGTTTGTCCTGAAGAGAAGTGGCTTCTTTGCTGCCCTTCTTGACACCATGCCATTCTCCAAAAGTCTTCGTCCTGTGTCATGCCAACAGTAAAGCATTCTGAGACCATTCATGTGTGGGGTTGCTTCTCAGCCAAGGGAGTGGGATCACTCACAATTTTGCCTAAGAACACAGCCATGATTCAAAAATTGTACCAAAACATCCTCCAAGAGCAATTTCTCCCAACCATCCAAGAACAGTTTGGTGGCAAACAATGCCTTTTCCAGCACGATAGTTAGCACTTTTGCTTTATGGCAAGGTGCTCCAAGTGGCTCGGGGAACAAAATATCAAAATTTTGAGTCCATGGCCAGGAAACTCCCCAGACCTTAATCCCATGGAGAACTTTGGGTCAATCCTCAAGAGGAAGGTCAACAAAAACCCCCCCACAAATTCTGACAAAACTAAGCATTGATTAGACAAGAATTGTTGGCCATCAGACAATATGTGGCCAAGAAGTTGTTTGACAGTATGCCAGGGCGAATTGCAGAGGTCTTGAAAAAGAAGGGTCAACACTGCAAATATTGACTTTGCATGAACTTAAATGTCAAAGGCTTTTATTGACCATAACATTATGAAATGCTTTAATTTTACTTCAGTATACCATAGTAACATCTGACAAAAAGGTCTAAACACACTGAAGCAGCAAAACTTTGTGAAAACCAATACTTGCGTCACTCTCAAAACTTTTGGCCATGACTGTACTCCCGGAATGAATATTGCAGAGATGGCCAGCAGATGATGTTCTGCCCAAATGAGAACCTTTGTTACTTCCTTCATGACCGCATAACTCCTTGTGCCACCCTGATGATTGAGGTAGGCCACTGTAGTCGCGTTATCGGACTGGATCTGGACAGGCCTGCCCTGGAGCAGGTCCTGTGCCCTGACAAGTGCTATGTATACTGCTCGCAGTTCCAGAAGATTTATTGGCAGACAACTTTCTTGATTTGTCCATGTCCACTGGAAGGTGTGAAACTGTCACTGCCCCCCATCCGCGAAGACTGGCATCCGTGGTGAGAAGTACCCAATTTGGAATCCAGAACGGTCGCCCTTTGTTGAGATACTCCTTTTTTAGCCACCACAGAAGTGAGTGACGAACCTCTGGAGTGAGAATGATTATCTGGGACCGTATTAAATGATGCTGTCCATTCCACCTGGAGAGAATGAACTTTTGTAGAGGCCTGGAATGGAACCAAGCAAACCCCGCCATGTTTATGGTCGATACAATTGATCCAGAAACCTGCATTGCTGACAGAATGGATACTCTTCGCTTGCGTAGCATCATGTGTATCTGCTTTGATTAGGCCCCAATCTTATCCTCTGGCAGAAACACCCTTTGTGTCTGAGAATTTAGAAATGCTCCCAGATGTACCATCTGCTGTGTTGGAGAAAGTGATGAATTCTTCCAATTGATAATCCAACCATGCCTTTGTAGGCAGGCTATGGTCAGTTGAAGATGGTTTAGCAAAACCACCGGAGTCCATACCAATTTCAGAAGGTCGTCCAGATATGGCAGAATTCTGACTCCCTGACGCCCAAGATAAGCAGTCATGACTGACATTATTTTGGTAAATACCCGGGGAGCCGTAGAAAGGTCAAAGGGTAGAGCCTGAAATTGGTAATGTTGCTGAAGGCCAGCAAATCTTAAAACTTGCTGGTGGAATATGCAGATATGCATCCTGAATATCCAGGGAAACCATGTATTCTCCCAGCTCCATAGCCAAAATAATTGATCGGAGAGTTTCCATGCGGAATTTGAGAACATGGATAAACCTGTTGAGGTTTTTAGATTCAATATAGGGCGATATGCCCCATTCGGCTTCTGGACCAGAAAAAGATTTGAGTAATATCCAGCTTTCCAAAATCTTAACCAAAGGGCCAGTGTGCCACTATTGAAGCTGCTGATGCCTTAGAAGCCAAAATTCCAGCATCCACTGCAGCTCCTCCCAGATAGTAAGCCGCTTCCCGTATGTGGGATATATACATCATCTGTTCTATGGTAGCATTTGGTAGAGAATTTTCCAATGCCTCAATCCATTCTTCAACAGCTTTGGCTACCCAGGCTTCAGCTATAGCCAGACAGGTAACAGCTCCAGATGATGAGAATATTGCCTTAAGACAGGCCTCAATCTTTTTATCTGTGTAATCCCGCAGAGAAGATTCTGATGGAATAGGCAATGTAGCATTTTTTAAAAAATGCATTACATGAGCATCCACAGTGGGAGGTACCTCCCACTTAACACATACAGAAGGTGGGAACGGATACCATGATTTTGTCCTATCTACATAAACCCGCTTATCAGGGTTACCCCATGCCTCCTCAATAAGCTCAGTGAGCTGTTCAGACACAGGGAACTCAGTTTTGACCACCTTTCAGTGGAGATTAAACACCAGAGTCTTCTTACTATGAGCAAGTTCATCATCCTGAATATCTAGGACTGATTTAACCCCCCTCACCAAAGCAGTAACATCCACAGTAGATGGATGATCCTTCTCCCCAGAAGTAGATCCTGGAGAGGAATCCAGTGCATCATTAGATTCCTCAGATGATGCGTCTGAATCCATATGTTGGGCAGACTGAGATAAAGACCACTTGCGTTTAGGCACTTTAGTCACTACCAGTCTGTTATCAACATTAGATGGTGCCACACTGACTAGAATGGCCATCAACATCCCTTATTGCGGAAAGCATATGAGGTGAAAACATATGTGGACACCCCATCCAAGGAGGCATCGATGGAGTAGCCAAACGATCAACCACTTGCATCATAACCTGGGACAAAGAGGAAACCCAAGATGGCTCTTGTCCAATAACAGGTAAACTGGACTGGTAAGGTGGTACTTTATGACAGTCAACACACAGACCCTCCTTTATGTCCTGTGAGGACACACAAGCCTTACATGATTTACATGAAACCAGCACAGGTGGCTCCCCCTACTGTTTCCCTTTATCTATTGACATATTCAAAGTAAAAGGCACAATCGCAAAGTTATGTGACAGTCTTCACAAAATATCAATGAAGTACTTCAGAAAGAAATAACAGTGAGTTATAATTGACAGAAATAAAAAAACCAGTATCAGTCAGCAACTAGCAAACAGTCACATACAATGCATATACAATATAATTACAATTAGCTCTAAATCAGCTACAGCAACGCAAAGAAATAGTAGGACAGAGCACCGTATCCCTTAACCAAGGGAGCGGTAAACAGGGAGACTGACCCAGACCCTCCTGAGACCACAGCTACCAGGTGCACTGCGTGGACCGTGAGCATCTCATACATGTGGAGGGTAGGCGGAGCAACTCAGATGCGCAAAACCCTTCTAGGGACTGTGTATGGGTCGGGGGAGAAGCACCTACCTCATCTAAGCTGCATTAACCAGCCGGGTACGCTGGCCTCGTGGCAGCAGACTGCATCTGCTGCCGATCCCAGGTGTCAGACAATAGGGCCCAGCTGGTGTAGTTAGAATGCGGACAATTCCTGGTCCTTACAGCAGCGGCTTCTGGTGCGTCTCTGAAACCAGAAGGACTGCCGCATGAGATTCCCCGTAAGAGAGGACTCGCCTTACCTGACATCTCCAAGCATCCGGTGCAGTCCAGGTCACAGCCTTGCTGCTAAGCTCAGCCACGACCCGCTGAAATCACCAGCACAATTACAGATGTTGCGGCCCGGCAGAGGTAGATGGAGTCACAGCACATGAGTCTTACAGACGCTTGGTACTGCCAACTCAAAAAAAAACATAAAAGCTTAGGACTGCTCTAAGCAGTCCTCCTGTTACAAAGATGCGTCTGAGTCCTGCCGCACCAAACAGCAAACTGAAGTCCCAAGGCTAGGAGCGGGATATATATGGAGGACGACCCGGGGCATTCTGGGAGTCAAAGCTTTAACTGTTTGGTGCCTGGTCTTCCAACCATAATATCCCCATGGATCCCTATGGACCCCGAAGAAGAAAGCCAATTGTTAAATTAAACACTGCTGTGATTTGCCACACTTACATTGGGGCAGGGAAACCTTGTTCCTTACTAAGTAAAAGTCTATCCTACTAGAGCAGTTATCTAGGGCAATCACGTAATCCTGTGTTTACATTTTCACAAACAATACTGTTGTGGGGAGGACTGCAATTATAAGCATAGTGTGCTGCGCACTACAACTCTGTTGGCGTACCCAAATAAAGTGGCAGTTTTCAGACATCCCAAGAATGATAGATAAGACATGAATTTTATACTTTCATAAAAAGCACTACCCCAAATCAATCTGAGGACACTGCATGCCCACTCATTTCTGCTCTGGTTCTTTAAAATACCCAATTTAAGTGTATTCTTCAGGGACTAAAGTGTTTTCTGTTTTTATTTGCTTTCTTTCCCATTATAATGGGCTTGGTTAGAAATATAAAGTAGTTACCTGCTATGCAGGGGATGCATGAAGAGGAACATAAAACACTTTAAAATAGTTAAAAGGGACAGCATCCTGAAAGAGCCCTAAAAGCTAGGATCCAATGGGTTCAAAGAAATTTGTATAAAGTCCTTGTCATATGTACATACTGTATATTTACATACACAGTGGCTTCCTGCTTGTTAATGCTATTATCTAATCAGCCAATTATATAACAAACTCTGCATAAAACTATGCTGATATGGTCAATAAATTCAATTGTTCTTTAGACCAAAACACCAGAATGGGGTCTATTTCAGGGATAGCAATATGAGACTCCAGCTGCTGTAGAAATGCACATCCAAGCATACCCTGACAGTTTTGCTGCTATGGCATGCTGGGATGTGTAGTTCCAAAACAGCTGGAGTGCCAGACATTGCCTATGCCTAATCTAAGCGGCTTTGACCGCAGAACGATTGTTCATGCCAGATGTGGCGATTTATCTCAGAAACTCATGATCTACTTGGATTTTCACACAAAAAATACCCAGAGTGGCAGTCCTGTGGTCTGGTTAATGAGGTCAGAAAACAGCCATAGACTGGTTCAAGCTTTCAGCAACTAACTAACCATCTCTGAATACAACGCAAACCATGAAGTGGATGGGCTACAAAACAGCAGAAACCTGCACCTGGTTCTACTGCCATGTTCAGATGAAGATCTGAAAAACAATGCCTGGTTCGATTAATCTAAATTTCAGACATGGATGGTTAAGTGAGAATCTGGCCTAAACAGGAATCCAGCCTGCTTTGTATCAACGGTTTGTAAAAAAGCAGCTAGTGAATCAGGGGGTGAATACAACTGACATTCACTTTCTACTTGGTTCGTATCCAAAGAAGGGTTATTTATTTACTAAAAAGCAAAAATAAAACATATAATCTCATTAAAAGACATCATAAAAATTATACTATGCAACACATTTTCATAGTACTCCTCTAACTGCAACGTATTGACCTACACACCTGATTTCTAATAGACTGCAGTCTGAATGATTTATTAAGTCCGGTAGCAATGCTTTGAGAATTCAATTTATACTTGCCACCAAAGTGAGGAGTTTTTAGACTGATAATCCTCCTTATAGCAGTGAATTTTGAAGTGTTCGTAATACGCCCACGTGGCCTGCATTGAGGGTGAATGATCAGGTGCATGGTGGTCACGATGTAATAGCTCTACCCACTCATGGGGAGCTTGGAACTACGTGCATCGGCTCTGTCAGCAACAAGTATCACATGACTCCAGACAAAGTTCTCCCTTTAGTAAGTGGCTTTTTCAATGCCAGTGGTTGCGCTTATTCAGCGGGCAATAGAGGGGAGTGTCTAGGTGCTGTAGATGGAGTGGCTCTACCCGTGGGAGGGGAGCATGATTTTCTCCTAGACGGCTTCCTGGCAATTAGTGTCCATTCTGTTCTGGGCTTTGTGCCAGACAGAAACGGTTACATGGGTGGCAAGCGTAGCAGCAGTTGGTATCCGGCTGGTGTCTGATCAATGAGGAGTATTGTAGAAGGGTCACACGGTTTAACCAGTTCACTGGCGTGGTCACATGGGATATGACTGCTGCTAGAAGTGCTTTATTTGGCAAAGTCGCATCACATGCAACCACTTAAGCTGCTTTGTCCCCCAGGTTCTTCTGCAGATAAGACTCTCCGGAAGTGATGCACCGACATCACTGCTGGAATCGCACCCCAGAATGCTGGGTGACCGGGATTCTGGGACGCAAGCGCCTAAAGTAAAAGTCCAAGCACAGATATGGTAATCTCTGCGTGTGCAGAGGTCAGCTGCAGCAAGGGGACCCGATTATCAGTCCCCCCTGCACCACTCTCCGCTGCCAAAGGTGAGGAGGTGGGGCCAGGCCACAGGGGAGGTTATGCTGAGGATTAAAAATGTTTGTTGGCTCAGAGATATAATACATATATAGTGGCAAATGGGGAGCGGTGAACTAAACTGGGTACCCATACCTGGGGGTGAGGGCTCTGGCATGGGGACGTATTACCACTATGGGGGTTGATATTGCTATTACTCAAATGGCATTCATTCACCAGATCTCAATCCAATAACCCATCTCTGGGAGGTGGTAGAATGGGAGATTTGTAACAAGAAAGTGCTACCAACAAATCTGCAGCAACTGTGTGATATCAAATCAAAAGGGGCCAGAAATACCAAGGAACTAATTTTTGAACCCATGCTATGAATTTAAGACTGTTCTAGGAGCATAAGGGGGCCCTATCCAATTCTAGATAAAGTGGCCACTGATTGTGTGTATGTATGTAAATAGTAATACAGTGGTGCTTGAAAGTTTAACCTTTTAGACTTTTGAGTTTCTGCATAAGAGTGATCAAACGGGTGTTCAGATCTTCAGTTGAATCGCAAAAATAGATATACACATCACTTTATAGTTCCTGCGTCATCCAAAGGTTTCAAATAAACTGTAATTTGCAGGATATACAGCAGTGGCAAATGCAGGTTTTCTAGAGGGGGGTTTCCAAATGCTTGATTTTGGAGTGAGTGTGGCCAGTCCATGAAGAGGGCATAATTATCCCTTATCCAGCTTTAATATGTTACATTCAAGCTATATTGTGTTGCATAATTCCAGCATGTACAGGACCAGCGATCACAGTAAGCCATTAGATGGGCAATATGTCCATCCTGTCTGAGCAGAATGTTTTTTTTCAGATGTGGTCTGGGGGAGCAGCAGAAGAACCTAGCACTGCCCTGGACATATATGTACATATTGGTCTCCTTATGTACTGGTTAGTGTATTATTATACAGTCAGTGGCGTATCAATAATGGGTGCAGTATGTGCGGGGCACACGGGCCCCCGGGTCCAGGGGGGCCCCATATCACACACACTGCACCCATATGATTTTAGACATACATGTCCGTGGTCCCACGTCAGGTGTCTGCGCTGCTCAGAACACCGGAAAATGGCTGCCGCGGCCATCTTTCCAGCTTTCAGCGCATACGCAGTAGACTCCAGGCACACTCTAGTGCCCGGAGTCTACTGAGGCTCCGGTGGCTGGCTAGCTGGGTCACCGGGAAGAGAGGAGGGGGCCCCGCACGAGGAGTGCACACGGTCCCCCTCTCCTCTCAAGACGCCCTTGTATACAGTATTAATTAACCCTATTGATGGTCTATAGCAGTGCACCCCTAACAGTGCATGTTTTCCACATCTCCTAGTTGGTGCACAGGTATATTTATTACTGGCTGACATTTTAAAAGATCCAGAGTTGGTGCTAATCATGTCATTTGTGATACTGAGAACATGCAGCACTAGTAACATTCTATTATATTACTATCTCTACTGTGGGTGTGTGCTGGGGAGGGGGGTTTCCAGGCAGACTGAAACACCCCCTGCGTTTGCCTATGTACAGTATATGAACCTCTGGGATTATAAATTCGGTTAAGGAGCATACTAAAGACAGGATGGCCAGTGGGGTAAGTTTCAGTGGTTTTGCCACATTTAAAGAACATAGACCAAAATTTTCATTACCGAAGTATGGCCTTCACTACACAGGTTTGGGAATGCATGCTATACCGCAATCAAAAGAGATTTCCAAGAACCTCAAAGACCGTTCTGTTTGTATGGTTGGTGTGGAACAAAGAAGTTTATTTAGTAGGCTCATAGCGCCAAAGTGTTTTCAATATTCTCCTCTAACAACCAATAATCTATATATTTGGTAAGTGAGCAACTTTACAATTTCAATTGTCTCATACCACTATTAAAATGAAAAAAAAAAAAACACACACAAACCAATCAGAATTTAAATATTTATTCTTAAACCATTTAAAATCCCCTGAAATATTGAAATAAGCTTACTCTATTAACAGATTTACAAGAGTAATAACTACGAAGTATATATGGGTATCGCTGTTTTTTTTTCCATATTTTCTTTTTTTTTTTCTATCTGTGAAGTTCTTATAAAGCTTTCTGATTGACTGTATTTACAACTTTTACTGCTTATATATTTATAAAAATATTTTATTTTTTTAACCATAACATTGTTTTCAAAAACTATTTTCAGACTTTCTCAAGATATAAATTTGAAGTGAGTTTCAGTAAGAGCAGAAAATGCAAACAAATGGTTCCGTAAAATTAAAAACAGAAAAAAAGTAAAAAAAAAAAAAAAAGTGAACGCAGTTGTGTAGGCACCATTGAAAATGTTGCTCACTCCTTGGCAATAGCCAGATACATGTTTTCAAGTGTCCCCTTAGAGCAAGAATTACTGTGGGGGCAAATCTCTACTCTGCAGTGGAAATAAGCATGCTGCAATCTGAATGGATCTTTACCATATAATACATTTCTGCATCAGATCTTCACTGCTAATTAAATATTTTAAAAAGATGCAAAGGTAAACCAATAGCAACTAGACATTTACTTTAATTTCTTAACCTGTACTAGAAAAATAATAAGCTCAGTAACTCATAGCAACCAAACTAAACTTTTTTTCTCCATGTGCACCGGTTTCTACAGAGGTTTCCAGATGTCTTAAGATCAACACTGCAGCAGGTCCATAATGTGATGTGTGCAATTATACACATTTACCCCAGCACCTGGTCAGAATAAGTCAAGTTACATAGGTGTAAGTGCAGGACAAGGCCACATGGCATGATTGGCAATAATCTGCGGGTGGGGCCATTTAAGACATTGTGCTGCCAGTTCTTCACGGCAAAAGCAATCTATACGCTGCTAGCTGAATAGTCTCTTTAGTGGAAAACTACAAAACAATTCCTTGACACTGCAGCATGCTCATTTGCATCAGATACTGGCGGCCACACCCCCCATGAACACCATTGTCTACTTAAATATAAAATCCTAAACACTGCAATGGCAATTGGATAAAATGTGTCGGTCATGCACCGTTTACATTTTATAGATTTGGCAGATAATCTTGAGTCCATAAGGTGTGCAAGAGTCTGGGCCATACACTACGGATTGAGAAATGTACAGTCAAAGGTGCTCTGGCGCATATGGGTATAAACTCCAACAACGTAAGAATAATAATCAGGACTCAAATCCTAAAATGCACAATAGATATTATAATATGTTCATATTATAATATTATTATAATTACACCACCTTCAAGGAAACAAACTTCGGAGTACATGCTAAAGGAAAATAAAATGTACACTAAATATAAACATCCCATTAAGCAGTACCGGCTGATTGGGAAGTTTTTTTTTTTTTTTTACTGCCAAACAAAGTCTCCTTACTGGTTGTGTGTGAGAAACTCTATAACTTAGTTACTTGTGTATTAAATGGTAAATACAGACTTAAAATACACTTTTACAGGAGTATAAATACATCATGGTGCTGTTATACATGAGAAGTCTGGAAAAAAAAAATGGAATATAATACATGGGAGAATTGATGCTAGGGGATGCTGGTGCGAACCATTGTCTGTACTCTGACTGAGGGAACAGAGAGGGCTAGGTTTTCACATGATACTTAAAGCCCTGCTTTCCCCACTATAGCGTATAATGTACATCATCATTTTCAACAGATCAACACTCACTAAAAGTCCTACATCACATTGCTGCAATGCAAAGCAGGCACCCTCCGGAAAAAGTAAAAAAAAAAAAAAACCAAACTTAAATAACAATAGACATATTCTGTCTATTTGCAAGAAACAAAAACTAAAATGTATTGCTTTAGTTCTCCTTGAAGGAAATAAAAGATGCACAAAATACCTTAACAAGCGAGACAGCATTACGATTAGGTCTCAGCAATGTTGCTATTTCAACTGCAATTTAGAAAGAGCAATACTGCTGCCATGTTCTGTAAATTAGGATCAAAAGAGAACAGCAATGTAGCTGGAAATATTCTAGGGCATTAAAAAAAAAAAAAAAAAAAAAAAAAATCTTAAAAAGCAGCAAATCTACATCCAGATTTCCAGCCATCGAGGGCTTGAATTGGAGAATTTTCCAGCAAGTCTATGTATATAGCAGGTAAGTAGATAGCTTCTGATGAGCAACCCTGGATGCTTACACAGCTGCCCAGTTTGAGCAGTGCGGTGATATGTTTTCTGGTAAAAGTGTACCTGTTGTCTACATAACGTGTTAAGAGCCACTTTGTAAGCTGCACAGTTATTCGTGAATAAGGCAGCCTATCAAATTCATTAGGAACCAGTGACGACATTTAAGCATGAAGTGGCCATTTTGACGACGTAACCAATATTCATGAGATGGCAGCTGAATATAAATTCACTCAGAACTTTGTGCCTGGGTGTCAGACTGGTTCCTAGTAAATTGGTCCATTGCATTCTCATGGATACAAGTTTGGTCCACAAAATTCTACTTCCATTGTGTATATGTGACAATACACCTCAAGTCCCACTTGCTATGGCATTTCTGTCAAAGCTAGGGAAGCAGATAAGATTATTGACACCTCGTTTGCCCAAAATCGCTTATGGTTGGGTCTTTGTGGTCTTTTTTTTTTTTTTTTCCAGCACGGACAAGTGTTCCTACAGAAGAGAAACTGTTTATGGTCTACATGGGTCTGAGGTGTCGTAAGCGACGGCTTTTTTGTACAGCAGCTCCAATGTGCCTCCGTGAAACAGAACGGCTCCATTTCACGTATCCTAACCCGCCACTTCTTGTACCTTACCAAGAAATGGCAAAAGTCAAGTCATACACAAATAAAAAGACCAGTGGATTGCATCAGTGTACAGTGCAACACAACCACCACAAACGTACGGTCACTTGCACATGTCACTGTAACTTAGCAACTGTTACCCAACAGCAAAAAGACAGCATATTGACATTTACAGGATTAAACAAAAGATTAAACTAGAAAAAAGATATCAGTCTTTACAAAATAATAATTTTCTGAAAATATAAAAACCATTTACACCATCACAAAACAAAAAATTATAATTAACAAAAAAAGGGAAAGAGGGAAAAAAAAAAAAAAAAAAATGGTAGTTTTTCTTTCCTTTCCAAACTATCAATCATGGTCATGGATGTGTTTTTGCGAAGATCCAAAAAGGCACAAGGAGCTGAATATGCTAAGTACGGCCAGGCTTGGAGTAGTTTTGGTGGGTGTCCTTCTGCCATTTTAATACAGCGTTGTCATGTTCGTAAAATGATACTTAGGAGTCACCGACAGAAAACCTGGGAAATAAACCATAGCAGAGCACTATGAGGCTACACAATGTGTGAACAGAAAACACAACTAAGTAATATGTAGCAAATTTCACTTCTATCTAGCAGAAAAAGTTGTGCAGAGAGCTTATATCAATCAGCAGTTACACTTAAAAGTTTTTAAATATTTAAAAAGTTTGGCAGCATTCCCAGGAATAACTTTTCATCCCAGAATATTCCAGTTACTGAAGTACCAGGATGAAGAAGGCCACATGGTGTGATTGGCAAACTGTGCAGCCTCAAAAGTAATGGAATTATTTTTCCTCTCATCATTAAATATGGTCAGCAGATGACCTCCATTGGCCCTGTACTCCTCCATATGAAATTAACATACAGGTTGAGTCTCCCATATCCAAATATTCCGAAATACGGAATATTTTTAGTAACGACTGAGAATGTGAAACCTTTGCTTTCTGATGGTTCAATGTACACAAACTTTTTTTTAAAAACACAAAATCATTAAAATATAGTATACAATAACCTTCAGGCTGTATGTTTAAGGTGTATAAAACAAATTAATTTCATGTATGTACACAAACTTTTTTTGATGCTCAAAATTATTAAAAATATTGTATAAAATGACCTGCAGCCTGTGTGTATATAATGTATATATAGAACATAAATGCATTCTGTGTTTAGTTTTGGGTCCTATACCCAAGAAATTTCATTATAGTATGCAAATATTCCAAAATACAGAATATTCTGATATCCAAAATACCCCTGGTCCCAAGCATTTTGGATATGGGAGACTCAACCTGTATATACATGTGCTATAGGTGTTGTCCTCAAGAGGGTGCCAACTAGCAAGCCAAGGTAAGCAGCATGCATTAGCAGGTGATAAAATGGAAGAGCCACTAATTAACGCAAATCATTTTTTTTTTTGCATTTACTTTTGACATGCTGATTAAAAGTAAAATAAAAAAGTAGAGTTATGGTAAAACTTACCTTTGTTAACTCTTCTTCGAAGTCCATAAGGTCCACATGGAGATCTTCGGGTGTAGGTGGTGGGAGGAGGACTGGACACCACACAGTTAAAGCTTTCAGCTCCCAGGAAACACTGGTCCAACCCCCTATACCCTGCCCCCGAGCCCCCTCAGGTAAGACCGGAGGATGAGAAGAGAGAAGGAAGACTGGTACACACAAGAATCACACGTAGGAGGAGACGGGAACCAGTTGACCAGAAACATAGCCCATATGAAGCCACATGTGTCAGGGCGGGTGCCCGGTGGACCCTATGGACTTCGAAGAAAGAGTAAAATTTTACCATAACTTTGATATTCTTCTTCAGGGTCCATAGGGCTCCACAGGGAGTCCTTGGGGATGTCCCAAAGCAGTAATTTAAGGGTGGGGACGTTACTGCGCTGAGAGGAGAAACCGGCGCCAAAATGAAGCATCCTGAGAGGCAAATGTATCAAAGGCATAAAATCTCAGATAGTTATGGACAGAAGACCACGTGGCCACCTTACAAAGCTGTTCAGCTGAGGCACCACGGCGAGCTGCCCACGAAGGACTCACTGAGCGTGTAGAATGAGCAGTAACAGTAGTCGGTACAGGAAGGCCTACCTGCGTGTAAGCCTGTGAGATAGTCATACGAAGCCATCTAGCCAATGTTTGTTTGTTGGCTGCCCATTCCTTCTTGTGAAATCCATAGAGCACAAATATGGAGTCTGATCTCCGTAGGTAACTGGTATGGTCCACGTATATCCTGAGGGAACGGACCACATCCAAGGCGGCCTAACCTGCCGATACGTCTGGTGATTGAAAGGCTGGGACTGCAATATCCTCATTAATGTGGAAACTAATAATTTTTTTAAGGAAAACAGGGCGAGTGCGAAGCAGAGCCCTGTCCTGATGGAATATCAAAAATGACGAGCGACAGGAGAGCGCCCCTAAATCTGACACCCTTCTGGTGGACACCATATCCAGAAGAAAAAGTCTTCACTGTAAGCCCCTTGAGTTCCACAGAATCCAGGGGTTCAACCGGAGGACCCTGGAGGGCACGAAGAACTACTGACAAACCCCATGGAGCCACTGGAGGGACAAAGGGAAGTTGTATACGGAGGACACCCTGGTGGAAGGGGTGGAAATCCGGTAGTGGAGCAAGTCTACGCTGAACCAAATGGATAGAACAGAGACATGCACTTTCAGTGAGGCAAGGCGGAGTCCAAGGTCTAATCCAGCTTGAAGGAAGGCCAGGACTATGGAAAACCTAAACACTTGAGGGTCGTAGCTTCTGGTACGACACAATTGGAAATCTGTATGCCACACTGGTAGATCCGAGCAGAGGCTGGCTTGCGCACTCTGAGCATAGTTTTGACTACAGTGCTAGAGAATCCTTTGGACCTCAAGAGGGATGTCTGAAGAGTAAAGGCAAGGACCCTGAGACAACAGGTCCAGATGTTGAGGCAGCAGGAACGGAGTGTCATGGAGAGAGCGCCAATGACATCTGGGCCAAGCTGGAGCCACCAGCAGGACAGTGCCTCAGTCTTGTTTGAACTTCTGAAGAACTCGAGGAAGAAGGGAGACTGGAGGGAATATGTACGCAAACTGAAAGGTCCACTTCACTAATGATACGTATATGAAGGTTGCCTCTGCATCCCTTGTTCTGGACCCGTACAGCGGCTATTTGCGATAGTGTCGGGAGGCCATGAGGTCCACCTCTGGGAGGCCCCATCTGCTCATTATGAGTTGAAAAACCTCTTGGTGAAGAGACCATTTCCCAGGATGCATGTCGTGACTACTGAGGAAGTCTGCTTCCCAATTGAGAACTCCTGGAATGAACACCGCAGAGATGGCTGGGAGGTGACCCTCGGCCCATGTCAGAATGCGTGACACTTCTGTCATTGCTGCCCGACTTCGAGTGCCTCCTTGATGGAGGATGTAAGCCACTGTTGTGGCGTTGTCGGACTGTACCTGTACAAGGTTTCTGTGAAGTATATCCTGGGCCAGTATAAGAGCTGTAGTATAGCGAACCGGAGATATCGCTGATGAGGTCACTTTGGATATTTAGGGCGCATACCTACATGTACCTAGCTACCATATAGTGCCCAGGCTACAGAGCTAGGATGATAGAGCGTAGGGTTTCCATCCTGAACCTGGGTACCCTGAGGAATTTGTTCAGGGATTTGAGCTTGAGGATATGCCGATGTGTTCAGCTAGTTTATCCGATAGAGGGAATTCTGCTGAAGCCACTTTGACATTTAAACAGTGGGTGCTTAGATTTAGGGGCTGCTCGACATCTTCCAAGAGTAAGATGAATCTAACAGCTCGCACCAAGGCAGGAATATTACATTTTAGACTACCTCTCGTCCTCCCCCAGAGGGGAGTCAGTGTTAGAGAGATCAGCATCTTCTGCCTCCTCAGATGACACTTCAGAATCTTAGAGACTGTGATAACACAGGACGGCTTAGAAGACTTAAGGTGAGAAGGGGCATCTCACCTTGTAACATAGTTTGAAAGGCTGTAGAGGTAGCCAGACTCTGTACTTAGCTAGAGAGTACGTCTACCCATGGAGGGGGCACAGGAGGTACCTGTATCGCCTGAACCTGTTGTGGAAACCCCAGAGGGGGAATTACGGCATGTTGTGGTAACTCCATAGGGGGAATTACAGCCGGTACCACTAGGCGGTCCGCAATAGTAGACAGCACCTGAGAAAAGGAAGCCCAGGGGAGCTTTTGTGCAGGCGCTGGGGGGGTCTGATGGGCAGGGTGGAGTATAACACATAACCCATCATGTATCAAATCTTCCTCACTTAAGCCTGCAGCACATAATTCGCATGATAGCAGTATGGGTGCAGATGCTTGCTTGCTACTCTTGCCTTTGCTAGACATAGCTGTAGAGTAGTACAGAACACAATATGGCACTGGGTATAATGCAACCACTGGGTATGTAGGATACAAGTAGAAATGCAATATACTGATTCTGTCTTATGCTTGGGCAAGCTTCAGGAGCACACAGCACAAATATGGCACAGTGAGTAACCAACTGTATGTGACAACCCTCACAAACATTTGCTTTAGAGATGTGAGGCACAGGAGAAACCCTGAATACACCTGTATGTTAGGGCAAAGTAAGAAAAAAGGGAAAGATATATACTGACGACAGTATAGAGAAATAAACAGACAGGCAGCGCTAGCATAAGTCACATACAATGCAGAAATACCATATAACTACAGAATGGCACTACAATCAAACTACACAGATTCTGTGGTCAGTGACTCAACATCTAGTAGGACATAGCGCTACATGACCCGACTCCAGGGAGAGGTATGTAGGGGGACCGGACCCTGCTTTTCCCTGAGAGAGCTGTGGCTGAGCCTGGAGAAAATGGCCGCTGGAGACCTGAGTGGGCGTGGTCGGGGAGGAGGAGAGCCGTTCAGGGAAGAGAGACCTCAGAGGAATGGCGTCCTGTGCTGAGGGGTCACTTTAATGGGGAAAGCTGACCTCACCATGCTGATTTTTTAATCACCGGGATGCTAGGTTCCCGCTCCATATGGTACCCTGGTGGTCTAGTGGACACACTCAGCACCTCCGATCTGTCCCCTGAGACCGGAGGTATGTACCAATCCGCGGGTCACCGCAAGCGATGACCTGCCTTACCTGTCCCCTTCTTTCCGAGCTGCAGTCTGGGTCCATCCACGGGGCTGACTAGCGAGGACCCCGGGATTCACGCAGAAAATCCCCAGCCGAAGCTGGCATTGCGGCACCTGGAGGAGTGATGGATGGCAGTGCAGATGTACTGTGGACAGTCTGCTGCTGCTCGCTCAACAGGAGACATAAAAAAAATAAACAAATCATAAAATAAAAGCTTTTTGAGCTGCTTAAGCAGCCCACTGCATAATGGTGTGCCCAGACAGTCTGGTCACCAACGAAACTGAGGTGCCTCTGGCTCGGGGGGCAGGGTATAGGGGACCATTGCATCCAGGGAGCTGAAAGCTTTAACTGTGTGGTGCCTGATCCTCAACCACCACTTACACCCCAATGTCTCCCTGTGGAGCCCTATGGACCCTGAAGAAGAAATGTAGATTCACAAAAGGCATAACGAGTGTCCGGCTGTGCTTGATACTTACTTTTGGAATTTTTCCATAAGTTTCTTTACCATCTTGTCAGTGATTCCAGGATAAGTTGCTTCTGCCAGGTTCATACTCTTTTCAAGTTCTTCAATTGCATTTCTCCTTGCAGTATTATTCCTATCTTGCTGTTTTAGCTGCAATGGAAAATGAATTAAGTATACAGATTGTGATAGATAAACTAGTTACCTAACTTTAAGGGTTCTTTCTGGCTTGGGATGCAGTAGCCAGCTACTATTAGCTCTCCAATACATAATACAATAGGTTAGCTAAGCAGCTAATGCACCACAGTGTCTAGCATAAAGCTCAAAGGAGGTAATTCAATTACCTGCAATGCAGGATCGATGTGCTGTTGGGACAGTGTCTAAACACTGGCAACAGCAACGTACATAATATTACTCCCGATACCAATAGGAGTGCGCAGGAAAATGCATGATGTTAGGCTATCGTAAGTACAGGAGACGAGGGCACTGCACATCTCCCGTACCTAGCACTGGAACATGCAATACAATATGTTATGTAATTGCACTGACCCCCAAGAGTACAGCTAATAGTGTCTTTATGGTAATCTCACTGTGTAACTAGCCAAAGTGCAAAATCAATTCTCCAAAATAAGCCTCTATAATGGTCCGTGAAGATACTCTATGGCGATGTAGGTTTGCTCTTTTTTCATTGTAACCGATAGAGGTGCACAGGAAAATGAGTAAAAACTGCTTACCATTATAAGCAGTAATGTGCACAGCTGGATATCGCAGTTAATTTGACCCCCTAAGAGTCACCAACTTATGATTCCTTTGTACTAGTTCCACTACGTAACTAAGGTATTTCACACAGAACAGAGATTACTGGCCCCAAATCAGTCTAAACTGCTTCCCTGACCTTAGAACTTTAGCAGGGGCAGAAACCTGAAAACTAGTGGGAGAAGCTTGCTGACTGGGATGAACCAAGAAGAGCTTGGTTCATCCCAGGTTAATTATGAGCCAGGTTAATTATGATAGGAGCCTGTAGACTTATGTTGGTTCTCTAAAGGTTCTCATTCATTAGCCATCGCAGTTTTAATAGAACATGCCACAGCCTCGCCAATCCTGTTGTAAGGCTAAATACAGTTTATATGTTAGAAAATTCCCACTATTCTCAAATAGCGTTCCTCAAGTAGGGATGTAGTCACCAGTCCATCGGTCAGGTGCCACAGCTAGGGAGGGCAAGATTTAGGGTTAGGCAATAGGGGGGTCAGGGTTAGGCTGCAGGAAAGGTGGGTTAGGCTGCTTACCTTCAGCATGGTTGCCGACATTCTGGCTGCCCCTTCCGGGAAAGAGCAGCCAGATCAGCATGGCAGGGGGGCGTGGACTGCGCAATGATGCAATTGCATCATTTTGGCCTCATTCCCGCTACACAATGCCGATATTACAGGCATTGTGAAGCAGGGGGTGGGCCAAAATGATGGGGGGTTCGTCAGGTTAACGCGGGGGAAGTCGGAGGGGTTGGCGGCGTCGGGAGGGGCACCAGATTTTCGGGAGGCTCCCGGCCGAAACAGGAGAGTAGGCAAGTATGACCTTCGGGATGCCGCTGATGGTATTCTGTCTGCCAGTATTCCGCCCGCCAGAATCACATACCCAACCCCTCAAGTAACAGTCTCAGAATTTAATTTTCCAGCCTCCTTTAAATTCACTTCAGTTGAGTTTTATGGTTTAAGATAATTTTCCTTTACACGTGCCGAATGCCAAGTTCAGCTCTGTTCTCTCATAATGCCATCTTTTCTTTGCCAGAAAAGCTGAATTCAAAGGATTCTCATTTAAAATGCATTACAAGGTACTGCATTTTTACACTTCAACATTCATTTAATAGACGGTCTGCAGCTGTAATGAGCAGTTTGCATTGAATATAGACAGTGGAGGTACATTTCTGTTTAATAAGAGCCTAAACGTTCATTATTATTTTAGCAGACATAAAATAAGTACATCATACCTCAGCAAACACTGGGGCAATTATTATAGATAATGAGCTCAAGGTTTTCACAAGGTCTTGATCCTGTAAAACAGAATACAATTTAACAATCATTTTCTGACCATTGAAGTTTTCTAAAAAAAAAATAAATTACATTTGGAAACCCAGAATTTGCTATCAGGCTAGATTTGATAAAATACCCATCAAATATACAAGTAATGTTTTGTGAGGTTTCTAAGCTTTCTAGCATCACAGATTCCCTAGAGTTTATACAGCCCACATATACTAGTAAAGATTAGAAATTGAAATATAATGTCTAAAGGCCCCCATACACGGTACGATGGCACCGTGCGAGAAAACAGGGTATCCATCGTCCGACAGATCGGGCGGTACGCACACACAGTGCGATCGGGTGGTCGACCACCAGATATGCCGGCTCCCTCTGTCTCACCTGCATACCAATGAATGGGATCGCACGCCCTGATCCTATGGTCCGGCAGAGATATCAGGGGGTGCGATGTACGACCCTGCGGAAACAGGCTCGGCCTGATAACACGGCCATACACGGTGCGATATAGCAGGCAAATCGCATCAGTCGGATCGCTTGCTATATCGCCCAATGTATGGGGGCCTTAAGTTGTTAATAGGGGTTAGGGCACAATTTTCTCAAATGCTATTAGAATACTGTACTACTATTGCCATTGTATAATGGTGATGGAATGATAAACTGCTAGTAAATAGGTATTTAGATAGAATGACAGACTCTGTACAATAGGCAAAAGGACAGGAAGCCTGTTCTATACAATAGGGATATAGTAAAAGTGTGATGCAGCAGACATGTCACGTACTGTTCCATTCTGCAGTTTCTTTGCATCTGGTTTCTTCCGAACTGTGGTGAAATTCCATTCAGGATGAGAATTGTTCTCTTTGTTACTGGACTCCCTGTGAAAATAAAGATGAACACACATTTACCAGTTTGCATTCGGACCATAAAAAAAAAAATGAGATATGGAGGAACTTACCTTTGTTATCTCTTTCTAAAAAAGTCAATAGGGTCCACAGGGAGATCTTGGAGTGTAGGTGATGTAGAGTCATCCGGGCACCTTACGCAGTAAATATTTATCCCAGGATGCACTTGGGTCTCCCTCTAAACCCCACCCCCGGGCCAGAGGCACCTCAGTTTCGTAGCAAGCCGGAGGATGATAAAAGAAGAAAGTCTGGAACACTCAAGAATTATATTCTCACACAGAAGGAGGAGACGGAAAACCGGTAACCAGGGCGAAGCCCAACTGAAGCACAGATGCGCCAGGGTGTGCGCCCTGTGGACCCAATGGATTTCGTAGAAAGATATAACAAAGGTAAGTTCTTACCGTATCTCACATTTTCTACTTCAGGGTCCATAGGTTCCACAGGGAGAACTTGGGGATGTCCCAAAGCAGTCCCTGTAAGGGTGGGGACGCTCCTGTGCAGAGAGGAGAATCCGCCGCCCAAAGGAAGCATCCTGAGAGGCAAAAGGTATCAAGTGCATAATACCTCAAAAGGGTCTGGACAGAAGACCATGTGGCCGCCTTACACAGCTGAACAGCTGAGGCGCCACAGCAAGCTGCCCACGAAGGACCCAGAGACCGAGTAGAATTAGCAGTAACAGAGGGTGGCACTGGAAGGCCCTTATGAAAGCCTAAGAAATAGCCATGCAAAGCAATCTAGCCAAAGTTTGTTTATTGGCTGGCCATTCCTTCTTGTGAAAGCCATAGAGGACAAACGACCTGGGGGTTGTAACCTTTGGGACCACACCCTGTGGTAAATCCTAGCAGAGGCTGGTTTACGTGCTCTGAGCATGGTGTTAACCACAGAGCCAGAAAATCCCTTGGACCTTAGGAGGGATGTCTCAAGGGCCACGCCGACAAAGACAGACGACCCAGGTCCGGGTAAAGGCAAGGACCTTGAGACAACAGGTCCGGATGTTGAGGCAACAGCAACGGAGTGTCTATGGAGAGACTCAAGATCTGAGTACCAGTGACATCTGGGCCACGCTGAAGCCACCAGCAGGACAGTGCCCCCTTCTTGCTTGAACTCCAGAATTACTCGAGGAAGTAGGGAGATTGGAGGAAACTGGTACCCAAACTGGAAGGTCCACTTGACTGGCAGAGCGTCTACCAAGAGAGCCTTGGCATCCCTTGTTCTGGACCCGTACACCAGCAGTTTGTGATTGTGTCAGGAGGCCATGAGGTCCACGTCCGGAAGGCCCCGCTTGTCCACTAGGAGCTGGAACACATCTTGGTGAAGAGACCAATCCCTGGGATGCACTTCATGACGGATGAGGAAGTCCGCTTCCCAATTGAGAACTCCTGGAATGAACACTGCCGATATGGCTGGGAGATGACCTTCCACCCATGTCAGAATGCATAATACCTCTGTCACTGCCGCCTGATTTAGAGTTGCTCCTTGATGGTTGATGTATGCCGCGGTCGTGGCATTGTCTGACTGAACTTGCACGGGCTTTCCGTGAAGTATGAGTCTGGCTTGTTGCAGGGCCCTGAAGATTGCCCAAAGATCCAATATGTTTATTGGCAGGGCAGACTCCTCTGCTGTCCACTGTCCTTGAAAGGAGTGTAGACCTGTCACTGCACCCCAACCCCAAAGACTGGTGTCTATTGTCAGGAGGACCCAGTCGGAATCCAAAAGGGCACGCCCTCTGGTGAGATGGCCCGTCTGCAGCCACCAAGCAAGAGACAAACGCACCTCAGTTTGTGCCTTTATCCGATGGGGTAATCCGTCCCACCTGAGAGGATTAATTTCTGTAGAGGCTGGGAATGAAACTGGGCATATTCCACCATGTCGAAAGTCGACACCATGGAACCCAGTAACTGCATCGCTGAGTGAACGGACATTCTGCAACTGTGAAGGCATCTGCGTACTCGCGTCTGCACAGTGGAGATCTTTTCCGCAGTAAGAAAACTCCTCTGCTGTTGTGAATCCAACAGAGCATCCTTTGAAAAGGGATCAGGGAGGACTTCTTCCAATTGAGCAACCATCCGTGCATCTGTAACAGATATTGTCAGCTGTAGGTGGTGATGAAGTACCTCTGGAGACCCTGCCAACAGTAAGAGGTCGTCCAGGTATGGTAGCAGGCGGACCTCCTGCAGCCACAGATGGGCTGCCATTATTGCCATAATTTTGGTAAACACCCGAGGTGCAGTAGAGAGGCCAAACAGCAGAGCCCGAAACTGGAAATGTTGTTGTAGTACAGCAAACCTGAGAAAACGCTGGTGAGCCGAAGTAATCGGAATATGCAGGTATGCATCCTGAATATCGAGGGCCACCATAAAATCTCCGGGTTCCAAAGCCAGTATAATTGAGCGTAGGGTTTCCATCCGAGGTACCCTGAGGAATTTGTTCAGGGACTTGAGATTGAGGATAGGTCGGTGGGATCCGTTCGGTATTTGAGCCAGAAAGAGACTGGAATAATAACCATTCCCCTCTGGGATAACGGGACCGGTACAATGATCTCTGCCTGAAGCAAGGATTGTACTGCCCTCTGAATTTCTAAGGCCTTGTCCTTGTTTGACAGAAGGCATGTGCAGAAAAACTGATGGGGAGGTCTTCTGCGGAAGGAGAGGGCGTATCCGTGAGAGAGACCACTTAACTTACCCAGGTGTCTGTGGTAGTAGGACACCAGTATTGGGCGAACTGAAGAAGTCGGCCTGCCACCCTGGGATCCCCCGAGGGGAGGCCTGCCCCATCAGACTGAGGGTTCGTCTTCAAGATTGGCAGCCTGACGTCTCGCACTCCAAGCTTGCTTCCTGGGCTTGGCAGACTTCTTGGTGACTGACTGCCTAGGGAAGGACTGAGCTTTAACCTTAGCTGGGGCCCGATATGTCCGAAAGGATGAGGTCCGAGACCCAGAGGGAGCAGGGGCAGAAGGCAGACAAGCAGACTTAGCCGCTGCCAACGTATCCACAATTTTATCCAAATCAGGGCCAAACCGTTATAAGGTAAACACTCTAAGCCCTTCTTGGAGTCCTGTGAGGAGTAATCTGCACCCTGACAACACTTGAAGGGCTCAGTGAGAAAAAAGCACAGGGAAAGTAAAATGGCTGACAGAGTGAAATGAGAAACTCAGACAGATAGCGCTAGCATAAAGTCACATACAATGCAGCGATAAATACACCTGCACAAAATGGAACTACTATTCAACTACAAAAAGACTCAGGAGCTTATTCAGAGGCGGCCGTATGGTCTACGACCGCACGGCCTCCTCGATGTTTTGCCAGTGCGCATGCGCACGAGGGAGCCGGCTCCCTCGTACACATGCGTGAGACCCGCTACGACTGACAGCGCTGGTCGTAGCAGGTCTCTTTCCAAAGGGGGCGAGCTGTCGATGTTGATTGACAGCTCGCCCCGTTTGGAAGGCGGGCCTGGGGGGTGGCAGCCCAAACGGATGCGTTCCTATGGGAACGCCTGCCATTTGGGGGAGGCCCCACTGACTAGTGATGTCAGTGGAGAGCTTCCGGCTCAGACAGAGCCAGAAGCTCTCCTGGGCTTACGACAAGTGAGACCCTACCCTAGGGTCTAGTCGTAAGCCCCGAAGGTATCGATGGTCTCTGACCATCGCGACCATCACCCGAGCGGTCGTTAGAGCTGTGGGTGTTAACCCACAGCCTAACGACCGCAACAGAGACGGGCGGTCAGGATGCAAGTGGCCGCCCAGTTTCTGAGCGACCGTTTGCATCCTCCGACCGCCTCTGAATGAGGCCCTCAGTGTCTGGTAGGCTATAGTGCTACATACACTGACCACCTTGGAGAAGAGGAACGTAGGGGAACCCGGGCTCCGCACTGCCTGTGAGATCTGCGACTCAGCCAGGAGAAAATGGCTGCCAGAGACCACTGAGGGGCGGATCTGGAGGAGGAGGAGCTGCCCCAGCACAGCCAGACCGCAGTGGAAAGGTACGCTGTGCAGCGGTAAGGAGCCGGCTGTTAGAGAGGAAAGGCTGCCTCCCCTGGCCAGCATTTAACCCCCGGGACGCTGGACTCGTGTCCTTACTATCCAGCACGTTTCCCTGGTGGGCCAGAGGAAGTGCAGGACTCAGTGCCTGGCACCACTTGCAATCATCCCCAGAGAGTCCCCAGCCCTGAAGGTAAAAAACTGCAATTTCAGCAGGACAGCTTATGCAGTGACCCGTCGCTTACCTGCCCCGTAGCGCCTGGCCGCAGTCCAGGGACCCTCCGGGGTCCCCGCTAGCCGAGCTCCCCGAATCAGTACTGGCGTCTCGGCGCCAGCTTGGTGACGGAGAGGCAGCGCAGACGTCCCCTGGACTGTCCAGTCTTGGAAAAAGAGCTACTTAAAATAACAAACCTTCAGGGGCTGTTAAACAGTACCACCGCGTTCAGTGACCAGACTCCAGCCGAGCACCAAACAAAATTGAGGTGCCTCTGGCCCGGGGGCGGGGTATAGAGGGAGACCCAAGTGCATCCTGGGAGAAAAATTTACTGCATAAGGGGCCCGGATGACTCTACATCACCTATACCCAATATCTCCCTGTGGAACTTACCTCCTTTGGGCTGTTGTCCGTCATTCTGGCGTCGGGATTCAGTTAGGCATTGGTAGTCTTACGCCTATCTGAAGTCCCCCGTCGGGCTTCTCGTGTCGGGTTATAGATCGGCGGCATTTAGTCCGCCAGTTTATAAACTGCATCCCCTTAAAGGAGACATTGAGTTTTTATGTGGAGTTTTATTTTTATTGTAATGGGGGTGTGTAAAACATACAAGAGGCTCAAAAGGACCCATTTAGAGAATTTCCTCCATTTTATATCCAACAGTCCCTTAGACACTCATTTCAGGACATACTTGGGCAACAGTCTACGTCCTACACCCATGCAACCAAAATCAGCAGTATGCACTAATGCAAAGCTATTTGCCTTAGTGGACTCGAACCTGATTACGTTGTGTTTGCGACGTGAAAGTAGGTTTGAAGTGTGGATCAGAAGGCTACATATGACCACCCACAACTATTTGTTACTCTTGTTAAAACGGCATGTGGTAACATGCTGTAACATAAGCTTTGTTTTCAGTGCAGCCATGCGTCTTACAGAAACCAAAGCCTCTATTATACCATTAGAGTAATACAGTTTCAGGCAGTCAACTAGAAGAGCTTCCTGCTACAAAAGTCATGGTGATCTCATAGAAAAGTGCCTTTGTGTACAGTATCCACACCACTGGCCCCCAGAAAGCAGCAACATTCATGGCCAGAATAATCCCCGATATAATAAGAAATCACTCACGTATCTGAATCATCAGAGCCAGAGTCACTGTGCCCTTCAGCCTTCCATCGTTTAAACTTGTCAATCAACTCTGTTAGGTAAGATGTCCTCTTGGCAGTTTTCACAATAAACTTGTGCTTGAGAAGTTCTTTGGCTGTAGGTCTCTGGGGGAAAGAAAAAAAAAATACATAATTTATTTAAATAGCAAAAAAGAAAATCTAACATTTATTACACAAAACTCAGTGCAAACACAAATACATCTGTGATGGATTGCCAATATACCCTGTTCTGCCGACACCGTGGAATCGGGAATATCCAATATTTTGGAAATCCTCATTTCGTCGATCCAGATCAAAAAATTATCGGGATCAGCGTGTTGGGGAGTTTTAATATGTTGTTTTTCCCAAAACGCTGGCAATTCGCCAATTATCGATGTCTGCGGATAGGTAGCTTTTGATCACCATTCGGAGGACCGGAAGAATGGGGAATTTGCCAACTACTTAAAACTATTTTTTTGTACTACATGAAACACTGATAGAATAGCACTAAAGGGGAGACGTAGGTACAAGCTTTTATTGCCAATTCCCACTTTTTAACAGAGCTGAACTGGTCTTTATGGTAACAGTGGTCAGTGTATTATAATGCATGCACTGTAATTTAAAAAAATTAATTCTCTGGCAATGTCCTTTCAATTTCTACAAAATAAGTGGTTTACTCACACTGCGCACTTAAGTAAATAGACCATTTATATAGGGTATGACTTAAGATGACTCCTACCCCACAAGGCTGAATGAGTTGTCGTCACAATTCCAAGAATAGTAAACCTACTAGATTATTTGGGGTATTAATTTAAGAAAGATGCATACTTACAAATGACGGATCTTTGTTTAAGCAGGCATCAATAAATTCTTTGAATGGTTTGCCAAAATCTCCTGTTAAAGTAGGTGGGTTGTTTTTAGGGATGAGAAACAGGACCCTCATTGGGTGCATATCAGAGTTCGGTGGTTCACCTTTAGCTAATTCGATTGCCGTTATTCCCAAAGACCAAATGTCAGCCTAAAAGTACAAAAACAGCAAAATCTACATTAGACAATGTACCATATATAAAAAAAAAAAAAAGAAAGAAAAAGCGACCAGTTCTGTATGTATGTTATAAGAATGTAGAGCATAACATTAACCTTTCTATTGTTAGGTGCATATAAGACACATTCAGATGACCCTCCCATCTATTGACATACACACAAGGCAGTGCCATCAGGTTATCAGGCTCTATGAAATCAGTAAGTAGTCAGGTTGGTCTAGCAGAAATCTGAAACCGTAAACCAGGACACCCATCTGAGACTTGCCATCAGATCACTACATAAGGGTTATGGCAACTACAATTAACCAGTTATAAAGGACATATTTCTGTCAATATGCCTGAGCTAAAAACTGAACCCTGGGGAGAGAGTGTTCAGTATTACAGATTTCCAGGACAGTCCGCAGAGAGCCAGACATGTGTGAACCTGTCAGGTCATGTATGCATTGTCCAGCAGAAATGTATGACCCTTACCTTGCCTTCAGAAATTTGCTGAAACATTTTCTGTGTGTAGCATATGCCTGGCATGTTCGGTGTAATAAGACAGTTTTCTGCTACCCCAATGTGAAGGCTATGAAAAAAATTAGGGCATGTACCCAGTATCTGATAATTCAGCATCTTTGATATAGCAATCACATACGAACTGGCGCCAAAATAGCTTCAGACAGCTTTGTAGGACATCTCTTTCGCCACATTGCTGCTCGTATAGCCTATGGCGGTGCCAACAAAAAATAGAAACCAATACCGTAATTGTGCATAGCCCCAGTTCCAGTGGCAGCTAGCGTGTAACCAAAAGTTTGCAGATACATATTCAATTTAAGGGGAAACAATTATTTACAAATTTTGATTTCATTGGCGGAACTTACAGGCTAATACATTGCGAGATATACAGGCAGGGAAAGCTGCACCCCATAAAAAGGCATGAGCAAGATTTACCGTAATGGCTGGAAACCTGCGTAGACGCACATCACCCGATTTCCAATGGAACTTTGAAGGCACTTTAAGAAGCCAAATTAATTTGACACAAAGGGGCTTTGTCACCTGCAGATTACCTTACTGTTGTGTAACCGCACAACAATTACTATCAGAATTTATTGTCACATCCACATTAAAATATGTATCAGCAAAATTGCAATGCAAGAAAACTCAGTTAGATAAAATTACATAAGAAATAGGATTACGTATGTAAGAATTTAAACTAAAATCGCAGCAGGAAAAAAACTGTTCTGCAAGCGAATAGTTCGACACCCAATACTCCTAAATGCTTACCAGAGGGAAATAGAGAACAAAGAGTGACACGGGAGGCTAGAGTCAGCAACAATCTTGTTCACGTTTGATACACAGCTTTTAGCATAAATTACTTCTAATCTAGGCAGGGATTGGCCAATGGTCCTTTCAGCTGCTTTAACCACCCTAATTAATGAACCATGGTCCGAACATTTGGACTTCCCATACCATACAGTGATGGAGTACGTTAAAAGACTCAATTACACAACAATACATATTTACAAGTAATGGCCTTGATAGACTATGTGCTCTAAGTTTTCTTAGGAAAAAAGGTGCTGCTGAGCCTTTCCAACTACCGATGAGCGGACCACGATAGGTCATCAGAAAAGTTATTTCCTAAGAACTTTAATCCACTAACCCTCTCTACCTCTGAACTGTTTAAAAATAAAAATAATTTTCCTAGTCCTCCTAAAATCTACTACCTCCTCCTCCTTGGTTCTTACTATTCAGCAGCAGCTTATTATCCCCATCCCACTTTACAAGTTGACCCACCTCAGCCCAGTAGCTGTCCTCATCCTCATCACTGATCAAACCCACTATCGTGGTGTCATCTGCACATTTTATAATAGAACTAGATTCTGTACTAGACATAGTCCAGTGTGTACAAGGAATAAAGAAAAGGACTCAGTACTAACCGCATTACTTTATCCTTCTAGCTACCATATGAGCTATTTAGCAATGTATTTGTATTTATATTTTCATTGCCATAGATATAATAATGCTGATTAACAGATACAATAAATTAAAATCCACCAAGCAGAGCCGTGTTGCAACTCAGTGCATAAGTAAAGAAATCTAGCAATAGGTAAAAAATAGGTCTAAAAGCACTTAGAAAGGAAAAGCAATGTATTCAGTAAAACATGCCATATAGCATTTATAAGCCAACATATACCAAGCCATCAGAAAGCAGTAACCACCCCTTAACAACACAGGATTTACCGGTCCTCCTTTTACACCCTTATACTTTAACTGGCTACAGGATATTAGGTGGTTATCCATACTTCTTGTTACCAGTGATCTAAAGTGTAGGTTTTATACTGGCTAAGGCACAACTTAACACACCTGACTTGGCCTCTGTCTTGAGCACTGTATAATGCATTTATATGGTTTTAAGGAATATGCTGCGCTATATAAGAAACTGTTAATAATAATAAGTAAACCTCTGTATTCCTCATGTAGTGTATCAGATGATGGCAAATGAGTCTATTAGGTCCAATACGGTAAATGTGCAGTGAGTGAGAAAGAAGGGCAGCTGCTGGAAATGAGTAACTACAGAATTGCAGGGGGAAGAACTTTACACTACACACTACCTCTCCTCAACGTCCCATGTCATTATCCACTTAATCAGCCATACTATCGTGTGGTTATGGGATTTGTTTTCAAAAGACATTTACTTCCTGAATTGAAGTTAAAGTAGACCGTAGTTATCGTTTATATATAGTTTACGCTGCAGGATTTTTATTAGGCTGGGTGCTGAATACCGAGCAGGGCACATGTGCGCGCGCGTCGAAGGTGCACGTGTCATGAGAGGGGGCGGAACCCCATGGTGAGGGTGTGTGGTCTCACGGCACGCATCATTCATACAACTGGAAAGGAGACAGATCATCATAATGCAGCCAAGTGTGACCTCATACACTAAAGATACACAAGGTGAACACACACACTTGGGAGATTAATTCTGTATTTTATTTCCATCCATCATTTAATACTACACTGATGTATTATATGCTCAGCGACATGTGGGAAGGAGCCGCACTCACTCCTCCTCACCCAGGCAGTGGATATGACACTGTCACATCTGCACTCAGGTAAGGGGGGGTGACACGAAGCCAAGAGTGATGGCACACCTGGAGCCTGCAGTGATATCACTGCCCATCTCCCCGGGCACCAGGCCCTGCTCTTCCGTAATGAAGCTCTAGCTAAAAGCTGGAATGATGGCTGCGACTCCCCTCCGCCATAATCCCCGATACAGGCAACTTTGCGCTTGTCCCCCTCCTGCAAGGCAGTTTCTGCTGCCCCGGCCTGGCTGTGCCATCATCACCTCCCCCTCTCCGCGACAGCCGCTCCTCGTCCTCGGAGTCCTCCCCGACCCAGTCCAGGGAGCACCGCTGACGAAGCCAAACTCCCCTGACGTCACAGCAGGTCGTGGAACACAGCATTCCCTCCTCATGCTGCTGGCTATGGGGTGCTGACACCTCCACTTCCAGGCCGGAGGCGAAACAAAAATACTGGCACAGCAGCAAGGCGAATATTGCCGCCGCCAACCCACTGAGGTCAGCGGGGCGCTCCCATAAGGGCGGGGAGTGTTACTGCAGTTTAAAAATTGGGCGTGGCCCACGGCTAAAACAGCTTAGTGGGAACGCTATATATAGCACTAACATGCTACTTACCGATAATGCATCAGTCTCATCAGTTCCTGTCCTAGAGGAGCTATCAACATATTTTCCCCACTACAGGCACCCATACAATTTAACGGAAAGCCAGCAGACCTGTAGTAGGTGTTTGAACTGATAGAGGATCGCAGAGTGCCTGGGAGGGAATGGATTCACCATAGGGAGATGTAACAAGCCTTGGAGAGAGAGAAAGTGAAGTAGTTGTACCAATCAGTTTCTGCAATTTCAAAGATTCTGCTACATAAATGACAGTTACGAGCAGATTGGTTGCTTTGGGCAACTTCATTACGCCGTGGGCGGGACGCATCAACGAAAAAAACGTGGCCAAACCCCCCGAATATGCAGTTTGATCGCATTTTCCATATGGACCAAACTCCGGAAAGCTAAGACCCGACAGACAACGCCACCCAAACAGAAGCTTATGGGCTTCTTTTCCGGAGACTTATTTATTTCTTATATAGCGCAGCATATTCCATTGCGCTTTACAATTGTAAGCATTAATAGAACAAAACTGGGTAATGACAGACAGATATATAGGTAGGAAGGCCCTGCTCGCATGCTTACAATCTATAGGGACCCCCGAGAGGTATCAAATAGGATCCTTCCCAGGGTCCCCCGCGGCTCGCGCATGTGCAGGGTGACTCCCGGTTCATATACCCGCACAAAGGACAGTTCTTATTGGGAGAGCTGTCCTTGGCTAAAATCATCACGCATATGCCATTACTTAACGCTGGTATGCATGCGGTGATTGGCAGGATGCATCACTTTCCAAATGCGGTTGCTTGATACATCCCGCCCCAAGTCTTGATTCATCTCATCCCGTGTCTCTGTGCCACTCCCATACCAGCCAAAGGGGCGATTCAAATCGCCACGAGGTTCCTCTGAAGCCTTGTACTCTTTCGGTTGTTATAATAAAACACTGCTGATTTCTGCTTGCACCTCTATTACATACGAGCCAATTAAGCAATGGTTTTTACCTCTAATATCCCGCACAGTAACCTCACATCACAAAATAAGAATATTTTAGAATGACCAAACCACTCATTACAAGCTCTCCTGCCCCCATGTTCTTCCATCCCCAGCTCTCAGGGGTGCACGCATTCAGAAACCTCTATTCAGGAGATAAAAATGGGAGCAACCAAGATAGATCAGTGATACAACATAGGACTCCACCAATTTCAGATGAAAGTTTACTTCACAATGGTAGGAAACTTCAAATATGAAAGAACAAAGCTCATGTATGGAGGTTTCCACTCATATGAAGAAAGTGTCCAATTAGTTATTTTTACATGGTCTTAAAACAATGTTGCAATCAGCCTCTCCTGACTAATGAACTGTACACATAGGGTATTAGTGTAACACCAAAATGTACAGATGGCAAAAAGAAGAAAGGGAAAAACACTTGCATATATTTTAAATAGAAGTATTAAATGTATATGTAAAAGACACTACAAAGCATAAAATAATGCCTCAGGCAGAATGGAATGGATAATTCCTTGTATCTGATATAAAAGTAGTCTCCTATTGCACCTGGAGACCGCAAAGCAAAACAATCAGACGCAGCACAATAATTAGTACGATGCACAGTGTATAATTCCACTGTCTCAGGAGAAATCTCTAACCACACAGTTCCTTCTAAAAGCACCTGAAGCAACATTTCAGCTTCGGATTAAAAATGGGGCTAATATTATGGGGAGATTCAATTATCTCAAGGTTCTGATGTGTGGCTACACACTGAGGGGTCTATTTACTAAGCAGTGTTAGGAGACATAGTGAAAAGTGTTAGGAAAGTGATTAGGTGCCAGCCAATCAGCTCCCAACTGTCATTTTTCAAACACAGCCTGTGAGATGACAGTAGGGAGCTGATTGGCTGGCACCTTATCACTTACTTATCACTTTTCACTCTGTCTCTTATCATTGCTTAGAAAATAGACCCCACAGTGATTACGGGAAACCTCGCACCTGTTTTGTCACATGACCCACACAGCATCATCCCTACCACCAAGTAAAATCTACTGTACCAACTTAATAAACAGGAGATCAGGACAATAATACAGGTCATTATTCTCATTTAACAATAGCCACAATGAGGAATTTACACCTGTATCTTTTCATTTAGCCTACTGCATTGGTAACACATACACATGTATCATAGAAAGCAATTTTAAAAATATTTTATAAAGCTTTAAGAGCTCCACTAGATCACACACCAATGAGCAAAAATCATGAGCCTTGGAACTTGTAGCACATTAGGGCATAGTAACTCACAAATTAATAGATGACAGGACAATCTCTGAGCACTGTAAAAATGGGAATATGCTTTAGACTTTATTTGGGGACTTCTCAGCGATGTCTGCAAAGTGCCATCAGGATGTTTGGGAGGGCAGCACCTTGTAGCCAACAACATCGCCAATTGCCCCTAGCAACCCAACGAGGTGCACAGGAAAATTAGTGATGTTGGGCTACCGTAATGTTTGGGGGTGTGAACATCACAGAGAATTGAACACCCCCATGAAATAACCCATTGCAATGCTGTCCAATCATTTCACATCACATATCTACTGTAACATCAACTAAACCTTTTAGGTAAAGGCTAACACATTATGTATTAACTTGCTAAGCGGAAAAAAAAAATAATTTTTATAATATATATATATATATATATATATACATACACACAATGCAGAACAGCACACATTCAATTAATAATAGTTCAGGTGCTGCAGTCCCATAATAAATAAAGAAGTATCCGATGCTTACGCATGGCCGATACCACTCACTGCATTTCAGTCACCAGGCTTTAGATGAGTATACTACCGTTTGTTTTTGGTACGTGCTATTCATGTTTTATACACTTCAAGTGTTCATTCTGGTCCATTTAATCTATACCATTGCCGTTTTCATTATATGTGACATGCTTGTGGATTGCTACACACTGAATTTTTATACAATATATTACGACCATTATCTCTTTTTAGCATCTCAAGAAGTGTGCTGGTCTTCTGTTCTGTGCGTAAGCATCGGATACGTGTGTGCGTGTGTATATATATATATATATATATATATATATATATAGAAAATACAAGGAGCTGGTATAGAGCGCCTACTGTGCTTATATAACTTATTATAAAGTGCTAACAATATAAAGTGATATCGTGCAATAAAAGTGCTAATGCCAGGATAGTAATATCAAATTATCATTATCCTCAAATATTTATTATATATAAAGTATAACTTATAAAATAACAACGGTCTATATGACTAAAGTGCTATTGCAGAGATCCTTCAAGGATCATAAACTAAATTAACAATCATAACATTCCATAAACATGTGCAAAAAATGCATAAATAATTTAAAATGTGAATCAATAAAAGTGCAAAAATTCATTTAAAATAACATGAATTAGTTTTAATCAGACACAACAATAGATATCCTCCTACATGAAGGATAAATGACATAAAAACACATAAAACCAAGGACAAAAATGTGTATATATAAAAAAGGACTATAGATTTATCAGAATAAATAGGAATAAAAATCGTAGCTTATCTGATAAAAATGGCAAGTTCATGAATGGAAAGATAATAGCAGCCTCCAACGCGTTTCGTCCGTATCCTGGACTTCTTCAAGGGATATTTTAGCTCCTGTGGGGTATCCAATATTTAAACCCCTTCTAATAATGACAAACAAGAATTGACAGAGCTCCTTAGTGACATCACTTCCGGTTTTCTAAACAGTTCCTCTCTATTAAAGTGGAGTAACCACTTAGAATCACATTAGGCCATTTCCTTTATTAAAACATTGTTAAATTGGAAGTCTGTTTCCTAAATATAAATTATTTGCTAGCATATTACTCCTTCCTTGCTGTGTATCGCGTCGCGTCACTTCCGCCCTTGTTATTCGTGCATCGCGGTCCTTCCGCCCTTACTTGAGCAGTTCACTACATCACTTCCTCCTCCGTTGTCAACGTCCCCATTGCGCGCTATGCCTCCTCCTTCCTTGTGCAGGATAGGACCTTTTATCCACTCGTCCGCCTGTCACGTGTGTCACGTCCAGCGTCAAAGCATCTCCAGTTTCTGGCGGCCTCCATCTTTGTACTCTAAATGTCTCCTTTGCCCGCGGCCATCTTGCTACTCTCATAAGTTCCATTTTCTTTGCCATATGCATCATGTTATTTATAATCCTGGGGATAGTAGTTTAGTTATTATTTCCTATATGGAATAATGGATGACAATATTAGTTTAAATATATATAACCAGCCATATGCTTGGACTCTAAAAAATGATGAGAGATTGTGACAGTTTCTAATTATTCTCCACACCTATTCAGAATCATAACTAGAATTCAAACAACTCCATAAATAAATAAATATCACATATATTGATGTATAATGTAAACTTATATGTGGACACTAGTAAAAAATCCTAAAATCATACTATTGGGGACTAATATAGTACATCCTTAAAAAATAATAAGTAATGATGATATTAAAAATTCTTCTTAAAAAAATGGTGAATGGCAATCTTCTTTAGGGATTTTATAGTTCATATGCATATATATATATATAGTCTTTTCACTCTGTAGGGTCAATTGGTTCTTATGTGAGTCTTGAAACATGTAATCGATATTGTTGCATTCTGGAAATTCTTACTCCCATCTTCGGATTTATAAATCAGAGAATTCTTCTTAGGTCGTATGTCTTGGGGGATTCATGCTTATATGTCACATAAAGATACTACCGTACCTGGTCTTCCATAGAGGTCTCCCATCCAAGTACTAACCAGGCCCAATGGTGCTTAGCTTCCAAGATCAGACGAGATTGGGCGCTCTAACCCAGGTATGATCCTTCTAATGGATCCAGTCTTAAAAGAAATTCTACCACCCAGACCCCCCATTGTATTCAGAAAGGCAAGGAATCTCAAAGATTCTCTAGCACCTAGTATGTTAAGTGATATTAATATTTCAAAATCCAACATTATCCATAACTGTCCAGGGAGTTACAAATGTGGCAAGTGCAATATATGCAAATTTTTACATCGGCAGAGAAAAAACTTCAGTAATTCTGCAAATACCAAGGAATACAAAATTAAACAACATCTTAATTGCAATTCAACTTCAGTCATTTACCTCTTGGAATGTTCATGTGGAATAAAATACGTAGGAAAGACCAAACGACCTTTAAAACTTCGTATACAAGAACATATAAGGAATATCAAGAACAAGGTGGAGACTCATATGGTGTCAAGACACTTTATTTCACACCATAGATCGGATCCAGATGACCTAATGTTCAAAGCTATAGAACATGTGGAATTGGGAGAGAGAGGAGGAGATCTTGCAAATAAATTATCCAAACGTGAGATGTTCTGGATTTTCGAATTGGACACTATGACTCCTAGAGGATTTAACGATAATTATGAGATAGCACCATTTCTTTAATGAAGATGAAAAAGATAAAAGGGATTTCATGTTAGGTCCCTATATAACCTACCGTCATACCTGGGTTAGAGCGCCCAATCTCGTCTGATCTTGGAAGCTAAGCACCATTGGGCCTGGTTAGTACTTGGATGGGAGACCTCTATGGAAGACCAGGTACGGTAGTATCTTTATGTGACATATAAGCATGAATCCCCCAAGACATACGACCTAAGAAGAATTCTCTGATTTATAAATCCGAAGATGGGAGTAAGAATTTCCAGAATGCAACAATATCGATTACATGTTTCAAGACTCACATAAGAACCAATTGACCCTACAGAGTGAAAAGACTATATATATATATATGCATATGAACTATAAAATCCCTAAAGAAGATTGCCATTCACCATTTTTTTAAGAAGAATTTTTAATATCATCATTACTTATTATTTTTTAAGGATGTACTATATTAGTCCCCAATAGTATGATTTTAGGATTTTTTACTAGTGTCCACATATAAGTTTACATTATACATCAATATATGTGATATTTATTTATTTATGGAGTTGTTTGAATTCTAGTTATGATTCTGAATAGGTGTGGAGAATAATTAGAAACTGTCACAATCTCTCATCATTTTTTAGAGTCCAAGCATATGGCTGGTTATATATATTTAAACTAATATTGTCATCCATTATTCCATATAGGAAATAATAACTAAACTACTATCCCCAGGATTATAAATAACATGATGCATATGGCAAAGAAAATGGAACTTATGAGAGTAGCAAGATGGCCGCGGGCAAAGGAGACATTTAGAGTACAAAGATGGAGGCCGCCAGAAACTGGAGATGCTTTGACGCTGGACGTGACACACGTGACAGGCGGACGAGTGGATAAAAGGTCCTATCCTGCACAAGGAAGGAGGAGGCATAGCGCGCAATGGGGACGTTGACAACGGAGGAGGAAGTGATGTAGTGAACTGCTCAAGTAAGGGCGGAAGGACCGCGATGCACGAATAACAAGGGCGGAAGTGACGCGACGCGATACACAGCAAGGAAGGAGTAATATGCTAGCAAATAATTTATATTTAGGAAACAGACTTCCAATTTAACAATGTTTTAATAAAGGAAATGGCCTAATGTGATTCTAAGTGGTTACTCCACTTTAATAGAGAGGAACTGTTTAGAAAACCGGAAGTGATGTCACTAAGGAGCTCTGTCAATTCTTGTTTGTCATTATTAGAAGGGGTTTAAATATTGGATACCCCACAGGAGCTAAAATATCCCTTGAAGAAGTCCAGGATACGGACGAAACGCGTTGGAGGCTGCTATTATCTTTCCATTCATGAACTTGCCATTTTTATCAGATAAGCTACGATTTTTATTCCTATTTATTCTGATAAATCTATAGTCCTTTTTTATATATACACATTTTTGTCCTTGGTTTTATGTGTTTTTATGTCATTTATCCTTCATGTAGGAGGATATCTATTGTTGTGTCTGATTAAAACTAATTCATGTTATTTTAAATGAATTTTTGCACTTTTATTGATTCACATTTTAAATTATTTATGCATTTTTTGCACATGTTTATGGAATGTTATGATTGTTAATTTAGTTTATGATCCTTGAAGGATCTCTGCAATAGCACTTTAGTCATATAGACCGTTGTTATTTTATAAGTTATACTTTATATATAATAAATATTTGAGGATAATGATAATTTGATATTACTATCCTGGCATTAGCACTTTTATTGCACGATATCACTTTATATTGTTAGCACTTTATAATAAGTTATATAAGCACAGTAGGCGCTCTATACCAGCTCCTTGTATTTTCTATTTGTTTGTATATGTAATAGATCACCACTGTTACATTATTTTGCTGGTTGAGCTGACACTCACACATTTTTGGGGGTGCATTTTAATAGTGTCACATTATTACAAATTTTAGTGTGAGACAATAGACACACAACTGATAAAAATACCACATTGAGGGATTTGCACCCAACTGGCGCTGTGATCTTCTGCTGCACGTAAACTTTGGTTATTGAATACAGCAGCCTTTTGGAGGAGTCCCAAACAGATAAACGTACAAAGATGTACAGAAACAATGAACGTCTAAACAAAAGGAGTGATTTATGCCAGAAAATATTTAATGAGGACCATGTTTTACTACAAGAGAGTATTCCAACCGAAAATTTAGATAACCTGTTTTGGGAGATGGAGAAATCTCTCACTAAAGAGATCAAGGCATGGTGGGACATCAAGGGTCTTGAACATTACATATCAGTTAATAGAATTCCAAGAGGTTTGAGACTATTAAAAAATCCAACCTTTGGTTTAGATAAATCAGAATTTATGGATAAATGGGACAAAATTTTACATAATTGTTCCATGGATTTGATGAAATTAATTATTATGGAAAAGAAAAATATAATGTCAGAATTGGAACTTGAGATAAAACAAAAAGAAACACATATGGAGAAATTCAAGGATAATGGGGAATACAATATTAACGAGAAAGTTTTATCACGCAAACTTGACCGTATTGAAGAGGATGTCATGAAAGGGAAAGAGAGGAAATTTATTAGGGACAAACAAGATTATGACTCCAATAAAGTCAAGAATTGGAGTAGATTCAATAAATCGGTTGGACAACAGTCATTACATAATCCCAGACAAGAAACAACCACTTGGAGAACAGTTCCATCTAGAAGAAAACAAAGTTTTAAAAGGGATGATGTTATGAATGAACAACCCAACTATAGAACATACCACACAAAGAACCGGTTTTCAACACTTCAAAGATTTGATTCAAATAGCGATTCAGATCATTTTTTATCCCCAGGACCAGACCACAATTCAATGAATCCAAGGAAAACCTTCTTCAGGGAAACCACGAAATTGGCATCCCCTATGAAAAGAAGGGTAAGAGACGAAGAGGGATACGAGGAGGCAGGAGGAAGAAATTACAAAAGGAGGAACCTGATGTAGACCCCAAGGAAAGAGGGATCTTTAATCTATCGAAACACATCTTATCTAAACATGAAGTGTCATTATTGAACAAAGGGCTGACATTTGCTCCATCAAGTAATATGAATAGGTTCCAGACCTTCATTGATCTCAACAAATTTATAAGAAACTTGACATTAAAAAGACACTTTGTAAGAAAAGATGACGCAGTGATTAAGAATTTTCAGGAGAATGCTTCCAAGTCAGGACTAAAGGGTAAATCAAAGTATTATCCACTCGAATCGAAAGGACATCATCTTAATGTTTTTTATGACTTAGTTAAGAAAGACTTATGTGAAGGCAATCTGAAACACAATAATAAACAGAATCTGAAAAATAAAGAAAAAGAAGCCTTAAAAAACTTACAAAACAACAAGGATATTGTCATTAAACAAGCTGACAAGGGGGGGGGATTGGTCATTATGGATAGATCACAATATATTAAGGAATCTCATAGGTTATTAGGTGACAGTAATTCCTATGTACCACTCGATTGTGATCCTTTGGAGAAATATGTGGATGAGTTAAGGAGACTCTTAGTATATGGACTACATAATGGCATTTTAACCAAGGAGGAGTTCCAATATCTCCTACAGACCAATCCTACAACCCCCATATTTTATTTTCTACCAAAAATTCATAAGTCTTTGGAAAATCCCCCAGGAAGACCCATCATCGCAGGAATAGATTCGTTAACTTCACACCTGTCTGAATATGTGGACATTTTTTTATGTAAATATGTGAAAGAACTTCAATCGTATTTAAAAGACACTACTAATTTATTGCAAATTTTAAAAGGGATGGAATGGAAAGCAACTTATTCATGGGTCACAATTGATGTTCAATCCTTATACACATGTATTGAACATGGTAAAGGGATCAATGCTTGTAGAGAATATTTTGAAGTGGACCCAACAATGAGCACTACACACAAAGAATTTTTATGTGATTTAATGTCTTTTATTCTGGATCATAATTATTTTAAATTTTTACACCAATTTTATCGGCAAATTTGCGGCACTGCTATGGGGACAACTTTTGCCCCTAGCTTTGCCAATCTTTTTATGGGATGTTGGGAAAAGAATTATGTCTATGAAAATAATCCATTTAGAAATAACATCATATTTTTTAAGAGATATATAGATGATATTCTGATAATATGGGAAGGGTTGGAGGAAGATTTCCAATTGTTTTTAAATCACATTTCAGAGAATAATATGAATTTGAAATTCACATCGAAAATAAATAAGAGTACTATTGAATTTCTGGATTTGGTTCTACGTGGAGAAGAAAACACGATCATTACAAAGAACTTCATAAAGGAAGTAGATACCAATAGTTATCTTCATTTTAAGAGCGGACATCTAAGAAGATGGAAAGAGAATATTCCGTACTCACAATTTCACAGAATAAAAAGAAATTGCAGTGAAACACAAACATGTAACGAGCAAATCCAAACATATACAAATCGATTTTTAGAGAAAGAATATCCTCCAAGGTTATTATTGGAAGCAAAGGAGAAAATGGATACCATGGAGAGGAATATGTTATTGGAATATAAGAATGTGGAAGAGGAAGAGAAAAATATCATCCCATTCATCACAACATATAACGCACAGGAGAGAGACATTAAGATTTCCCTTAATAAGCATTGGAAGATCCTTCTAATGGATCCAGTCTTAAAAGAAATTCTACCACCCAGACCCCCCATTGTATTCAGAAAGGCAAGGAATCTCAAAGATTCTCTAGCACCTAGTATGTTAAGTGATATTAATATTTCAAAATCCAACATTATCCATAACTGTCCAGGGAGTTACAAATGTGGCAAGTGCAATATATGCAAATTTTTACATCGGCAGAGAAAAAACTTCAGTAATTCTGCAAATACCAAGGAATACAAAATTAAACAACATCTTAATTGCAATTCAACTTCAGTCATTTACCTCTTGGAATGTTCATGTGGAATAAAATACGTAGGAAAGACCAAACGACCTTTAAAACTTCGTATACAAGAACATATAAGGAATATCAAGAACAAGGTGGAGACTCATATGGTGTCAAGACACTTTATTTCACACCATAGATCGGATCCAGATGACCTAATGTTCAAAGCTATAGAACATGTGGAATTGGGAGAGAGAGGAGGAGATCTTGCAAATAAATTATCCAAACGTGAGATGTTCTGGATTTTCGAATTGGACACTATGACTCCTAGAGGATTTAACGATAATTATGAGATAGCACCATTTCTTTAATGAAGATGAAAAAGATAAAAGGGATTTCATGTTAGGTCCTAATATAACCTACCGTCATACCTGGGTTAGAGCGCCCAATCTCGTCTGATCTTGGAAGCTAAGCACCATTGGGCCTGGTTAGTACTTGGATGGGAGACCTCTATGGAAGACCAGGTACGGTAGTATCTTTATGTGACATATAAGCATGAATCCCCCAAGACATACGACCCAAGAAGAATTCTCTGATTTATAAATCCGAAGATGGGAGTAAGAATTTCCAGAATGCAACAATATCGATTACATGTTTCAAGACTCACATAAGAACCAATTGACCCTACAGAGTGAAAAGACTATATATATATATATATATGCATATGAACTATAAAATCCCTAAAGAAGATTGCCATTCACCATTTTTTTAAGAAGAATTTTTAATATCATCATTACTTATTATTTTTTAAGGATGTACTATATTAGTCCCCAATAGTATGATTTTAGGATTTTTTACTAGTGTCCACATATAAGTTTACATTATACATCAATATATGTGATATTTATTTATTTATGGAGTTGTTTGAATTCTAGTTATGATTCTGAATAGGTGTGGAGAATAATTAGAAACTGTCACAATCTCTCATCATTTTTTAGAGTCCAAGCATATGGCTGGTTATATATATTTAAACTAATATTGTCATCCATTATTCCATATAGGAAATAATAACTAAACTACTATCCCCAGGATTATAAATAACATGATGCATATGGCAAAGAAAATGGAACTTATGAGAGTAGCAAGATGGCCGCGGGCAAAGGAGACATTTAGAGTACAAAGATGGAGGCCGCCAGAAACTGGAGATGCTTTGACGCTGGACGTGACACACGTGACAGGCGGACGAGTGGATAAAAGGTCCTATCCTGCACAAGGAAGGAGGAGGCATAGCGCGCAATGGGGACGTTGACAACGGAGGAGGAAGTGATGTAGTGAACTGCTCAAGTAAGGGCGGAAGGACCGCGATGCACGAATAACAAGGGCGGAAGTGACGCGACGCGATACACAGCAAGGAAGGAGTAATATGCTAGCAAATAATTTATATTTAGGAAACAGACTTCCAATTTAACAATGTTTTAATAAAGGAAATGGCCTAATGTGATTCTAAGTGGTTACTCCACTTTAATAGAGAGGAACTGTTTAGAAAACCGGAAGTGATGTCACTAAGGAGCTCTGTCAATTCTTGTTTGTCATTATTAGAAGGGGTTTAAATATTGGATACCCCACAGGAGCTAAAATATCCCTTGAAGAAGTCCAGGATACGGACGAAACGCGTTGGAGGCTGCTATTATCTTTCCATTCATGAACTTGCCATTTTTATCAGATAAGCTACGATTTTTATTCCTATTTATTCTGATAAATCTATAGTCCTTTTTTATATATACACATTTTTGTCCTTGGTTTTATGTGTTTTTATGTCATTTATCCTTCATGTAGGAGGATATCTATTGTTGTGTCTGATTAAAACTAATTCATGTTATTTTAAATGAATTTTTGCACTTTTATTGATTCACATTTTAAATTATTTATGCATTTTTTGCACATGTTTATGGAATGTTATGATTGTTAATTTAGTTTATGATCCTTGAAGGATCTCTGCAATAGCACTTTAGTCATATAGACCGTTGTTATTTTATAAGTTATACTTTATATATAATAAATATTTGAGGATAATGATAATTTGATATTACTATCCTGGCATTAGCACTTTTATTGCACGATATCACTTTATATTGTTAGCACTTTATAATAAGTTATATAAGCACAGTAGGCGCTCTATACCAGCTCCTTGTATTTTCTATTTGTTTGTATATGTAATAGATCACCACTGTTACATTATTTTGCTGGTTGAGCTGACACTCACACATTTTTGGGGGTGCATTTTAATAGTGTCACATTATTACAAATTTTAGTGTGAGACAATAGACACACAACTGATAAAAATACCACATTGAGGGATTTGCACCCAACTGGCGCTGTGATCTTCTGCTGCATATATATATATATATATATATATATATCTATCAAAAAGGGGGCCAGCACATCCAATATGAATGCAGAAAAATATTTTTTTTTCCCTAAGACATAGGAAAAGTAGCAGCATAAACACATGGTATAACGCGGTATGACAAAAATGTGTTTCAATAATGTACTCAGCATGAATGTCAGGGTGGTCACAAAGATCAAAGGGGTTCCATCCAATCCATCATATCATCCCCGTTTAACTGATGTCACTCTAAGTCCGACAGCCGTTTCGGTGCTGTTCCTTGCACCTTAATCATGGACTGACTAAAGAGGGCTCATAGAGCTATACTTCTACCCACAACCATCAATAGAAATGCACTCACCTGTGAAAGAGCGCCAACAGAACCTAACACTCCGGAGACTGCGTCACACACTAGCCAGCTATCCGGAAGTGTAGACAGCGCTAACTCGGACGGAGCCTGGACGCGTCCCCTCTGCTAGGCAACTAGCAACTAGGTTGCCTAGCAGCATAGACGCCACACTGTCATGGCCGATGCAAGTGGACATCACTTAGCAACAATAGTTGCCAAACAGTAAAAAGAATCCTGCGCATGTCAGCCAACTTAGAAATAATATTTAAGAAAAAGAAATAGGTGGGCAAAAAAAGTGATGGCCATGGGTATAAGATACAAACATCAACAAATAAATACATACAAAAGCACAATTGGACAAACACAAGATATGGGACATGTGAAAAACATGTCCCATATATACACCAGAATTGACCCGGCACTCCAAGGACAAAATTAAATATATCTTGCTGTGGTGCCTTCCTTAGGGAACTAGCCCCGTATGTAGAAAGTAAAAAGAGGTGGCACTCAACAGGCTTTGTAATAAAAGATAGCGTCCTATTTTTTATTAGAAAGCCTGTTGAGTGCCACCTGTTTTAACATATACATATATTATAAAATATATATATATATATATATATATATATATATACACACACACATACACACACACACATATATTTATTATACACACACACACTATATATATATATATATATATATATATATATATATATAAAGTGTCAGTAAGTGTAGAATGTGAAATGCCGACATGTGAAACACTGACAATCTGCACGAACCAGCAGCAGAGGTATAGGCACTAGGAGAGGAGGGTTAGGGCTAACAATACTCACCAGCAGAGGCGCCACTGGATCTGCCGGAAGTCATCAGCTGACCACCGAACCCAGAGCTGGCAGAGAGGCCGTACCAGGTAAGACACCACTAGACCACCAGGATCATTTTGTCGACATTTTAATCAGATTGACATTTCATAAGTGTTGACATGATGAATGTTGGTGTCGACATTACAACCATGTTGACAAAATATACCACACCCTATACATTACATACACATATACCCACCAACAATAAAGATGATCACCGTATCCTGCTTACCTTTGAATCATAAGCAGACTGTTGTATGACTTCGGGTGCCATCCAAAAAGGTGTCCCTACAAAGGTATTTCTTTTAATCTGTGTATCGGTCAGCTGTCCAGCCACACCAAAGTCAGCTAGTTTTACATCTCCCTGTTCAGAGAGCAGGACATTGGCAGCTGTAAAACACAAGGCACAATGAGATGGAATGCTCCCCCGCTGCAGTCGGGAGGTAAATGGATCATAAAACATGACTTGAGCTTACCTTTGATGTCCCTGTGAATTTTATTCTCAGAGTGCAGATAATCCAAACCTTTTAAGATTTCTTTCAACATGGTTGCAATTTGGAACTCATCAAAAGGCCCGACACGCAGCTGAAGAGAGAAAAAAAACAGCATGAAGAAATCTGTAAGAGGAAATATACTCCCAATTGTCATAGGGCCTGATTCAGCAAGAATCGCAACTGCGATTACGAACGCAATCGGCTGATTGTTGTGATCTGCACATGCATCGCAGTGCGCAAACTGGCCACTGCGATCGGGACTGCGATCGCAGTGACTACGCAGACCCATCGCAGAGTAATTGACAGGAAGTGCCGTTTGGGTGGGGTGACAAGGGGGAGTGGTCGAGGAAACGCAGACGTGCCAGTGCGTTTGAGCGCCGTTGCAGGGGCGTGCATAAATTCTCAGCTTGGTCTTTAACTGCGTGCGATGAGGTTAGCAATTTCTGAGTAAGGTCTGCCCTTGTGCAATGTGCGTGAGGCTCCGATTGTACTGTTGGTTTTGCAGTCTTGCTAAACATTACGTATGTGTGTAAGGTAAAGTGGGCGTCCTCAGATCTACTTGTGAGGTTAGGAGGTTCTCTTGCTGTATTGTATTCCTAGGTAGCAGAGACCAGAAACTGTATTAGGCATGAGTGCACAAACACATTATAAAGGAAAAGTATTTTTTATGTATAATATAATGGAATATTTATGTGACATTTACTCGGACTACTCTCTGGACCAGCAGTTTCCAAGTGCTCTGAAATCATACGGGTTAAGCAGGAAGCGAGTTCACAGAAATAGGTCATAGGCTTGCACAAGGTGACCAGGGTTAATAAACACATATTCTTGGACTTTGCTCTGATAATTACATATTTGCAGTGTTTTATGGAGTCTATTGGGACACATTCCTCTATAACAATAAAAACATGCAACTAAACTTTTTTAGTGGGGTGGACGGATAGACTGTAGGTGGTGTAATCAGAAACGCATTTGGAGAGTAGAATGCTACAGACAGACACCAGAGTCGTCCCATGGCAATGTATTAGCGAGGAGGATTGCTGCAAATAACAGCAGCTGGAGAGCAGTCTTTGCCACACGGCTGGGCACAGCTAAGTCAGCAGCTGGAGAGCGTGCAGCTGCCAACCTCCGGGTTAGGTGGGCAAATAAGAAAGACGTGTCAGACTCAGCTCTAGGCCTTCTTTGGCCTGTATGAATGCTGTGAACATGTATAAAAGAAAGCTTGTATTCAATACAGTTCAGTAAGCCTGACCAATTACTTCGGTCTGAGGCAGGAAACTGCAGTTCTGCTCATTCAGAGGGAAAAACGTGGCACACATTGCCGGCGGCCACGGTGTGAAAGAGGCTCTTTATTTCACACAGGTACGTTGGGCCCGGCCTATGGAAAACAACGCTCGGTAAACAAACTATAAACCCTCATTTAGTTTCCTTTCCAGTCTTAAAAAGAGCAATTGGCAGGATCTTTGTGGAACAACAGTGTAAGGCTGTCTCCTCGTTTTCTTATTTAAACCAAACAAGGCCACTTATGTTCTGCACCTCTCCGGCTTTATAGGTATGGAAATCCCAAGCCGCTGAAAAGCTGCTTTGTGTGCTACATTTCCCTTTCAAATCTCAGCACTATGGTAATATGGAAGAAATGTAGCTCAGATTCCATTTAACCTCAAAAGAACATATGTATTTTGGTATAGACAAGCATATGCTGCTGCGATATAGGTGTTGTTGTGTTACAAGCATCCAGATCTCCCCCCCCCCCCATTTCACACTATGGAGGGATTGTTGGCAGAGTCTCAGATCAATGCAGACATACTGACAACATGATGCTTCTGCCACTTAGTCACACATGGGAAGCAGTCAGTCAATTCAAACTTTAATTGCTCCACAGTATTTCAGGTCACTACAGCTCATCCACTGAATGCAGAGCGAATGACAGGACTTCTAATGTGCCATTCATTGCTATGAAAGTGTGGGGGCTGATTAAAATTAGCTATTTGAATTGCAGATGTTTTAACGTCCATGCGATGCTAATGCAAGGTATCATAACCTATTTTAAGTGTACTTTATGCAACAAATCATTTACACAGTATATTTTAAACCGTAGCAGCTGGGATGGAGAGTGAGGACAGAGGAGCCGCTACTGCCAGCAGCCAAGACAAAACCCGTAAGGACGCAATCACTCAAACACTTCATATTTTAGTACCTGACGGACAATAAAAAACAAAACATGACATTTGTTTTTTTGACATATGGAACTTGGATAAAAAGGGACACAAATTAAAACTTGTTTTTGTGTTTATGTATGATAGTGAGGCTAACTGAGGTTAGTAAAGTAGCATTTTGCATGCAGATACCCCCGCAGTCGCACACAGAACATAGGGATGCCACATATGTTTACCAGCAGAAGCTGCCTTTGCATCCTATTCACATCTCTGTGCGAATAAGACATTTGAAGGTAAAAAGTCGCACAAAAAGAAGCTCTGCGCTACGGAGTCACGTGGAACTCACGTGTTGTGTGTAACGCGACTTGTAGTGCACGGAGGATAGATGTATGTGGACACATCTGTAAGTCTGCTATTTCCCTTGATCACCAGACAATATTACGCTGCACAATTTAAAAATTATGTTTTCCACATATGGGAAAGGGAACTGAATCTTCCAGCTCTCTCCCATACTTGCCCGAAGACACGTAGGGGCACCCTCATTTGAAAAAGGATGATATCCAGACAATGACATAACACAGTATACCAGAAGTTTTCAACTAGTGTGCCATGGGCGGTTGTGAAGTGTGTCGCTGCGCTCAGAGCCACCATGCACATTATACAGTACAGTGGCCCGGGCTGTCACCGAGCTCCTCTGGGAGGCTCAGACGTGCCTGGGCAGTCACCTGCCTGGACGCGGCGGCGCGACATCACAGGTCACGCATGCCGCGTTGCCGGATGGTGTGCCTTGACAATTTTAAAATCTTGTGTAGTGTGCCTCGATTTAAAAAAGATAGAAAATCACTGCAGTATACAAACAAATATCATTTTCTACAGATGGGTGGGGTGGGGGTAATCTAATTATAATTAGTAAGTGCAGATCGTATTTTGAAAACCTCCATATAGAATCCATCTTTGTTTTTGCAGATTTGTAAAGGTAGATCAATGCTAAAACAAGGACTACGCTTTTGCAACCGCGCGCGCAGAACGGCCGATGGTGGGTACTGCACATGCACCGCAGGATAAGCATATTTTCACAGCAGAACTGCGTGCGATTACGCAGCCGCGATCGAAATAGCAATCCGTACTGAATCAGGCCCTTAGTATCTTCTTGCAATTTCAAGAGAAGACATTTTTTGCCCATTTTGGTTACGATTAATTTGGCATGTTAGAAGAAAGAATAATGGTATTTTCTTTTTAAGTCTTCTAAAAAAAAAAAAACAAGGTACAGTATAATTTGTGTGGGTAGTGCTTCATAAAAGATTATGGATATTGATGTTGAAATGTGTATAGCACAAATGCAAAAACATGCGAGCAAAAACACTACGCACTAGGGTTAAAATTATTGGGTATAATTATATATATATATATATATATATATATATATATATACACACACACACACATATATATATTATATATATATATATATATATATATATATATAAAAAACACAAATAAAATCACATTACATTGCCAAATTTCTGGATGAGGAGTTATCATGAATCATGTTTGGAACAATTGTATTGTTTTACGATCACGTTCTACTTCCTATGATCATTAACAAAGCAACATGTCATGTCATTTTCATTTCTAAGATGTTTGTATGGTAATATTCAGAATTTCACAGATGCATTGGGCATCTCTCAACCTCTCATCACTGCTCTTAAATAATGTATCACATCAGTGATTCACAAAAATGCTGAAATCCAAAGCACTGTAACGTTGATTGAAGAAACCGCGCAAGGAAATCTGGAAGGAACACTTATCCTCCCTGCTGTTAGTTCATCCTAAGAGGGAGTAGCAGGTCAGTGATGTAGGAGCCTCGCTGCTACACAAGGCTCAAGTAACATGTGACTGCAGCAAAAGGCCCTCTCCTACAAGACTAGTGTATTCACCCAGATAGCTTATACCAAGGCGGCATACATTATATAGATTTCTACTAAATACATTTTTCCTTATCACAGCTATCTGCATTGTCTGCATTTGCCATACCCATTTCATCTGGTCAGAGGGAAAGCAGCATTGCGGTATATATTGGTTATGTAGTGTTTCATTAGCTGGGTCAGAAAACACCTAGGGGGGGAATTCAATGGTTTTGGTGGGTACCGGACAGAGCAATTCAATTGTCGTGCCGAAGCTGCGCCCATTATTTCTGTTTGTACCCTCCTGAGGTGGCGAGGAAAAATGTGCGAAAAGTCCAGCGTTTGGGCACCCAAACTGCATTTTCGGCATCCCAATAGCTTTGCCATGTTTAAACCCTGTGCATTTGGGCGTGATATGCTCAAAAAGTAATGAGGGCCCAGATACTCCCGCCAGATCGTTACAACGATTGAATATCGCCCCGTCACTTTAGACGGGAGATCTGGCGCGAGACAGCGCACAAAACAGTTCCCTACAGTAGAGAATTTTCATCAGGTTAAAATAAAGAACTTAAGGGTAAATTTACTAAAGTGCTATTTAGCATTTATCCAGTAACTTCTAGACATGATAGCTAGCCATGGATACATACTTATGGACACAAGTAGCTAGAACAGTCTTCGTGCAGTTGGACATAAATGACTATTGCTGGATATGACACGTTAAGCACGAATGGGTAACATTTCTTTAGGTCTTGCAGATCTCTGAAATAAAATACTGGGACACCTATGTTCGGGCCATAAAATTAACTTTGTATATATATCAGGAGTCTAAATTCTGGAAAAATATCCATTGTGAGTTAGAGACTGTGTGGGACAAAAAGGAGACTCATTAGAACCCAATAATACATGGGCTCAGACAGGGTTAAATATTCTGGGAAATGCTGGATGTAATATTCTTGCTAGTTATTAATTTAATGTCAGCGATTCCCTGATAAGGAGGCCAAATAAAAACTGGAGGAAGTAGAACATATGACAACACTACAAATCCACTATGACTTTTCAATACTTGGGTGAATATACCCCTGAAAGGCATAATACCATGTAAAGCTTTCCCATCCGATTCATTCCAGCAGATTTCTAGAATGATTTGTACAAAAAGGACATGTTTATATGCTGTGATGGCTGGATCATCGCTGCTGATCTGTGGCTCAGATTGCCGATTGGCAGAACAGGGAACCATGGCAATAAATGTATGCCCCACATTATGTGCTAAGGTATCAATTTAATTAGGTGACGAAATGTACTGCACTTACGGTTCCGCCAGACTCGCGGAGCTTTGTTCACAGCCCCCTAGGGCTGTGTACAAAAATCCACGAGTTAGAGGACGAGATTGGGCCATGGGGAGTGCAAGGTCAGCTGCCATTGGCAGCGTTTCAATGCCAACTCGCCCCCCCCCCTTCTTCCTAATTGACTTTACCTCTAAGAATCCAAATAGTAAGAAATAGCAAGAGACCACAGAGTACCACACATGGATGACTGTGTATAAAGAGAATGTTTCCTACACAAATGTTGATAACCAATTATTATTTGTGGAGGGGGGTTTTTATTGGAGAAATGTAAATTACGTTTTTTTTTTTACATTTCCAGTCTATAAAATAAATATGCATTGAGGAATAATTACCATTAAGATTTATGTAGCAGTTGGTGGGTGCACACAACCAGTCTCCCAATTTATGCAAACAAAAATAAAAACAATGGATGCCTGAAAGATGGAACAGGTTCTGCAGATATCCAACATTTGGAAAGTGGCAAAAATTGCCTGGTACTTACCAAGTCTAAGGCAGAGCCCCCTCCTAGATACTCCATAATAATCCATAGCTTTGTGCCCTGAAAAACAAGAAGATGATCTCAGGTCTCCAAACAACAATCCCATATGAAGCTTAGCTCATTGTCAGGCCACAGGCGTAACGCAACCTTTTCCGCCTACATTTCAAGCCACCAATAGAAAAAAAATATATATATATGTATCTGGATGTTAGTGATTGTCAAATGTGTTATGTTGCATAGTTCTATGTATGACTAAGCACTATAGAAAAGATTTAAAGGATCAGAAAGCTATGATGCTTTAAGGCCACAAAAATTAATACAGGTGTAAAAGTTTCAGGAGCTGTTCATCAATATCTATCTAATACCAGGGCGTTTAGTATTTCTTGCAGTCAGGAAATTAGGGTTATAGGTGCTAGCGGGGGTGAGTACCCCCTGAGCTGCAAGTACCGAGGCTTGGGACCATGACCGTTCTACTCATGGGATAGAAGGATGATTTATTTAGGAAGTGTGGCTCTATGGTTGAGACCACCCTTTAACCATGGAGATGCCTTGCCAGATATCCAACGAAAAGGGCATTACAGGAAAACCTGAGACTAAAAGGGCTTCTCAACAATTTACTATAAAGGACAGTAGGTAAAATAAAAAGCTACATAAAACTATGTAACACATTATATAGCCCTCTGGTTCTGATTATACCTTCCCGTTAAATGCATATCTGACCTTTCTTTTAAACCTACTGTATATTAGAGAATACATTACCTTTATACATATATTTTTCTCACCTAAATAAACATTTGGTTTCTCAGTTTATTAATCTAAACGCTACACACTTGCTTCCGGCCCCAGGGGGAGATCAAAACTTCTGAAGACAATTGGGGAAGCTGCCTATAGCAACCAGATCCTAGCGATCATATTAAAGAACGTACTAGTTAGAATCTGACAGCGCTACCGTTTTCCCATATGCATTTGCTTTGTCCGTCTTGTATATCCCTGTTTTACGTATGCTCCATTTATTCCCGCACTCCAACAACGCACACTGTACAAATCAGCAATACAACAGTTTGGCCTTAAAGTTGAAATACTAAAAGTTTAGGCCAAACACATCTCAGATTCAAGTTTAAAAAACATAAAAAGGAGACTAGTGATCAGTCATTCAACTAATGCTAGTGTCACACTAAGTCTGTGAAGGGTTTAAAATCTGCAGTGTGTTAATTCAATGCCAAGAAACATTCCGCCTCTGACAATAATACCGGTACACACACTTCAGAAAGATTAACCAGGTCTACAATCTAAATTTAAAAAAAAAAATTCAGTACAAAACACAATTTTAAAGAGTTCAAAGAAAACACACACCATGCAGCACATGTATTTACCTATAGCTCAGAAAAAAAAAATAATGTATGTATATATACATACATATATACATACACAAATATAACCATTCAAATCTGCGTCCCAACATTCCCTAGACTCTGAACATAGGTGCAAAACTAAATATGATTTATCCCATAGATATAACGCATTATCGGTTTTCTATTTCAACATATACTGTATATATCTAGAATGTGCAAGAGGAACAGCACAACACACCACACTATTATATATGCCCTTAAACCTTTCCAATGAGAAAATATGATGGTTTATGAAGCCAAATAGTTTTACTGAATAAATCACGCAAAAAAAAACAAAAAAACTCTTAAAATCACCCCTTAAAGATAATACCTGCACATTATACCCATTACTGTGTTATTTGTTAAGTGGATGGTGTACATGAAAAGCATTAAGCTAGTCAAAAGCGGTTTTGTTGGGTGTGTTTAAATAAAGTGGAGCCAAGCATACAAATAAAGGCATCCACTTACATAACAGCAGGCATCAGCTTATAGATCTGAATTTGATTTAAAAAAAAATAAAAAATTAGTGATTTAAGTTGGCCACATGCTATCATTTCAATGACTATTAGCCATATGGCCTTAAAAATTGCCCCACTTGTGGGCCTCTACCAATAACCAACCATGGCAGATTACTAATACGGTTCAGATAATTAGTTCCTGCCTGTACATGAGGAGCTGGCACCATAATCGGGATGTAGTTGTGATTTCGGCGCACAGAATTCCAGCGCTCAGCATCCCAGCACCGGAATCCCGACAGGGGTGAGAATGCCAACGCCTGTATTCAACCCCCATAATTAGTGTATATAGTCATCAGCTGACCGCAAATATGAATCTCAATGAGATCAAGCCAATCGGCCAAACCGCCAAATTTTCACATCTCAGGACATACATATTAGACGGAGTGTGCGGATCTCAACTACTCCAGTCTCAAGTTTTAACCAATTGGGAGATTCACATATTGCAGTGTAGGTCGTGTGGTGTACGCAGAGTGTAACTACTGTGCATAAGATTATAATACTTTTGGTGGGAAAAGGGGGGGGGGGGTTCAATTGTTTTTTGACGTCTCAAGTCAAGGACGTCCCACATGCAATATTCAATTGTTTCGCCAATGGACGCGAGTGCTGTGGTGCACACCTAAATGCATTGGGATTGGCCACAAAGTGACTAAACGTGCTGTAAACTACTTGGTGCTCTGAGTTTGGGTGCCCAAAAACCAGCCTTTGGACAGATTTCTGCTCGCCACCTGAGGGTGGTACAAGCAAAAACAATGTGCGCCAGCGGAACGTGTCCATCAGCAAAACAATTTAATATTGCTCTTTTGGGAGCAAAAAACAAATTGAAATCCCGCCTTTGTCTACAAAGCAACAAAACCACCAAGGACAATACACAGACTTGTTGGAGGACTTTATACAGCTAAATGAAAATATATCAAACCTTCTAAAAAAAAAGGACGAGTGGAGGTGCTGAATATTTAAAACAATAAAGGCACCAAAGCAAGAGCATATACAGAAATAAAAGTAATGTACACAACACATTGTGTGTCAGCAGTACTGTATATTACAAAACAGTGAAAACTGGAGTAAAGCAGCTGTGCAGACACATTACCAGTCCCTATTCTGTCCAGGATCTACACAATATATTTTTCACAAAGATCTGACAATTTCTAGCAATTTTGGCATTAGCAGAAATATGTACTTTTCCTAACTATAGGGATGCTGCTCAATAAGGTGTGTAGTATGTCAGCAAGTAACGGCAAATCATAAGAAAAAAATCATTAACACCCTCTCAACTTGGGCAACTTTTCTTATTACTAGCTGGGATACCCGACGTTGCCCGGGATTCAAATTGCACCAGCGTGGTCTGTCCATGTCTGTTGCTGCCTGCCAATGCACCAGCTGTAATTGGCTGGCGGTCCGGCCCCAAATCCACACCTGCTGGCTGCTGATGGCACAGGGGGAGGCGAGTTGATGTGGGGAGCATAATGTGTAGGGCGCACTATTGTGTGGAATAATGTGTTATATGGGGTACTACTACTATGTGGCATAATCTGTAAAGGGCATTACTGTGAGGTATAATGTGTATAGAACATAACCGTGTAGTGTAAGGGGCATTACTGTGTGGCATAATGTATAAGGAGCACTACTACTGGGTGGCAATGTGTATAAGGGGTACTACTGTGTGGCATAACATTAATGTGCTGTGTGCGCCATAATCTGAAAGGGTTCTGTGAGGCATAACATGAATGGGCCCTGTGTGGGGGCAAATATAGGTTTTTGTCTTTAGCTCTGGGGGGGCTTTTTTAAGATCTTGCTATGTGGACTCCACCCCCCCCTTGGTTTTGCACATGGCTGAGGGGCTCACATCCAGAAAAGTAAAGCCCCAAGTATTCTGGATACAATCACCCATATCTGTACTTGCCTAAAAAAGGCTTGGGGTTTTTAATCAAAGATTAAGAGGCATAATTACAAAGCAGCCGTTACTTCTTGGTCAAAATTTAAAAAAGCACTAAATAAGTGCAAAGTATGGTGCGTTTTGAACTTTAATATTAAAGGCTGCTTTCAATTTTGGAGGTCCAATCTGCCAAGAAGCAACCAACTGTTTGAGTTTAATTTAGCTATTGCCTCCAGTCTCTTGTTCATCTACGTATGCTGCATAAAAAGGACCTAACACTGACGAAGAGAGCAGTCAAAAAAAAAAAAAAAAAAAATTTGGGCCAGACAGTGATGTAAAGCTACGATCTGCCACTTCCTGCAAAGCATGGGGCAATGCCTGCTATAGGATACCCAAAGAGATACAGAAAATAACCCAGTTACCCCACCTGTGGTCTCCCAAACAAAGAAAATGCAGCCACTAAACATCAATAGATACCACTCTGTGTAATAAAAGAGGATTTCACTTGTGAGTTGAGGCCTAAGCTACCGGAATAGTTTCAAATCCCGGCAGCGCAACAGAGGAGGAAATCCGGATCGTCCCCAGGTAAGTATAAACCAACCTAATTTTACTCCCTAACCCTAACCTCCCCCCCTGTGCCTAAACCTAAACCCCCCCCCCCCCCTCCCCGCCGCCTAAACCTAAGTCCCCCATGGGGGTGCCTAACCTTGACCTCCCGCCGGGGGTGCCTAACCCTCCTTCCCCCAAGCCTAAACCTAACCTCCCGGGGGGGTGCCTAACCTCAAGTGCCCCCCGGGAGCCCTATACCTAACCCTCTACCCCCCGCGGCTGTCCGCGCCCGACATCCCTTTGATCTGGAAGCCAGGCGCTGGTCTCCCGGCGTCGGTAAATTGACAGGCGTCTAGATTTAGACGCCTATCATTTAACCCTCGCCGGGATTAAGTAGTCTGGAAGCCGGCAGTCGGAATTCCGTCTGCTGGCTTCATAAACGTATACCAAGCTACCATGTCTTGTTTTAGGTATAAGTAATCCAACCTCACCTCATGGTATAACAAATAAACTGTACATTTATAATAAACTAATCAATTACAGACCCATCAGTGAATGCATCATCATAGTTATGCTCACATCTGAACACTGTACAAAGTTAAGTTCTGGGATGTGGCATTGCTACACTGGTTCAGCTTATGATACAGGAGAATCGATGCAGGGGTACTGTAAATACTACAGTGTGCAAGCCCTGTCTGATGTTTATGTAAAGCACAGGGGACCCTTTAACCCAATCTCCTGGACCCTGCTAAAGTGAGTTGGACAGAGTGGGCCTCATGAAGTAAATATTACCAGATGGCTACATTACACAACATTGCACAACCCTGGAGATAAATAGTACCATTCCTGCTCCATGATCACAGAATGCCACCTATTGTGAGAACTCCTACACTGTAGCACAGGGCATTCCTGTATATGCAGATTTATGTAGATAAGTACCTTCAGATAGGATCCATAGTACTTTGTCACATAGGGACTGTCACACTGGCTGAGTACGGTGATTTCTTGCTGTATATCTTCTATTTCATCCTCTGCTTCTTCCAGGTCAATTATTTTTATAGCAACCACATGCTGAGTCCGGTTATCAATCCCTTTAAAAACTTCACCAAAGGAACCTTTTCCAATGCGCTCTAGTTTTGTGAACAGTTCTTCTGGATCAGCCCGATGGTTCTAGGAGAAACAAACATGATAGTCACTGAACTGCTTAGTATAGGAAATAAGACGTTTTCAATATTGATTATACATGTAGCATAAAATAAAAAACACAAGTTTAGTACACATAATGGAGGTTACCAGTTTGTTGAATGAACACATACTGACTTTGAGAAATTAGGTGCTTCGGTAATTAGCTTACTCATGAAAAGTTAATTTATGCCCATAATGGCTGTCACGGATTTGTGTAGATGGGACCAGATTTAGAGTTGTACGCAAACACAATAGTTGGTGTACAGCTCCGAATGTTGGAGCTAAGCGCAGGTACTGCACGGCGCATATGCAGTTCTCCTTCTGCAACCATTGTCGCAGTGCCCCCAAGCGTAGTTTGGGGGGCGGGGAATGGGTGGTGACAGCTGGCGTTCCCAAAGACGGGGAACCACCAACATTTTCTGGGAGTGCAGAGGCCAAGGTTTGCATATTCGGATATAAATTTACTGGCCTGGAGTACGGAGCGGCGACGTCATTCTGAGTAGCCTAAGGCTCAATTAGACGGCCGATGTTGTGACCGATGGTCGTGATGGTGAGCCAATGCTGCGACTTCAGACACTGCACTCAGATCTGCGATGGTGCCAGGAGGCATCTATTGTCCTCAGTGTACATCTCTAAATCAGGCCTAATGTGCATTAGAAGAGAAATATTTTGTAGGAATCATTTCAAAATTCAAGATATGAATAGAAATGTACAAGAGTTGAGGTTTACATTTTGATAGTCATTTTGCATTCATTTTCAGAAGTTGTTGCATAGAAATTGCAAAGCCCCAAGTATTCTGGATACAATCACCCATGCCTGTACTTGCCAAGAGACATGTTTGGGGGTCTATTGCAGGTCACAATCCAAGATTAAGTAGCACATCTGCAAAGCAGCCGCCACTTTTTAGTGGGTTTTACATCAAAATGTAAAGCCAAGTGCAAAGCTTGGTACATTTTGAATTTAATATAATTGTGAATGTTGCCTCGAATATTATTACACATAGCCGCAAAATTATATAGATGCATAACAAGTTCAATTAAGCTTTTTGGTCATTTGCACAGCTGTTCTTTACCTGAAAACATGGGCCACAATGACTTTAGGGTGGGTTATCCAAGATCCTGCTACATGAGGGTAAATTATAGAGGTGAAATGGGAGTTGCAACCTACAGCAACCAATGAGATTCACATACAGTGCTGGGCAACATAATGTTCACCAGCAGCCGGAGAGACTTCATCTGCAGCCCCAAGCTGGCTGCTCCTGGTCTGACTTATTCACTGCTTTGTTATAAAGTAGGTAGAAGTGAACGGGTGGAATCGGCTTCCAGGCTATCTGCTTTGCACAGCGCAGGGAGATCATGCAGCATACCATGTGTGTCGGGTCCTTCTTATTCTGCAGGTTTGTGCTGTAATAGTAAGTAACAGGGGGGAAATGTTCTGATGGCTCTCTGGGGGAAGGCAAATGAGCATTTGGTGGGATGCTGTTGTGAGGGGCATGTGGATTTTAGGATGAGTGATGTGGTTTTACTTACATTATTTATGACTGTACTTCTAATCCTGAAAGTAATAACAGGATTTTGGTACTTACCGATAAATCCCTTTTCTCCGATTCCACAGGGGACACTGGAGGACTTCAAGACAGTGGGGTATAGATGGTGCTGAGTGGAGCTAGGCACTTTAAATTTAAATGAAGTGTGACTAGCTCCTCCCCTTTATACCCCCCTATGGGCCAGTATTAGAACAGAGCCCGAGGGGAGCAGAGAAAAAAGATTGACAGAAGGAGGAGGAGGTGAAAGTTCACAAAACTAAAAGTTGAAAACAAAGCAAAATAGAATGAAACAAGAGACAAACATGTCTCTAACATTCATATCATCACCCTAGACAACAAACATGTCGCCAACAGGCATAACAGGTGTGGCAGGAAGAACAGCGCCGGGTGGGCGTCCAGTGTCCTCTGTGGAATCAGAGAAAGGGATTTATCGGTAAGTACCAAAATCCTGTTTTCTCCTTCATCCACTAGGGGACACTGGAGGACTTCAAGACAGTGGGGATGTCCCAGAGCTCCCATCACGCATGGGAAAGCGCTGAGAACCCTGCAAAACAGACCGACCATATTGCGCTGCAGGAGTTGCAAAGGTGTCAAATCTGTAAAACCGAACAAAAAGTATGCCGGGCCGACCAAGTAGCTGCCCGCCATAGAGATTCCATAGAAACGCCTCGAGCAGCCGCCCACGAGGCACCCACTGAGCGAGTGGAATGTGCGGTAATGGAAGATGGAGGTTCTCTAGACGAGGCCATATACGCCTGTCGTATGGTCAGACGAATCCATCGAGCCAGTGTCTGTTTGGAAGCTGGCCAACCCGGACGAGCAGCATCATACAAAACAAAGAGCATCTGTCTTGCGACCGACTGCCGTCCTGTCTCATATATGCGAAGAGCTCTAACCACATCCAAGGATCTAGAGGAAGAAGATTCCTGTGGAAGAACCAGAACCACAATAGGTTGATTGATGTGGAAGGCCGAAACCACCTTAGGCAGAAAATCCATTCTGGTTCGTAGCTCAGCTCTATCCTCATGAAAAACCAAATATGGTGGACGACATGATAAAGCTCCCAGCTCCGACACCCTCCTAGCAGAAGCTAGAGCCAGCAGAAGTATCACCTTCCATGAAAGATACTTCAATTCCACAGACTCCAAAGGTTCGAACGGCGAAGACTGCAAGAAAGACAGGACGAAGTCCAAGTCCCATGGAGCTGTAGGAGGAACAAAGAGTGGTTGTAATCTAACCACACCCTGCAGAAAAGTTTGCACATCCGGTAATAAGGCCAATTTCTTTTGGAAGAAAACAGAGTGCTGAAATTTGTACCTTCAGAGATCCCAACCGAAGGCCTGCTGAGAGACCTGCTTGCAGAAAAAGCAGAAATCTGGGAAGCCTGAACTCCGTAGAAGGCAGAACTCTACGTTCACACCAGATTACATATGCCTTCCAAATACGATGGTAATGCTTGGAAGTAACTTCCTTCCTGGCTCTAAGCATCGTAGGAATCACCTTGGAAGGTATCCCTTTACGTCTTAAGATGGCCCTTTCAACAACCAGGCCGTCAAACGTAGCTGCTTTAAGTTTGGATAGAGTAAAGGACCCTGAAGGAGCAGATACTCTGAGTGGTAAGGGCAACAGATTATCTACCAACAGGAGCTGAATGTTGGAGTACCAAGCTCTGCGAGGCCAGTCCGGAGCTATCAGCAGGACCTTGGCCTGTTCCCTCTGGATGCGTTGAAGGATTCGAGGGAGAAGGGGAAATGGAGGAAACAGATAAATGAATTGGAACCGCCATGGTGTTGACAGTGCATCCACAGCCACCGCTTGTGGATCCCTTGTTCGAGAGCAGTAAAGGGGCAGTTGATGATTCTGCCTGGATGCCATGAGGTCGACCTGCGGAAGACCCCATCGTTGGACCAGCTGCTGAAACACCTGTGGATGTAGAGCCCATTCTCCTGGATGTACATCCTGACGACTCAGGTAATCTGCCTACCAATTTTCGATGCCCGGAATGAAGATTGCCGAATCGACCTTGCGTAGCTTTCCGCCCAGATCAGAATCCTGCAGACTTCCTTCATGGCCGCACGACTTCTGGTGCCTCCTTGTTTGTTTATGTATGCCACTGCTGGGGCATTGTCGGACTGGACCCTGACTGCTAGGCCCTTCAGAGAGTGAGCTGCTGTCTATAATGCGTAGAAAGCTGCTCTTAACTCCAATATGTTGATTGGAAGACTCGATTCCTGTGCTGTCCAGCGTCCCTGGATGTGATGCTCCAGAATTACTGCCCCCCAGCCTCTTAGACGCGCATCCATGGTAAGAAGCGTCCAATCCCACTCTCCGAATCGCTTTCCCTCCGCAAGGTGAACTGAGTTTAGCCACCACAGTAGGGAAATCCGAGTCTTGGGTTGTAACCCGACTCTTGTGAAGAAACAGGTGGGATCCCGACCATTGTGATAGGAGATCTAGCGGATAAGGTCTGGAGTGAAAACGCCCGTACTGGACAGCCTCGAAGGCTGCCACCATCTTCCCCAGAAGTCTGATACATGCATGAACCGAAACCTGCCGAAGTCGAAGGACCAACCTCACCATCTCCTGAATGGAAGTTATCTTGTCCTGGGGAAGGAACACCTGTTGAGACACTGTGACCATGATCATTCCTAGAAACTGCAAACTGTCAGTTGCAGATGCGATTTGGAAAAATTCAGGATCCATCCATGACAAATGAGGAGGTTGTGCGTCACGGTGATGTCCTGTAATAGTTGATCCTTGGAATTCGCCTTCAGGAGTAGGTCGTCCAGGTACCGAATAATAGTGATTCCTTGTTTCCGAAGGGGACTCATCATCAACAGCCATAACCTTTGTGAATACACGTGGGGCCGAAGGGCAAGGCCTGAAACTGGAGATGTGAATCCTGAACTGCGAATCTCAGGAAAGCCTGGTGAGGTGGCCAAATGGGAATGTGCAGGTAGGCGTCCTTGATATCTAGAAATACCATGAACTCGCACTCCTCCAAGCCTGCAATTACCGACTGAAGAGACTATCTTGAACCTGAAGATCCGTAAGTATGGATTGAGATCCTTTAAGTTTAGAATGGGTCTGACCGAGCCTCAAGTCGGCTTCGGAATGACAAAAAGACTGCAGTAAAATCCTTTTCCCTTCTGATGACTGGGGATTTGGATTACCACTTTCATGGACAGAAGCCTGTCTATTGCTTTCTGTAAGACCACACTTCTGTCATTGGAAACTGGCAAACCTGTGGTAAACTATTCGGGGGTTGCAGTTGGAAATCTAGCTTGTAGCCCCAAATTATTATATCTCGGACCCAAGCGTTCGCACAGGTTTCCATCCAGACCTCGCTGAAGTCCCGAAGGCGCGCTCCCGCTCTGGGGTCCCCCAAGTGAGAGGGAAGCCCGTCATGCACTGGGTTTAGAAGTGGACTTAACTTCCTGTAGACTTCGAGCCTCTGGTGGCTGCGGTTCTACCCTGACCTCTGGTACCACGGGACGTTGATGATCCTCTGAAACAACCACGTGAACGACCCAGGGCCCGAAAGGACCGAAACGCAGGTCCTGAGTAAGATCGTCTAGGTGGAGGAGCTGCAGATGGTAGGCTACTGGAGGTAAATCCACTTTTCTGAGATATCCATTTATCTAGTTCTGCCCCGAATAGTACATGTCCAGTGAAAAAGTGCTTCCACAGCCTTTTTGGGTTCCACGTCAGCCTGCCAAGTTTTGAGCCACAGCGCCCGCCGTGCTGAAATTGCCAGAGCTGAAGTTCTGGAGGCAATAGAACAAACATCCTTAGACGCTTCTCCAAGGTAAGCTGCCACTTCACCTATATGTTCTGCTAACGGAATGTGTTGCTCCATAGGTAGTTGATCTTTCATTCTGTCCGCCAATTGCTTAGCCCAAATTTCGATAGACTTGTTAGTCCAGAGCAGCTAACTATCGCTGGACGAAGAGTTACCCCTGCAGAGTGCTCTCCAGTCTCCAATCGGACGTGTCCTTTAAAGATGTTACTCCAAGAACAGGGAGCTTAGTCTTTTTTGACAATCGCGATACAGAGGAATCTACCGTAGTGGGAGTTTCACAAGCCTTTCTATTATCTGCTGGAAAAGGGTAAAAAAAAATAAGACCGGGACATCTGAAACTTTTTATCTGGATGTTCCCAGGCTGTTGTTAGAAGGGAATCCAGCTCTTCCGATACAGGGAAAGCCGTAGCTTGTCTTTGTTTCTTAAGAAAGAAAGACTGTTTTGCAGGACCTCTTCCTGTATATGCAATACCTGTCGTATTGCAGCAATCAAGGCTTCTATTCCCTCTGATAACTGTTCAGGATCAGACTCCAAAGGCTCTTTAGGCGAATATTGGACACATTCACCCTCTTCTAATTCGGGCATATCCTCCTTCTCCTCCTCTGGGTCATTCCAATGGAGGGCTGAGGGTAACTGTCTTTTTAGAGACCAGCAGAGCAGAAGCCATTGACATGGCTTTGGAAATCCCCTCCATAGAAACAGCTAGGGATCTCGCCCATGCTGGTTCCTCTGTAGTAGCTGACCTGTAAGCCTCTCTTTCTCTGCGAGAAGCCTCCAGTTCAGCCGAAAGAGAGGACATAACAGATGTAACCTGCGTCCAAGACGGTGGTTCTGACATCTCTGCAGATTGCTGATCCGTATAACCATCATCACACTATCTGGAGGTAGATGACTGTCCCTGTGTAAATTTTACTTCACACTTTTTGCAGGTAAATAACTTTTGCGAAGCCTTAGACCTGCCAGTCATGCTACATACAGACCCCACACAAACCCAAAGAGGTTAAGTGACAGGGTAAGAAAAACAGAATATACTGGGGTACAGAGAGATTGGAGACTGGAAACAGTCACACTTGCCCACTACAGCGCTCCTAGCAGTGCCAGAACACCAGGCAAAGATTAATTATTATTATGCTATCTACATCAACCTAAACCCCTGTTGTGATACATACAGGTCCGAGTAGGCTGTCCAACGCTGCCGCTCCCTGTAATGGCCGCCAGCAAACTGCATGCAAAGACAGCTGGGGCTGATGGGAGGCAGGAGGAGGAAGTCAGAGCTAAGCTCTGCCCCCCGCATTCTAGCGCCGTTATTATAAACTGGCGCGTGTACCCAGTATAAATGTTGTGTGAGAGATATATATAATCTCTCTATGTGTATACACATACATACTGCCTCTGTACAGTATTGCTGAGCCGCCTAATGCCGGGAACACACCGGCTACCTAATCAGGGAGCCAGCTGTACTGACACAGACACGCGCTGAGACTGTACCGCCGTCAGCGCGCTCTGCGGGGGGAAGGGGGGTGGTGTCTGTGAGGCCACCTCTGATAGCGCTAAGGCGGCTTCCCTGCTAATCAAGGAGCCGGCTGTACTGACACAGACGCTCCGCGCTAAGCCGGCGCGTCTCTGTATATGAGAAGCTGCCTCTGATCCCGCTAAGCTGGCTTCCCTGCTAATCAGGGAGCCAGCTGTACTAACATTGCGCCGGTGGCTGAGCCGCTGGAGCGGATCGCTGTGGGGCCGCCTATTGAAGCACTGAGTTGGCTGCCCTGCTAATCAGGGAGCCAGCTGAACTAAGACCTCACGCCGGTGGCTGAGCCGCCGGCGCGGTATAGGGGCCGCCTACAGTAGCAATAAGCTGGTTGCCCTGCTAATCAGAGAGCCAGCTGTACTCACAGGGAGACGTGTGGAGGCTTCCCGCTGCTGCCGGTGGCTGGCTCTGACTGGGGGTCCGCGTTGTGCGCTGCACACAGCGGCATGTGGCCCCCCCCTGAAGACTGAGGTCTCAGGTGTTGGGGACTACCAGGCGAAGTGCATGCACTTGCGAGTGGGTCCCCTCCGGCAGCGTCCCGCGTAGCAGACAGGCAGTTGCAGTTACTGCCTGTCTGTCCTTATATTAGGAATTCTTTTTTTTTTTTTTTTTTTTTTTTTTTAAACACCTATCCTAGCCCTAAGAGCAGGAGAGATCCTTTTTTTGTGACCTGCTCCCACTCGGGCAACAACTAATACTGGCCTATAGGGGGGTATACAGGGGAGGAGCTAGTAACACTTCATTTAAATTTAAAGTGCCTAGATCCACTCAGCACCGTCTATACCCCACTGTCTTGAAGTCCTCCAGTGTCCCCTAGTGGATGAAGGAGAAAAGGTAATGTGCAGTCCTTCTAAATGTTGACACATTCTGCCCCTGAAGTGTCTCAGTATCACCAAAGTATTAACCCAATGATAGGCAACTTAATGCACTTGTGACCCTATAATCTTCTAAAAGGACCACACATTTCTCTTTCAGTAGTAGGTTAAAACACCACAATCATAGGAGTGCTAACAGCAGGTCCCAAATGCACATTTTAGGTTTTCCCACATCACTCACACCTCCACTCACCCCTAAAAAACATTAGTCCTTTATAACCAATTTACTCCAAAATGTCCTGCATACCTTACACTAACACTCCCTCAAAACTCTCCACTCACTAATTTAATAAGCACTTATGGCTTTGGATGAAGCTTCGTGGGGCTGGGGCTGAAGGAGCAAAAAGCAGAGAATAAACAGTTAAAGTTGTAATGAGCCCGGGCTGCAGGTGAATGTTTGGCGGGCCACCTACTGCCCATTGCTAATTAACTTGGCGAAATACAACCTGATACACTTCGAGGGCTGACCTGGGCAGCATATTACTCTTAATCTCAACAGCAAATTAAATATATTTTATTAAGGAAAGAGTAATAGCTTACGAAACTTGTTAGAAAGGCATGTTGATTTGTTATTACAAATATCATACCAGACCAGGAAGGAGCTGGGAGTTTCAAATGAAGGCTCGGAGAGTCACATGCAGCCTTGGGGTTGCCTGTTGCCCACTGCTGTTTAACTGGTGCACATGAAAACTGGAATGGTAACCCATAGCTGCCATTTTTTCTAGTTGAGTAACCAATTTCCTATAGACCATTTTTCATATACAGTCAGGTGCATAAATATTGGGACATTGACAGAATTGTCATATTTTGGCCTCTATTCACCACCACAATGGCTTTGAAATGAAACAAACAAGATGTGCTTTAACTGCAGACTTTCAGATTTAATTTGAGGGTAATTACATCCAAATCAGGTGAACGGTGTAGGAATTACAACGGTTTCTAGATGTGCCTCCCACTTTTTAAGGGGCCAAAAGTAATGGGACTATCAACTCAAAAGCTATTTCATGGACAGGTGTGGGCTATTCCCTTGTTATTTCATTATCAATTAAGCAGGTAAAAGGTCTGGAGTTAATTCTAGGTGTGACATTTGCATCTGGAATCAGTTGCTGTCGACTCTCAATATGAGATCCAAAGAGCTGTCACTATCAGTGAAGCAAGCCATCATTAGGCTGAAAAATTAAAACAAACCCATCAGAGAGATAGCAAAAACATTAGGTGTGGCCAAATCAACTGTTTGGAACATTCTTAAAAAGAAAGAACGCACCAGAGAGCTCAGCAACACCAAAAGACCAGGAAGACCACGGAAAACAACTGTGGTGGATGACAGAAGAATTATTTCCCTGGTGAAGAAAAACCCCTTCACAACAGTTGGCCAAATCAAGAACACTCTCCAGGAGGTAGGTGTATATGTGTCAAAGTCAACAATCAAGAGAAGAGTTCACAAGAGTGAATATAGAGGGTTCACCACAAGATGCAAACCATTGGTGAGCCTCAAAAACAGGAAGACCAGATTAGAGTTTGCCAAACAACATCTAAAAAAGCCATTACAGTTCTGGAACAACATCCTATGGTCAGATGAGTCAAAGATCAACTTGTACCAGCGTGATGGGAAGAGAAGAGTATAGAGAAGGAAAGGAACTGCTCATGATCCAAAATATACCACCTCATCAGTGAAGCATGGTGGTGGTACTGTCAAGGCGTGGGCATGTATGGCTGCCAATGGAACTGGTTCCCTTGTATTTATTGATGATGTGACTGCTGACAAAAGCAGCAGAATGAATTCTGAAGTGTTTTGGGCAATATTATATGCTCATGTTCAGTCAAATGCTTCAGAACTCATTGGACGGCGCTTCACGGTGCAGATGGACAATGACCCAAAGCATACTGCAAAAGCAACCAAAGAGTTTTTTAAGGCTAAAAAGTGGAATGTTATGCAATGGCCAAGTCAATCCCCTGACCTGAATCCAATTGAGCATGCATTTCACTTGATGAAGACAAAACTGAAGGGAAAATGCCCCAAGAACAAGCAGGAACTGAAGACATTTGCAGTAGAGGCCTGGCAGAGCATCACCAGGGATGAAACCCAGCGTCTGGTGATGTCTGTGCGTTCCAGACTTCAGGCTGTAATTGCCTGTAAAGGATTTGCAACAAAGTATTAAAAAGTGAAAGATAGATTTAGGATTGTTTAGTTTGTCCCATTACTTTTGACCCCTTAAAAAGTGGGAGGCGCATATAGAAACCGTTGTAATTCCTACACCGTTTACCTGATTTTGATGTAATTACCTTCAAATTAAATCTGAAAGTCTGCAGTTAAAGCACATCTTGTTTGTTTCATTTCAAAGCCATTGTGGTGGTGAATAGAGGCGAAAATATGAAAATTCGGTCAATGTCCCAATATTTATGCACCTGACTGTATATGTGCCCAAATCAGAGGTTCCCAAACTCCACCATAATGGTGCGTACAAAAGGTACGGTCAGCAATAACGATATTACTTACTGATCGACCTGCACCTTCCCAGAGTGCTGGATGATCGATATCGATCATCCAGCACCCCACCGACGGCCAACGATCGTGGGTCCCTATAGTGACCTGGGTCGATATCGACCAGGTTGGTCTGCATGCACGGTCGATGGACGATATCTTTATTGTCCATACCTGCCCGCACATCGCAGGGCGTTGGTGGGTTGGAGGCACCGAAAAATGCACAATATGAACGATAACTATGTGATTGAATGTAATGTGCACCATTACAGTTCAGGTTTTAAAAGCATATGCATTCTTTAGTCCAGACAGTTAAATCAAATTGAATTTGGGAACCTTAGGCCCAAATGACTACTCTATGACTTGCTGTGCATGCTATAAAAGGGTGGATTTATAAATAATCTATACTAAATATAATAAGAATGTTGTGTCTATCTGTTCCAAATAGGCACAAAAACTACTGAACCAATTTTCATGAAAACTGCATCATTTTGTAGTGGAAACTCCAGCAAATAATCTGCACTTTGTTATAGCTCAGCTTTAGCTTTATGGATCGAGATGAAACAAACAAAATTTATTGACATCACTGCATGAGAGGTGTGGACCCATGTGTGCGGCTAGAAAGGGGTTGGGGGAGAGGAGCTTTGAGCCCGCGTTCACTTGAATAGGATAGGCTACATAGCAGTCTGCACAGTGCACACAGTGACATTGATGTGAGTGGTGGGTGAATAGGATAGGCTACATAGTCTGTGCACAGGGCACACAGTGACATTGGTGTGAGTGGTGGGTGAATAGGATAGGCTACATAGCAGTCTGCGCACAGAGCACACAGTGACATTGGTGTGAGTGGTGGGTGAATAGGATAGGCTACATAGTCTGTGCACAGGGCACACAGTGACATTGGTGTGAGTGGTGGGTGAATAGGATAGGCTACATAGCAGTCTGCGCACAGAGCACACAGTGACATTGGTGTGAGTGGTGGGTGAATAGGATAGGCTACATAGCAGTCTGTGCACAGGGCACACAGTGACATTGGTGTGAGTGGTGGGTGAATAGGATAGGCTACATAGTCTGTGCACAGGGCACACAGTGACATTGGTGTGAGTGGTGGGTGAATAGGATAGGCTACATAGCAGTCTGTGCACAGGGCACACAGTGACATTGATGTGAGAGGTGGGTGAATAGGATAGGCTTACATAGGGGATGTAGTCTGGAACCCGACGGTCTAAATGCCGACCACCGGCTGCCAGACTGCTTTATCCCGACTAGGGACGAATGACAATCTAGACGCCTGTCATGTGCCCGACGTCTGGAGACCGGCGCCCGGCATCTCGATCAAGCGGATGCCGGGCACCACGGCGGACAGCCGCGGGGGTTAGGCACCCCCCGGGAGGTTAGGGTTAGGCACCACCAGGGGGACGTTAGGGGTAGGCACCCCCCCTGGGGGACTTAGGTTTAGGCACTTAGAGGGGGGGTTAGGCACAGGGGGGAGAGGTTAGGGTTAGGCACCCCTAAGGAGGGTTAGGGGGTAATACATATCACACCCGCTACATAGTCTGTGCACAGAGCACACAGTGACATTGGTGTGAGTGGTGGATGAATAGGAGAGGTTACATAGCAGTCTGCACAGGGCACACAGTGACATTGGTGAGAGTGGTGGGTGAAGGCGTTGATGCCACTAGTCTGTATAGTGCTGCTGGTCACGTGGGTCACTGCCGCAACAGGGCCCTATGCAAAGTAATACAACTAGAAAACTCAAATTAAAAATAATTATTTTTTTGCCAGAAGCGATTTCATTATGGGCGAAGTCTCAGGGCAAAAGCTAGTAAAAATAAAATATAAAAAGCCTGGCAATAAGCGAGGCTTGTTCTAGAAAGTAGGTATGACAGACTAAATAATGATCATTGTAATACACGTGGATACGGAGTTTATATTACAATCATGGTACAGGATTTACAAGTCACTTAACAGGGCTACATAAATCCAGGAAGCCTGGGCACCTACAATTCCAAAACTGCTTTTTGGTACTATTGATCCAAGTGGTTGAGTCTCCAGCCTGGATCTTTAAAGTCTGAAGTAGGTTTCTAAGTGTGTCTGAACAGCTCCTGAATTATACCTTATTATATACCCCCCACTTTCTAGTTATCTACAATGCCATATATGTAATTCATAAAATGATTTACATAAATGATTACAGGACAATCCAGAAAATTGTACTCATTCACATCTCAATATGTACACTTTTAAAAACAAATAGTGTACATTAAAAACTGATGAGTTAGCATGTTAAATATTAAGAATTTAAGTCTGATACCTGGGGTGGGGGTGAAAACTGCATTCCGTATGCCAACGCACAAATCCCATAATACTTAGCAACTCATCTAAAAACGACTGCACATGAGAAGCACTGGAGCACAGACTTCTTATCGTGTAACCACCAAAAGAAAAAAAACATCTAGAGAAAAAAAAAATATGGTCAAGTGCCAGGAGGCTGGTGAATTAGTGCCATGGAGACTGCTACAAAAGCGCTGTGCATACAGAGTTTCTGCCCCCGCTGTTAGATACAGAGAGAAAAAACGATTTCAAACTATTAAAGCTAGTTCTAGGTCAGGAGAGGTCATTAATAAAGTCCCCGGTATGGAAGAGCATTCAGCAGCTAATAAGTGCTTTTTAAAAGACTCAGGGAAAACAGAATGTAGAATAAAGACTCTGTAGAGTAATATGCATTTGGTAACATGGATAATACTCTGCATTCCCTGCTCCTCTTGTACCAAACACAACTGTGGTGCGATGTGCTGCCACTGCTGCTTAATACGGACTGGCTTTGGTTGGTACAGTTTACTGCTGTAATGAATAAGCAGAGTGTATATTATGCAGGTCATTTACCAGGCAGATATTTTTACTAATGGTGCATATACAGTCAGGTTTTTCTTCAGATCTGAACGATAACGATTTAAAAAACTGTTCAATCGTTCATATCTGAAGGAAAATCTGACATATCTGACATGCCTGAACGATGGACGATGAACGATGCGCGTTCCCGATGGTCAGATAACGATATCTGACATCTGATGTGCTTGCAGTCAGACTTGGACGATTCCATTCATTTTAATGCAGTCAAAAATCGTTCAAATCTTTGGTAAAATCATTCAAATTGTTCATCTGACAGATCTGAGAAATATGACAAATCGGACGGTGTGTATGCTCCATAAATTAGATCAAATCTGTATTTGCCAAGCACCGGCTGTTGTGTGCAAATGATATTCAGTCCATGTAAAGACAATAAGCAAATGTCTTAGCTCTCTGGAGACTGGTATAGGGAATGACCAGCAGTTTATGCCACAAAAATAAAGAGATACAGACTATGTTGCCCACTGTATTGTGTATGGTGTACACTGCTTTTTATTTTGTACACAGTAACACTGTCACTTTACGGAAAACACAAGCAGAAGAAAATGTATTTAGTCATTGAATAGAGTTTGGAAAGTATGAAAGGGGAAACACAAGTAGCATGTGCCAGTTCCACCCAGAAACAAGTGGGCGGTATTGAGCTTTATAAATATAACACAATATTAAAACTAGGCAGGGGAAGGTAGTGGTATCTGTATACACTACTAAAGCAGCTGTAAATGGGTAGCCAGCTCAATGACAATAGAATTATAAACAGCGCTGTAGTGGTGAAAAATTCACTACATATGGTAAGAAAACCTAATTTATTTAAAAGCCATAAAACACCGGAGCTACAATTGACAGGTCGCAAGCCATCTTTGCTTGCCCCCCACAATACATCATAGTTCTGGAGACCAGAGATTAAAACATCGGAGAGATCAGGGGATACAACCGTATCGGAGCGTCATCTGGCAGACCGCAAGCCAGCTCCGCTGGTCCTATGGTCAGACTATAGTGGTCGGAAACCGGCGGCAAGTAACTATTTTGGAGCATATGGCAGGTTGCAAGCCAGCCCAAATAACAATTACTTAAAGACGCTTTATTTTTTTTTTACATTATTGTGGGAATATATAACCTATGATATCCTGGACTTAACCTTATTATCAATTTCGATTGCGAACAGGTGATTCCATATATCTATACGAACACTGTATGATTGCAAATTGGTTATCTTTGCATAGGATGCTTATATACGCAGAGTGAATATAAACTGTTTTAGGTCTATTAAATAAATTAGGTTTTCTAACCATATTACAGGGCTCGACAATTTTTTGTAAAATCTACGAGCCATCTTAAAAGTTTACGAGCCAGACAGTGACCAAAATAAAAACTTGTATAGGCCACCACACATGCCGCTTCAGTGCCCCTCAACCTCCCCATATGCCATTAGACTGCCACACATGCCTCTTCAATGGTCAGCAGATTCTGCCACATGCCCATACCTGCCACAGTTTCAAAATATGCCATGTAGTAGGGCTCACAATCATATTAGGAAACACACTAGGGCCCAAATGCACATAATAACACACAGTAGGGCCCATATGCACATTAGGGTGCTGTATCTTTACTCATTTATCCACACTTGGAGAATAACTGGCTTCTTCGTCATGTGTCTCTGGCGTGTATGTTGTGTGTCTGCAGCAGGGAAATTAGAATGTAAGCTCCAGGTGCTAAGATATAGAAGACGAGCACCATAGAACACAGCTATTGGGCAGTGCACCCTCAGATTTCACTTTGGACCTGCACCTAAATTTAAGTCTCTACTTTGCAGAGCGGTGATTCCTTGATTTTATCAGAGTGGACCATCCAAGGACATGACCAAGGCAAGCTTCATAAATAAGGAACAGGCTTATATGGGAAACTCCTATACTAATATTAAACATTTCTTTGCCAGTACATATAGCTACAGGACAAATTTCCACCTGTGCAATAATATGTAAGTGTTGCATTTGGACTGACTGTGGGGAAGGGGGGGGTGTAAATTTAGACTGGAAACCGCAAATGTGGCTAAAAAGTATAACAGAAGTACAATATTAAAATCAGGGCATTATATGACGCAGCTCATGTTGGCAGACATGCTTTTCAGCACTATCAGCCCGACCTATAATCCATTGCAATTATTGAAGGTATTATAGAACAAAATGTTCCAGAGCTAATCTATTTTACCTAGTACAAATATGCGCTCTCTGTGAAGCAGATGTTCAGTCAAACTGAAGAAAACAAGTAGCAGAGATCTTTGATCTATCCAATGCGAAGACCCTGAATAATTTGAATAACCCCCTCAATGCTGACTCCTCACTATGTTACAGTCACAGAAAAGCGGTCATGACTATGAGCAATACAGAGCTTTGCAGATAAGGTCAGATAGCCAGGAACTCAGATAGCAAACAGACAAAAAGGGAGAGAATATCTGCATTAGGAGGACTCGGAAACCTTTTACATCCAAAATATGGAGCAAAAAGATATATGTCCTAGAATACTGACTGAGAACCAATATCAGGCACTGTAAGTGGAAGAATAAGCAATCTGTTCACCTACACTAAACATTGGTGTATGTGCTGGGATTGATCTGGATGCTTCGTATTTACCTTATGAAAGCAGTTCTATACAGACCAGTTTGCTTCCTCAAACCCTCTATAAACAATGCAGCACTAGAGTGCAAACTTGCATGCAGTGTTGGTTAGGCACACAATTACCGGTAATAAGGTAGACTGCTTACAGGGAGGCATCTGAGCTATTTTTTACAGAACGATTCTGGTTTAATAAAACAAATGTATATAGGTTATGGATTTAGGGGGCTATTTAGTCAACTAATTTCCTTAGTGATTTAAGGAACTAGCCTATTTTAACAAATCCTGGACGCATGATGTATCGGAGAGATCTGGTTAAGCTGGGTACACACTCATACAATTTTTGGGCTGATCACCCAATATTGGTTGATTAGGGCAATAACTATAGTATATATGCAGGAGAGTTAACAGATAAAAGGCTTTAAACACTCCTGTAACAGTGGGATTGGGATGTTGTGTCTTATAAGCTGCATGACTCTTTGGATGTCCGACCTCCTGATCCTATAGAAGTACTTATTGATGTAAAAGCAGCTGAGTGCGTATGGGGTGCACACTGATCAGATAATGGCTCGGAGGATCGGCGAGTTTATCTGATCTGCAGAGCATGTGTACCAGGCTTTAGACAAACTACACTGTAAATTACAGTCCCCATTTTTTTCCAATGGGGATTGTGGTCTGGCCCAATTTATCAAGTTAAGAAATTGGCATCATCAGCCAATGACTTCTCCATGTGGCGTTAGTTTTTGTACGATATTAGGTAAAATATGACAGGAGAGGGATCTTATGGTAGCTCCAGGTTTCTAGGAAGTCAAGTCTTTTACTGAAAGACTTTACAATGGGGAAAGGGCTTAACAGAGAGTCTCTTCCAGTAGTTCTCTCCCGGTAAGCACTGTTAAATAGCTACAGGAAATTTGAATTGTTATCTAACATGGAAGATAATAGGCTTATTAGAATGAATAATGAATTGGTAAATGTCCCTTTAAAACCTCAGATGACCTCTCTTCTGTGACATTAGATGAAGTCTGACCTCACTCCCCTACTGTTATGTGAGTGCAAGTGACAGCAGCTACATCAGAGGAGCAGGCACAGCAGAATGGGGAGCGAGGCATAGAGTTGTGCAGTACAATGGCACTATCTGAAGTAGCAGGGCCAAACATTTTCTCCCATAAAAAACACACACACATTAGTCATGCAAACTGTTGAGTGTAAAAATTGACGAATCATATTGTTCTAATTATAGTTCAGGATACACCTATGACAAACAGCAGCCTGAATATAAAAGCAATTTCCATTCAGGGAAATTTCTACCACGAATCAGAAATCCAGTATTTCACACTACCAGCCAGTCATTTAGGAATAATTACCTCTGGTATAGCCAGTTAGTACTACTGAGCCACCCTAGCAACAATACAGAGAGAAGACCATATAACAATACACTCTTCTGCCCCATCAAGTGGGAATCTCGCTCACATTTAAAGCATACCACCTTCCAATTTGTTTTAAACACCAGAACCCCCAGGGGGAAAAAAAAAACAAAAACATAGGCGGTGCGTGTAACATGAGAAAGTGGGCAATTCACCATCAAATACACCCCCCTCCCTCCAACAGGAATCCTTACAACTCTCTAGTCCTTCAGGCGTCCTGGTTAGAGGAACGAACACCAAATCAGGGATTCGCCCACTGGCTGCTGGGCATGCAGAGCAGTCCACCCTCCTGCTGTATTTGGTCAAGAAAACTTTAAAATCTTAGTGCTGTAAAAAGTATTCACAATAGGGGCGATTTAATTGAGAGCGATGTTTAATAGCCCACGGTAGGAGTTCCTGAAGCTATTCAATTGACCACTGTTAAGTAGGACTAGAAGATTTCTTCTCATACTAAAGCTGGGTACACACTTTTACGATTGCAGGCTCTATGGGGTAAAACTGTCCTGATCAGCCATGCAGCCTGTCCCCAGTGTGACCCCGTCAGCTGTGTACACACTGTGCAGACATAGCACAGTGTAGGGACTTCTATGGGATCGGGAGTTCGAACCAATAAACATTCAACCGTACATAAGGTGCGACCTACCGATCCCGACCGTTGCAGGAGCGCTAAAGGCCATTTATCGGTTAACGCTCCTACATCGGGACAGCGTACACACCTATACAATCCAACGGCCGTGCTCTTGATATTGGATGAACGGCCCGATTGTATAGATGTGTACCCAGCTTTAGGAAGAAAAGACTTAATACGACTTAAGAAATCCAACTTAAGTGCTGGACGCGAAGCTGTTATCTGGCTCAGCGTGGCACCAACAGCATTGCACCCGGCACTTTAGTTGGAGAATGCAGGTTACCGCGACTAAACACCCAGCTTAAGACGCAGTAATCGGAATTCTCCGACAATTGAATAGATCCGGGAACTCCTTTTGAATCGCCTCCAATATAATTTTCAAAATTAGCGCTGTTTATCAGCTGCCCAGGACTCATGGAGAATTGTAAATTGTCACTTGTATCTCTATATTATCCTATACATTAGCTGTTTTGTAGACGGAACAAAACAAATCTATTGCTTAAATAGCAAATTTTAACAACACAGCCAACATAGTATTAGCATCATATAAAAAAAAACCCAATACAATTTAGAAAATATGAGATATGGTAAGAACTTACCCTTGTTATCTCTATTTCTACGAAGTCCATAGGGTTCCACAGGATACCTTGGGGTATAGGTGTGACGTCAGTCGCAGGGCACCAAAGAGTTAAGCTTTCAGCCTCCCAGGATGCACTAGGTCCCCCTCCTATACCCCGCCCCCAGGCCAAGGCACCTCAGTTAGTTACCAAGCCATAGGCCGGAGGAGGAGAAGGAAGAGAGAGAACAAAGATCTGGACACATACAAGAATCACATTCTCACCAGAGGGAGACGGAAAACCGGTGACCAGAGCAAAGCCCATCTGCAGCACAGGTGCGACAGGGCGGGAGTCCTGTGGAACCCTATGGACTTCGTAGAAATAGAGATAACAAGGGTAAGTTCTTACCATATCTCATATTTTCTACTTCAGGGTCCATAGGGTATCCACAGGATACCTTGGGGATGTCCCAAAGCAGTATCCTTTAAGGGTGGGGACGCTCCTGTGCAGAAAGGAGAATCCGCCGCCCGAAGGAAGCATCCTGAGAGACGAAGGTGTCAAACCTGTAATACCTCACGAAGGTATGGACAGAAGACCACGTAGCAGCCTTGCAGATCTGAACTGCCGAGGCACCACGTCAAGCTGCCCACGAAGGACCCACAGACCTAGTGGAATGAGCCTTCAGAGAAGGAGGGACCGGTAGGCCTTCATGAAGATAAGCTTCAGAAATAGCCATACGGATCCAGGCTGCCAAAGTTTGCTTTGAAGCAGGCCAACCCTTTTTACAGAAGCCATAGAGGACAACAAAGCGTCCGACTTCCTAAACAAAGAAGTGCGGTCCACATAAGTCCTTAAGGCCCGCACAACATCCAAAGAGGCCTCACCCACGGAAAGACCCGGTGAGTTAAAGGCCGGAACCACTATTTCCTCGTTAACCTGAAACTGGGAAACAACTTTGGGGAGAAACTCGGGCCGAGTGCGGAGCACTGCCCTGTTCCCATGAAAAAAACCAAGAAAGGGGGTCTACAAGAAAGAGCCCCTAACTCAGAAACACGTCTGGCTGAAGCAACGGCCAGAAGGAAAACAGTCTTAGCTGTTAGCCATTTAATATCCACTGAGCCCAGTGGTTCAAACGGCGGTCCTTGGAGAGTCCTCAGGACCACAGCCAAATCCCAAGGCGCCACAGGTGGAACAAAGGGCGGCTGAATACGGAGAACACCTTGCATAAAGGTGCGCACATCCGGGATTGTAGCAATCCTACGGTGAAACCAGACAGATAGGGCCGAAACCTGTACCTTCAAAGAAGCAAGGCGAAGCCCATGATCTAGTCCCGCTTGCAGGAAGGCGAGAATCCGAGACAGACGAAACTCCCGCGGTGCATAACCTCTCGGTCGACACCACTGGAAGAACGTATGCCACACGCGATGGTATATCCTCGCGGAAGACGGTTTCCGAGCTCGTAACATGGTACACAGCATAGAGCTGGCAAACCCCCAGGACCTCAGCATGGCCATCTCAACAGCCACGCCGCCAAAGACAGCCGAGTCAGGTCCGGGTGAAGACAAGGACCCTGAGACAGAAGGTCCGGTCGTAGCGGCAACCGCAGAGGACTGTCCACGGACAGACCCTGAAGGTCTGAGAACCAGTGCCGTCTGGGCCACGCGGGAGCTATCAACAGGAGCGTCCCTCCTTCCTGTTTGAATTTCCGGATTACCCGTGGAAGAAGGGAGACCGGAGGGAACAGGTATGCGAACCTGAACGTCCACCGGACGGACAGAGCATCCACCAGAGACGCCCCTTCGTCTCTTGTGCGAGACCCGTACACCGGCAACTTGTTGTTGTGCCGGGACGCCATGAGGTCGATTTCTGGAAGACCCCACCTGTCCACCAGTAGTTGAAAAACGTCCGGGTGCAGGGACCATTCCCCTGGATGAACGTCCTGGCGACTTAGAAAGTCCGCCTCCCAATTTAGCACTCCCGGGATGAAGACCGCTGATATGGCCGGAAGATTGCGCTCCGCCCAAACCAGGATCCGAGAGACCTCTACGAGAGCCGCCCGACTGCGAGTTCCTCCTTGCCTGTTTATGTAGGCCACGGTGGTAGCATTGTCCGACTGGACCTGCACCGGGTGACCCTGGAGAAACCGCTGTGCCTGCAGGAGAGCATTGAAGACCGCACGGAGTTCCAAGATATTTATTGGAAGCTCCGCTTCTGTCGGTGTCCACCTGCCCTGGAACAAGTGTGGACCCGAAACTGCTCCCCAGCCTCGAAGACTGGCGTCCGTTGTCAACAGGACCCAATTTGGAACCCAGAACGGACGTCCCTTGTTGAGGTGGGTCATCTTTAACCACCACGCAAGGGACAGGCGAACCTCCGGGGTGAGCACAATCGTCTGGAACTTCAGAGACTGAGGCAGCCCGTTCCACTTGGACAGGATCAGGTGCTGCAGAGGTCTAGAGTGAAACTGGGCGTATTCCACCATGTCGAACACCGACACCATGGAACCCAGTAACCTCATCGCCGAGTGTAAGGACACCCGGCGGCTGTGCAGACAACTGCGCACCCTTGACTGTAAAGCAGAGATCTTGTCCTCCGTCACGAAGATCCTTTGCTGTCCCGAGTCCAATAAGGCTCCAAGATGCAGAATCCTCCGAGACGGGATTAGAGTGGACTTCTGCCAGTTAATTAGCCAGCCGTGCCGTTGCAGCAGTGCAATGGTCAGGTCCAAGTGGTGTAACAGGAGCTCTGGAGATCCTGCCACCAATAACAGGTCGTCCAAGTACGGCAACATGCGGACTCCTTGCAGCCGCAGAGAAGCCGCCATGACCGCCATAGCGTCCTGTATGTCCAATGACACCATGTAGTCCCCAGGTTCCAGCGCCAGAATGATGGACCGTAGGGTCTCCATCCGAAACTTCGGGACCCGCAAAGACTTGTTGAGTGCTTTGAGGTTGAGAATCGGACGATATGACCCATTGGGTTTCTGTACCAAAAATAGATTTGAATAGAAACCCTGGCCCCTCTGGGAGAATGGAACAGGCACTATAACTCCAGCCTGGAGCATAGTGTGCAATACCTTCCGCAGCTCCGTAGCCTTGTTCCGGTCTGATGGTAGACCCGTGGTGAAGAATCGAGCCGGGGGTCTGTGCCGGAAGGAGAGGGCGTACCCGTGAGAGACCACCTCCAGAACCCAAGTGTCTGTCGTAGTGAACGACCAACACCGGGAGAACTGCAGCAGGCGGCCTCCCACCCTGGGATCCCCCAAGGGGAGACCCGGACCGTCAGGCCGCAGGCTTGTCATCTGGCTTGGGGGCCGGACGTCTGGTACTCCATGCCTGTTTCCGGGGCTTGCCCGATTTCTTAGGGCCAGCCTGTCGAGGAAACGACTGTGGTTTGGGCCTGCCCTGGGCCCTAGATGACCGAAAGGACGATGGTCCAGAACCAGAAGGAGCAGCGGCCGACGGGAGACAAGCAGATTTGGCTGCCGCCAGCGTGGCCACAATCTTATCCAGATCCGGACCGAAGAGAACTTCTCCGGTAAACGGCAACGCTTCCAGACCTTTCTTGGATCTGCGTCCGCCTTCCAGGATCGCAGCCACAAGGTGCGACGAGCAGCTACCGCTGCTGAAGAAATTCTAGACACCAGAGTACTAATGTCTAGAGCCGCCTCGTTGATGTAGGTGGCCGAATCACGGAGATTGCCAATCAACTCCGCTTGTTCGGCCGGACAGTCGGATTCAAAAGAAGCCTCTAATGAATCCGCCCAGCGCTCCATCGCTCTGGCAACCCAGCAAATGGCCATAGCCGGCCGTGCTGCCCCCCCTGCAAGGGAATAAGCGGACTTCAGGCAGATTTCTACCTTGCGGTCCGTAGCATCCTTAAGGGAGGACATGGATGGCATCGGCAATGTGGCACTACGGACAAGACGGGTCACGTGAGAATCCACCTGTGGAAGGGATTCACACTTAGCAAAATAATTATCCGCGAACGGATAAGCCACCGCCAGGCGTCTCTGCGGCTGGTATCTTTTGCCAGGTTGTTTCCACGCCTCCTCTAAATGGTCCACCAACTGACCCGAAAGAGGAAAGACTGTGGCATCGCCCTTCACATCTTTGAAAAAGGCATACTTAGATTTAGCCGCTGGGGGAACTTCGTCCTCAATCACCAAGGCTGTGCGGACCGCCCGAATAAGTCCAGGAATATATACTTTGGACTTAGCATCAGCGTCCTTAGTATGGAAAGGTTCCTGATCGTAAGGATCCAGAATCTCCCCATCATCAGACGTCCCTTCGTCATCCTCATAAGGAGCGGACAGAGACGCCACCGGCCTTTTATGAGGCCGCATCACAGACTCCCCTTGCAACACATCCGACAAGTGCTGTAAAGAACTCGTCAGGGAGTTAACCCACGCTGGCTCCTGAGAACCCGGGAGCGGGGAAATAGGGAGACTGTGGGGTACCACCAATTGTCGTGGGAACCCCTGCATGGGTGACGACACCACAGACTGCTGGGACAAACCCATCGGAGTAAACGCGGGCTGCGGAGCTAACTGGCCCACTAAAGCTGTTAACGCCTGAGCGAAACAAGCCCAGGGCGGCTCCTGTACCGGTGCTGTAACCGTAATAGGCCGCGCCATGGACAAACACTGCCGGCAAAGGCCCTCCGCGCTACCCTCCCCCTCCGCTAACGGTACTTTGCACGTGGTACACTGTAGCCGGAGGGGAAAATCACTTTCAGACATGATGGCACCACGTATGTGACCTCTCTCACCAATTAAGTATTAAATAGGCGAGAGACCACCCTGCAGCACCGCACCGCAAGGGCTTTAGCAGAAAGAACAGGGACAGTAATAAAGCTGACAGTTTAGAGAAGAATAGTTACAGGCAGCGCTAGCACAGTCACATACAATGCAGAGAAATAACAATTCCTGCACTAACAGCGCTGATCACTCAACTACACAGACACAGGGCCTGGTAGGACACAGCGCTGCATACACAGACCTGAGCCACAGCGGAGGAGAGGTATGCGGGGGGACCCAGACCACGATGCTTCCTTCCAGACTTCCAGCAGCGTTCACCATGCGTTGCAGAGAAGATGGCCGCCGAGGAGCAGAGAGAAGCTGGCCTGGGGGAGGAGCGCTGACACAGGACCAGTCAGCACAGTGCAGAGAGGGCTGTGTGCAGCGGGGGAGGCGCCGGCTGTGAGACAGGGAAGGCGCGCTCCCCTGGCATGCATTTAACCCCTGGGACGCCGCAGCGCTACCGCTCTGCTGCGGTCCGCTGTCCCAGGGGGTAGTGGAAGCGCAGGTTGGTCGCCTGGCTCCACGCTGCAGCCAGTCCCCAGGGAGCCCCCTGCCTGGGGACTTAGGACCATGTGATCAGCGGGGACCCACCGCGGGACCCCGCTGCTTACCTCTGTCCCCCTTGAATCCGGCCATGGTCCGGAGCATCTGGGGTCACCGCTAGCTGTGACCCCAGACGCCCACCAGCATCCCCGGATCAGTACCGGCGTTCTGGTACCGGCGGGGTGTAGGGAAGACAGCATGGACGTCAGGACTGACTGTCCATGCTGTTCATCCAGTTGTGCAGCCACAGCTGCATGAAGAATAAGCTTCAGGGGCTCTTCTAGCCCCCACTCCAACAGGTGCACCCGACTCCGGCCGGGCACCAAACTAAACTGAGGTGCCTTGGCCTGGGGGCGGGGTATAGGAGGGGGACCTAGTGCATCCTGGGAGGCTGAAAGCTTAACTCTTTGGTGCCCTGCGACTGACGTCACACCTATACCCCAAGGTATCCTGTGGATACCCTATGGACCCTGAAGTAGAAATTAATTTTAATACTTAAGCTGTACTGTTACTACCAGGTAGAGGAGTTATAAATGTACAACTCTGCAGATTAATGTCATCGCTCATGCAGCTGTTTTTCTTTTCAACAGAGACTGTGCCTGAGGCAGTATCATTGCAGCTTAGCAGAGCGTTACATTAATAAAGCAACAGTCTCCCAAGATGGGAGTAGCCATTAAAATGCTGTGTCATATGGGCATCATTAAGTGTCTCTTGTTTGCCCTTTTAAGCTGGAGATAGCACAAACCAAAATCGACTAGAGGCAGCCCTGATGAGGATTCGTCTTCTAAAGTGTTATTCATTTGAGTTATTGGACAGCAAATGCTACTTTGCAAATGCGGCAACCAGAGCTGTACCATTTTTTAGCCAAAACCCAGCAGTTTTGGCGTTCAAATCAATCCCTTTTCAAACGAATGCTGCCATTACCAAAATAAGGTTCTTAAATGACTGATAAGAAGCCACAGCAGCTTCAGGAGGGGTGAGGAAACATTTCTCGCTCCCAGACAGATTGCTGCACACACAGGTGTATTGGTTTCACTTTGCAATCACATGTTCCATTCTGACCAATCAAACTGGAATTTGATGGTAGAGAAGGATTGCTCAGGCATGTTGTAATGGAAGCCCTAGTAATCAGTTTTAAGGCTAGGAGGTTGTCTGTTGTGGAATTCTTATTTTTATATTTTAGAGCACAAATACGGCTGTAAGTAATAGTTCAAAATTCTGAACTAGGACTGCACAGCATGCGATGGTTCAACGTGATGTAATGACACACTGCATGCGCTGTACACACAGCACAATCCTGTGTACGATGGCATGATGTATTATTACATGCTGCATGTAACAGCACCGTGTCGTTCATTTAAATGTATGTGATATCTTAAATTGTTGCAATAGTCATTTCCTATTTTTGTGATGTTGTTGTTAGTGAAGCATAGTTTATGATGGCAAACTGGGCTGTTTACACAAGGCAATTTAACATCAAACACATGGCAATTTAACACCTTAGGTCAGCTGGACATGTCTCAGATGTAGCCTATGTTAATCAGCCACAGTATATCTTACTAGTCAGATCTAAAGAGCTGGGATCGATTGAGCTGGGCATCCCATGCATGAAGTATCCTGTGCATAAAGTATCAAAATGAACAGTTAAACAATTGAACAAACATTGGACAACATCAAAAAGCAGGTAATTTCTAAATGCAATCTATAAGTATTTGTATTCTACGGATTTTCTCTTTTTATTCTAAACCATCAAGTACCAAATATTATTCATTCTTATTTCACTCCATGGCATGTCCTCTAAGGCTATTGCATCCTTTACTCTCCCTGCAGCTCACCCCACTGTACACATTGCAGCCTCAATAATCTGCTCCCTTCTTGTGAACACACATGAGCTATTTACTTATCTTTCTAAATTGACCATAACATCCACAACCTGTCGCCATAAAAAAAACTTTCATACAAAACAGAACTATATTTATATCTCTCTCCTTCTACTTCTCTTAGCTGGTGACATATCACCAAATCCAGGCCCTACACACATGCCCTACTCACAATGGAATAAAAATCCAGCAAACCTCAGACACATAACATGCCTCCCATCACCCTCCAAAACATCGAAATGTGCCTTATGGAATGCACGCTAACATCCACCCATGACCTCTTTATTTCTAATAACCTCAATCTTCGGGCATTAACAGAAACATGGCTCACACAAACAGACACTGCCTCCCCTGCAGCACTCTCACATGGTGGTCTACACTTCACACACACCTCCAGGCCTGGTAATAGTAAAGGAGGTGGAGTAGGAATACTACTGTCCCAATCTTTTACATATACAGTTATTCCACAGGTACCATCCCTTACATTTACATAATTTGAAGTACATTCTATTAGGACTTTCACTCCTTTCTCTCTGCGCATTGCTGCTATCTATCGTCCACTTGGACCACCCAATCAATTTCTGGAACATTTTTATGCCTGGCTCCCTCACTTCCTATCCTCTGACATCTCCACCTTTATTATGGCCGATTTCAATATCCCCATTGACAGTCCACAATCCCCTCATGCCTCCAAACTTCTCTCCTTAACATCCTCTCTTGGCCTCTCCCAATGGACTGACTCCTCTACTTATCAAGATGGCAACTGCCTTGATCTTGTATTTACCAGACTATGCTCAGTCTCTGATTTCACTAATTCTCCTTTCCCTCTCTCAGATCATAACCTTATCACCTGCACACTCTCCTCCATTACATCAACCTCAATGCCAAGCAAATCAACCAAACCTCCTCAAACCCGCAGAGATATTAATGCTATTAATTTTGAACAACTATCCACCTCTCTGCAACAATCACTCTTCCCTATTTCTAATTTCACTTCTCCTGAGACTGCTGTATCACACCTGAACCAGACCCTAGAAGTAGCCCTTGATGAAGTAGCTCCAGCTACCCATCACAATCCGCGTAGACTTAGACGTCAACCGTGGCATTCCAAATTCACAAGACACCTACAAAAACTCTCACGTAAAGTAGAACGTGAGTGGCGAAAGTCTTATACTCCAAGTGACTTCCTCACATATAAAAGACGATCTACCAATCTTATCGTAATGCACTGGATAATGCCAAACAGACATATTTCCAATCTGTTATCTCTGCCCAAGCCGCTAACCCCAAGCGACTTTTTAATACATTTAAATCACTTCTTACCCCTCCGTCACCCAACCCACCTGCTACTACCAGTGCACAAGATCTGGCTTCCTATTTCAAAAACAAGATTGATAATATCAGAAATGAAATGGTATGCACTACCTCAGCCAGGGTCTTGTTCAATTCCCTACCTGAACCCAGTGGCACGTTCTCATCATTTGACCCCACTAATGAAGATGAAGTAGCTACACTCTTCTCATTCTCCTACTCTACTACCTCTCCTCTTGATCCTATACCCTCACAAATCAGTAAAGCTCTGTCTCCTGTGCTCATTCCACACTTAACTAAAATCTGTAATCTCTCTCTCTCTACTGGTATCTTTCCATCACTGTTCAAGCATACAGTGATCACTCCCATTTTGAAAAAACTAAATTCTGACCCTAATGGGGGGCATCCACTACAAGATCTGAAAACGACTGCATGATTACGACATTGTAATCGTGCAGTCGTTTGTCAGTCGTGTGATGAGCCTACACTGAACGAGCAGACGTTCAGTGCAGGGTCATCCATCATCTGGAAACATGCTGAGCCTGACGATATCGTCAGGTTGACCAGCATGTTTGCACAATGATAGATGTCTAAAAGACCAGATGTTCGATTTTATCGTTATCGTTCAACTTTATCGTCTAGTGGATACCCCCCTTTACTCTCTCTCAAATTACCGTCCTATCTCCCAGCTACCTTGCCCCTCCAAGCTACTGGAGAGACTTGTCTACACTCGCCTCACACACTTTAACACTCACAACTTATTGGACCCACTTCAGTCAGCTGCCTTTGACACTGTTGACCACTCTCTTCTCATACAAACACTACAATCCATAGGTCTTCAAGACACAGCCCTTTCTTGGTTCTCATCCTACCTATCTAATCGCTCTTTCACTGTTCGCTTTTCTGATTCTACCTCCACTTCGCTACCTCTATCAGTTGGAGTACCACAAGGTTCAGTATTAGGTCCTCTGCTTTTCTCAATATATACCACCTCTCTTGGCAAACTAATCCGCTCTTTTGGTTGTCAGTATCATCTGTATGCGGATGATACTCAAATTTACCTATCCTCCCCAGATTTGGCACCATCTGTGCTGGTCCGTGTCACTGAATGTCTCTCTGCCATTTCATCTTGGATGTCATCTCGCCACCTCAAACTTAATATATCCAAAACAGAATTAATTATATTTCCACCGGCCAATAGCAGTTACCAACCTGATAACTCTATTACTGTTGACAACTCGACAATCAACCCCACCCCACAAGCTCGCTGCCTAGGTGTGATCCTTGACTCTGAACTGTCTTTTGTTCCCCACATTCAATCTGTCTCTAAATCCTGTTACATACATCTAAGAAACATAGCTAAAATTCGACCATATCTTACGCAAGACACTGCAAAAACTCTAATACACGCACTCAATTTCCCGCATTGACTATTGCAATAGTCTCCTTATTGGTCTTCCCAAAAACAGGTTCTCCCCACTACAATCCATTTTGAATGCAGCTGCGAGTTTGATTTTTCTCACCAAACGTTCAGTTGCTGCTGATCCACTCTGTCAGTCCCTCCATTAACTGCCGGTCTTCTACCGTATTCAGTTTAAAATACTTACACTCACACATAAAGCTATTAACCAAACCACACCAACATACATCTCTTCACTTATCTCAAAATATCTTCCAACCCGACATCTCCGTTCTCCACAAGATCTGCGTCTCTCATCCCCGCGCATTACTTGTTCCCATGCACGGTTACAGGACTTTTTTCGGGCTGCACCCACCCCTGTGGAATGCCCTCCCACGCACAATAAGACTTTCCACTAGTTTACAAACATTCAAGCGTTCTCTGAAAACTCACCTCTTTAGACAGCTTATCAGATTCCAGGACCGCCCACCTAACGTTTTATAGCTCCCTATCTAGCTCTCTTCTTATAGTAAACACCTATCACATCTTCTCTTTCTTCAATTTAACATCCTCCTAACCCTAGGCCAACTTTCCAGTGTGATTGGATTATACAGCCCACCAAGAATATCTGCAATTGAGCTGGACCAATTTGCAATATGTAGCACCTCTCCTTGTGTATCAACACCTATTTCCCTATAGATTGTAAGCTTGTGAGCAGGGCACTCTTACCCTTATGTATGTCATGTAAGTATGTATGTCTTTTACAACCCAGTATAATGTTAATGTTGATTCAAATTGTAAAGCGCAGTGGAATTTGCGCGCTATATAGAAACTGTTAATAAATAAATAGATAGAAGATATGATGAACAATGAACCAGGCGTACACACTATGAGGTGTACGATATATCGTTCCAATGCCGGTCGTATAACGTGTACCCGGCTTAATGAGGTTTGGAACGATAAATGATGTGTGTACACCCGATTTGTCGATCATCGCCTCCTCCCAACTGCTGTTCTGCATAGCAGATGTGACGCTGCAATGAATGACGTGGTGCCATTACAGGCATCACATAACAAAACACATTGCTCCGTCGTACACTGGATCGTGCAGTGTGTATGGAGCATGCCATGTATCATTACATCACATTACCGCTTGGTGTGTACCCGGCTTAAGACCCAACAATAGGCTTCTATACCTGGCACAGCTCTTCCCATGCTATTAAAACACATCCTAATATTTCGAAACCAAATATAGTTTGACACTTAAAATTCTAATATCACCTCTAAAGAGCAGCTTACATCCTTGGCATAACCAACATAAAAACTTATTACATTGTGAGCATTAAAATAATATGAGATATGGTAAGAACTTACCCTTGTTATCTCTATTTCTACGAAGTCCATAGGGTTCCACAGGATACCTTGGGGTATAGGTGTGACGTCAGTCGCTGGGCACCATAGAGTTAAGCTTTTCAGCCTCCCAGGATGCACTAGGGTCCCCCTCCTATACCCCGCCCCCGAGCCAAGGCACCTCAGTTAGTTATCAAGCCATAGGCCGGAGAAGGAGAAGGAAGAGAGAGAAAAAAGATCTGGACACATACAAGAATCACATTCTCACCAGAGGGAGACGGAAAAACCGGTGACCAGAGCAAAGCCCATCTGCAGCACAGGTGCGACAGGGCGGGAGTCCTGTGGAACCCTATGGACTTTGTAGAAATAGAGATAACAAGGGTAAGTTCTTACCATATCTCATTTTCTACTTCAGGGTCCATAGGGTATCCACAGGATACCTTGGGGATGTCCCAAAGCAGTATCCTTTAAGGGTGGGGACGCTCCTGTGCAGAAAGGAGAATCCGCCGCCCGAAAGGAAGCATCCTGAGAGGCGAATTTGTCAAACCTGTAATACCTCACGAAGGTATGGACAGAGGACCACGTAGCAGCCTTGCAGATCTGAACTGCCGAGGCACCACGTCGAGCTGCCCACGAAGGACCCACAGACCTAGTGGAATGAGCCTTCAGAGAAGGAGGAACCGGTAGGCCTTCATGGAGATAAGCTTCAGAAATAGCCATACGGATCCAGGCTGCCAAAGTTTGCTTTGAAGCAGGCCAACCCTTTTTACGGAAGCCATAGAGGACAAACAAAGCATCCGACTTCCTAAACGAAGAAGTGCGGTCAACATAAGTCCTTAAGGCCCGCACAACATCCAAAGAGGCCTCACCCACGGAAAGACCCGGTGAGTTAAAGGCCGGAACAACGATTTCCTCGTTAACATGAAACTGGGAAACAACTTTGGGAAGTAATTCGGGCCGAGTGCGGAGCACTGCCCTGTTCCCATGAAAAACCAAGAAAGGGGGTCTACAAGAAAGAGCCCCCAACTCAGAAACACGTCTGGCCGAAGCAATAGCCAGAAGGAAAACAGTCTTAGCTGTTAGCCATTTAAGATCCACTGAGCCCAGTGGTTCAAACGGCGGTCCTTGGAGAGCCCTCAGGACCACAGCCAGATCCCAAGGCGCCACAGGTGGAACAAAGGGCGGCTGAATGCGGACAACACCATGCATAAAGGTGCGCACATCCGGGATTGTAGCAATCCTACGGTGAAACCAGACAGACAGGGCCGAAACCTGTACCTTCAAAGAAGCAAGGCGAAGCCCATGATCTAGTCCCACTTGCAGGAAGGCGATAATCCGAGACAGACGAAAATCCCGCGGTGCATAACCTCTGGGTCGACACCACTGGAAGAACGTATGCCACACGCGATGGTATATCCTCGCGGAAGACTGTTTCCGAGCTCGCAACATGGTACGCACCACAGAGCTGGAAAACCCCCGGGACCTCAGCATGGCCGTCTCAACAGCCACGCCGTCAAAGACAGCCGAGTCAGGTCCGGGTGAAGACAAGGACAATGAGACAGAAGGTCCGGTCGTAGCGGCAACCGCAGAGGACTGTCCACGGACAGACCCTGAAGGTCTGAGAACCAGTGCCGTCTGGGCCACGCGGGAGCTATCAACAGGAGCGTCCCTCCTTCCTGTTTGAATTTCCGGATTACCCGTGGAAGAAGGGAGACCGGAGGGAACAGGTATGCGAACAGTAACGTCCACCGGACGGACGGACAGAGCATCCACCAGAGACGCCCCCTCGTCTCTTGTGCGAGACCCGTACACAGGCAACTTGTTGTTGTGCCGGGACGCCATGAGGTCGATCTCTGGAAGACCCCACCTGTCCACCAGCAGTTGAAAAACGTCCGGGTGCAGGGACCATTCCCCCGGATGAACGTCCTGGCGACTGAGAAAGTCCGCCTCCCAATTTAGCACTCCCGGGATGAAGACCGCTGATATGGCCGGAAGATTGCGCTCCGCCCAAACCATGATCCGAGAGACCTCTACGAGAGCCGCCCGACTGCGGGTTCCTCCTTGCCTGTTTATGTAGGCCACGGTGGTAGCGTTGTCCGACTGGACCTGCACCGGGTGACTCTGGAGAAACCGATGTGCCTGCTGGAGAGCATTGAAGACCGCTCGGAGTTCCAAGATATTTATTGGAAGCTCCGCTTCTGTCGGCGTCCACCTGCCCTGGAACAAGTGTGGACCCGAAACTGCTCCCCAACCGCGAAGACTGGCGTCCGTTGTCAACAGGACCCAATTTGGAACCCAGAACGGAAGTCCCTTGTTGAGGTGGGTCGTCTGTAACCACCACGCAAGGGACAGGCGAACCTCCGGGGTGATCACAATCGTCTGGGACTTCAGAGACTGAGGCAGCCCGTTCCACTTGGACAGGATCAGGTACGGCAGAGGTCTGGAGTGAAACTGGGCGTATTCCACCATGTCGAACACCGACACCATGGAGCCCAGTAACCTCATCGCCGAGTGTAGGGACACCCGGCGGCAGTGCAGACGACTGCGCACCCTTGACTGTAAAGCAGAGATCTTGTCCTCCGTCACGAATATCCTTTGCTGTCCCGAGTCCAATAAGGCTCCAAGATGCAGAATCCTCCGAGACGGGATTAGAGTGGACTTCTGCCAGTTGATTAGCCAGCCGTGCCGTTGCAGCAGTGCAATGGTCAGGTCCAAGTGGCGTAACAGGAGCTCTGGAGATCCTGCCACCAATAACAGGTCGTCCAAGTACGGCAACATGCGGACTCCCTGCAGCCGCAGAGAAGCCGCCATGACCGCCATCACCTTGGTGAAAACACGTGGTGCTGTCGCCAGGCCAAAAGGTAATGCCCGAAACTGGAAGTGGTCGCTGCGGATTGCAAACCTGAGGAACAGTTGATGGCGCAAAAGAATAGGGACATGCAGGTAAGCGTCCTGTATGTCCAATGACACCATGTAGTCCCCAGGTTCCAGCGCCAGAATGATGGACCGTAGGGTCTCCATCCGAAACCCGCAAAGACTTGTTGAGTGCTTTGAGGTTGAGAATCGGACGATACGACCCATTGGATTTCTGCACCAAAAATAGATTTGAATAGAAACCCTGGCCCCTCTGGGAGAATGGAACAGGCACTATAACTCCAGCCTGGAGCATAGTGTGCAATACCTTTCGCAGCTCCGTAGCCTTGTTCCGGTCTGATGGTAGACCCGTGGTGAAGAATCGAGCCGGGGGTCTGTGCCGGAAGGAGAGGGCGTATCCGTGGGAAACCACCTCCAGAAACCAAGTGTCTGTCGTAGTGGCCGACCAACACTGGGCGAACTGCAGCAGGCGGGCTCCCACCCTGGATCCCCCAAAGGTAGACCCAGACCGTCAGGCCGCAGGCTTGTCATCTGGCTTGGGGCCCGGACGTCTGGTACTCCATGCCTGCTTCCGGGGCTTGGACGATTTCTTAGGGCCAGCCTGTCGAGGAAACGACTGTGGTTTGGGCCTGCCCTGGGCCCTAGATGACCGAAAGGACGATGGTCCAGAACCAGAAGGAGCAGCGGCCGACGGGAGACAAGCCGATTTGGCTGCCGCCAGCGTGGCCACAATCTTATCCAGATCCGGACCGAAGAGAACTTCTCCGGTAAACGGCAACGCCTCCAGACCCTTTTTGGAATCTGCATCCGCCTTCCAGGATCGCAGCCACAAGGTGCGACGAGCAGCCACCGCTGCTGAAGAAATTCTAGACACCAGTGTACTAATGTCTAGGGCCGCCTCGTTGATATAAGTGGCCGAATCACGGAGATTACCAATCATCTCCGCCTGTTCGGCCGGACAATCGGAATCAAAAGAAGCCTCTAATGAATCCGCCCAGCGCTCCATCGCTCTGGCAACCCAGCAAATGGCCATAGCCGGCCGTGCTGCCCCCCCCGCAAGGGAATAAGCGGACTTCAGGCAGATCTCCACCTTGTGGTCCGTAGCATCCTTAAGCGAGGACATAGATGGCATCGGCAATGTGGCACTACGGACAAGACGGGTCACGTGAGAATCCACCTGTGGAGGGGATTCCCACTTTGCAAAATAATTATCCGCGAACGGATAAGCCACCGCCAGGCGTCTCTGCGGCTGGTATCTTTTGCCAGGCTGTTTCCACGCCTCCTCTAAATGGTCCACCAACTGACCCGAAAGAGGAAAGACTGTGGCATCGCCCTTCACATCTTTGAAAAAGGCATATTTAGACTTAGCCGCTGGGGGAACTTCGTCCTCAATCACCAAGGCTGTGCGGACCGCCCGAATAAGTCCAGAAATATATACTTTGGACTTAGCATCAGCGTCCCTAGTATGGAGAGGTTCCTGATCGTAAGGATCCAGAATCTCCCCATCAGACGTCCCCTCGTCATCCTCATAAGGAGCCGACAGACGCCACCGGCCGTTTATGCGGCCGCATCACAGACTCCCCCTGCAACACATCCGACAAGTGCTGTACAGAACTCGTCAGGGAGTTAACCCCACGCTGGCTCCTGAGAAACCGGGAGCGGGGAAATAGGGAGACTGTGGGGTACCACCAATTGTCGTGGGAAACCCTGCCTGGGTGACGACACCACTGACTGCTGGGATAAACCCATCGGTGTAAACGCGGGCTGCGGAGCTAACTGGCCCACTAAGGCTGTAAGCGCCTGAGCGAAACAAGCCCAGGGCGGCTCCTGTACCGGTGCTGTAACTGTAAGAGGCCGCGCCATGGACAAACACTGCCGGCAAAGGCCCTCCGCGCTACCCTCCCCCTCCGCTAACGGTACTTTACACGTAGTACACTGTAGCCAGAGGGGAAAATCACTTTCGGACATGATGGCACCACGTATGTGACCTCTCTCACCAATTATATCTTAAATAGGCGAGAGACCACCCTGCAGCACCGCACCGCAAGGGCTTAGCAGAAAGAACAGGGACAGTAATAAAGCTGACGGTTTAGAGAAAAGTTACAGGCAGAAGCGCGAGCACAGTCACATACAATGCAAAGAAAATCAATTCCTGCACTAACAACGCTGATCACTCAACTACGCAGACACAGGGCCTGGTAGGACACAGCGCTGCATACACAGACCTGACCACAGCGGAGGAGAGGTATGCGGGGGGACCCAGACCACGATGCTTCCTTCCAGGCTTCCAGCAGCGTTCACCATGCGTTCTGGAGAAGATGGCCGCCGAGGAGCAGAGAGGAGGCTGGCCTGGGGGAGGAGCGCTGCCACAGGACCAGTCGGCAGCATGCAGAGAGGGCTGTGTGCAGCGGGGGAGGCGCCGGCTGTGAGACAGGGAAGGCGCGCTCCCCTGGCATGCATTTAACCCCTGGGACGCCACAGCGCTACCGCTCTGCTGCGGTCCGCTGTCCCAGGGGGTAGTGGAAAGCGCAGGTTGGTCGCCTGGCTCCACGCTGCAGCCAGTCCCCAGGGAGACCCCTGCCTGGGGACTTAGGACCATGTGACCAGCGGGGACCCACCGCGGGACCCCGCTGCTTACCTTTGTCCCCCTTGGATCCGGCCATGGTCCGGAACATCTGGGGTCACCGCTAGCTGTGACCCCAGATGCTCACCAGCATCCCCGGATCGGTACCGGCGTTCTGGTACCGGCGGGGGTGTAGGGAAGATAGCATGGACGTCAGGACTGACTGTCCATGCTGTACATCCAGATGTGCAGCCACAGCTGCACTGAAGAAAGCTTCAGGGGCTCTTCTAGCCCCCACTCCGACAGGTGCACCCGACTCCGGCCGGGCATCAAACTAAACTGAGGTGCCTTGGCTCGGTGGCGGGGTATAGGAGGGGGACCCTAGTGCATCCTGGGAGGCTGAAAAGCTTAACTCTATGGTGCCCAGCGACTGACGTCACACCTATACCCCAAGGTATCCTGTGGATACCCTATGGACCCTGAAGTAGAAATAGGCATTTTGTTTAACTGCTACTATGCGCCAGGTTATACAAATGAGATGCAGTCTATGGGGGGTTTCAATTACACATATTGGCTGGTTAAGTACGGTACTACTGACATCACAGGTTTTCTTTTGCACCTCTATGGGGTGTGAGAAGATGTGCAATGTTACTGGACGTGATGGGTCACTGCAGAATGGCACATTGTGTCCATCCTGCTGAATTGAATTACCCACTATAGACACACTGGACACCATCTGCTTAGGCTCTACAATCTCACCCAGTTGTAATGCTGTGCAAAATTACTCAGGGATACAGAAATCAGTAAGGACATGGAAAACTGATTGAAGTGTGATGCCCAGCAATAAAGAGACTATTCTACATCACTCACAGGGACACTGGCAATTGCCAGACTGGTCTGTATAGGTGTCCAGGCTGATTCAGATTGACTCTAGTAAGCTGGTATCACCAAACTGACCAACTATTTTGCCATGTGTGGTCTCCAAAGCAAATTAGGTTCTTGGGATATACATACAAGCAGGTTGTACACTGATGGCCATAGTCGTGAGAGCATGAATTGACTCAGGTGTCCAAAATTTTGCTGCATCCTGAAAGCAACAAGTAAATTTTGGGAGCAAACACACAGTGAAGTCTGGAACAAGTTTAAAGGATTATACCGAAAATACAAGTTATCCTATATAAAGTAGACACAAATAATACTTGCAAAAAAAGTATGTGAACATTTTGAAACGCAGGGCGACGATGCGTGCATACAGAAGCCAAGAGCAACCATATTGAAACTGCATACTAACATGTCCAGCAGTGATTACATTTCAATTGGAATATTACGGATTTCAGAACCTGCAGATATCCAGAGTCCTTTATGCAGCGTAGACCTACATTTTAGAATGCAGAAAATGATCATATGCTGGACTAGGATAATTAATACAGCAACATGACTCTTGTTTGCATAATGCCTCCAAACTATGATTTCCTGCACACAGGTGTGGCAGTGTCATGTCAAAGGGCAACAGGCTTTATTACAATACAACTGGATAGACCACATTCTGCGCTATTGTGTCATTTGCCATTTAATCTGAGAAGCAGCAGAAACTTCCTAGTGACATGCAATTGCACAATAGAAAGTAGCATTACTATAAGCATTAAGGCTCTGCTGTGACTGACACGCCGTTCTCCATCATGACCTCCCCTCCCCAAAATAGAATTAGGACACATACAAAGGCAGTACTGAACTTGTGAAACTTAATATGATTTTCAACAATTTACAAATGTGTATATCAGTATTCTATGACATTACTTTATTATAGCTGACCTATATAATTTAAAGAAGCGTACAAAAGTTTACAGTTTTATGGGAATTTTTTTTTTTTTTTTTTGTTAACTTTGTCCTATCTTGTGTCATTCATTTTAGACTGTCAACGCCTTAGGAGGAGAGGACACCACTGTATAGAATTGTCAAGCTTCTATAGATACCATGCACAGCACTGTGTGCATGATTACTTATACACACTCCAGGAGGCATTTTCTGAATATTGCATACAAATGTAATCAGGTACATCCATGTATAGATATTTTAGCACACATCTGAAAAAAAGAAAATAATTTTGGATGTTAGTCTGTTTTATATGCAGAAAATGCAATAAAATATATACTGCAAACAGAAGCCTTAAGTTGAAGGCCCCCCACCTTTTTATTTGCTTTACAATAAAGTGACTACGCTGAGCCTGCATTTCTGATAGCAAAGCACTGCGGCGCGCACTTTAGTTGGAGAATGCTGGTTCTCGCGACTTAACAACAAAAGTTAAGTTGCGAAAACAGTCATTCTCCAACTTAACAGCGCGCTGAATTGTATAGCTCCGGGAGCTGCCACCCGGGGCTACTCAACATCGCATTGAATCGCTGCCAGAGTGTGGCAAACTGTCCTGCATACAAGATGGAGGTCTACACTCATGAGTGATCGAGGAAAAAAAAAAAAAGTGACGAGCAGGAGTATAAAAATCCCACTGGCCCAGTCAAATCTAGTCCTGATAGGTTGTAGACTGCACTGAGCCAACCAATCCCACATTGGTGCAGTATTTCAAGTTTTCATTTGTATTTATGTCAATGGTGGATGTTTAGGTGACTGAATTGTATGCATTCATTCTTGCATTCCATCTGGATGAACATCCCTGACATATAGGTATGTGTAACAGTCCTTAAAAGGACTATTTTATGACATACCAACCCCATTGGTGTATGACACCTATTATCTGCTTCAATCCTGTGACCTACAGATAAGAGTTAAACCTCTAATCCATTCCTGGCTGTCAAGTGCTATTCAATTCAGCTGTTAGGGCGACTAAATGATTTCTTCTCACACCCTCCTAAAGTGCCAGCCGCAGAACTGTTTTCCGGCTTAGCGTGGCGCCAACAGCCTCGCAGGCTGCACTTTAGTCGGAGAATGCCTGTTCACAAGACTAAAGACGAAGGTTAACAGTGTGCTCAATTAAATAGTTCCAGAACCAAATTCACGACGCTATTCAGCTTCCACTGAATTGATTGGCCCCCATTGGGCAAGTTTCACAGATGTAGCTCCCGGGTTTAATACCTAGAGCGATTCAATATTTGGCAATCTCCAAGCACAGTAAGCACGCGGCTAATATATGTTAACTCATAGCTCCTGGGTTACCATGTGGTAAGCCCCAGAGGCTGGGAGAGAGAGAGGAAAAAAATTCTGCATTAAGCGCACACACAGGCCTTACCATGCTGGGTAGAAGCCAGTAATTGAATAGCTCCGGGCAGAGCTGCAGCTGCGGGATAAATTCTGCGGCTAATGGAATCTGCCCCATTGCTATCTTATAGTGCTGATCCAAAGTAAGTAGTCAGGAGAAACCAGCTTTAGTCACCAGAAAATAGGTCCTGCAGCAGCTATACCCAAAACCTCAATAAGAATCGGTAAAAGTGTCTAGAAAACGATGTGTGGCAGAGTAAGCCCATCTGGTCACATACTGGTATCTATGTATAGTATAAATATATTCCTCAACAGAAAAGCAGAAACTAGTTTTCATGTACATTTGTAAAATGCTTTGGTGATATATACAGTTTTCTCCCAATGCTTTGTCGTGCGATCCGCCCGCTAAAAATCCCGCCACCCTACACTGTGACGTACCAAACGTTGCGCTGCACTGGGCCCTGCTACCTGTCACTGTGATTCGGCTGAAAGTCACAGTGACGGGCGGCAACAGACCGTAGGGCAGAGAAGATCCCTTCCCCTGTATAAAGAGGAGGACTGTGAGTAACACACGGGACAGAGTGTGACACAGCCAGGTCACGCAGGCAGCAGCACTACTCCTGGGGGTTGCTAGGAAATGGTCCTCACCAAGTCGGTGCTGAGCCTGGCCACTGGCTTAGTCTTCGCCTACGTGATCTTCACTATAGCACTGCGAGAGAGCGGCCAGCCCGCCGCCATCCTTTACAATGACCCCCATGGGAGGCATCACCATGCCAACCGCCCCGGTCGCCCAGCCACATCATGAACTTCAATGCCGACACTTGGCACCTCACTGTAACCTCCTGCTGTGGGTCAATATCCTCACCCTTCCCCCCTTACTGACACTGAATAATATCCCCCCTTACTAAAACTGATTAATATCTCTCCCTTCTCTTACTAACATGGACCATTATCTCCCCCTCCTATTAAGGCCCCACACGATCTGCCCGTTTTCAACTGATCATAACGACCAATCGTGTGAAAAGTAGTGTTTCGTACACTATTACGATGCGCGTCCCCGGCATCGTATGCTGTTTGTCACATCGTACACGATAGAGATGCATGTAGCACGAACCCGGGAGATCCATGCTACATGAATTTGTGTGATTGACACAGAGCACGGATGGGTCCATGAGACCAGACTGTGCTGCCGCGGTAAAAAAAATAAAAAATAAAATGGTGTCACGTCCGTGCTCTGCGTCAATGACACAGATGCAAGTAGCACGGATCTCCTGGTCCGTGCGTGCATCCGTGTCATTGAAATACACAGCACTACAGACGGGTCTCACTGACCCGTCCGTGCACTGTGTCAATCACACAGATGCATGTAGCAAGGATTTCCTGGGTCCATGCTACATGCATCTGTGTCAGATCGTACACGATCTAATGACTATGCAAATCATTACATCGTGCGCAATCGATTGGGTGAACATTGTTCCACTTTTGCTGAACATCGTTCACTTCAGCTGCTGGAGAGATTTCAAGGGCGATTGCATACGATATCACATTGTATGCAAATCACCCCATGTATGGGCACCTTTACTGACACTGGCCAAAAGGATGCCGCAGTTACCATTGGGAACAGTGACTGACAGTTGCCGACGAACAGTGAAGAGAGTGGTCCTTCTGCATCCACTCTGTTTGTGGCCACCTGTAACTGAGCACCTGTGTAGCCAGCATCAAAGCACTGAAAAAAATAGGCCCTCCAAAAATTGGGTAGTATCTGGGCACTGTTCAAAAAATAAACAATGATGTGTGTCAAAAAAAGCAATTATTGGGTAGTATCTGGGTACTGTTCAAAAAAGCAATTATTGGGAAGTATCCGGGTGCACACACACACTAAATTTTATAATATAATATATATATATATATACACACACACACACACACACACACACACATAATATTTGTAATTTTAACACTTAACTGTAAATTTGCTATTTATGGTCAAAACCTTTTACTATATCGTACCACTTTTAACACAAGCCAGGGCTTCGAGCCGCCTTTTACCTGGCTTTTGGAGCAAAGGTCTGTTCCCGGTCCCTGGCTAGTACCCCTTCTCAGATTATGAAATTCCCAGGTCAAGCATTTGGACTCGATAATTTACCTGGGTCCTTCTTCGGTGCGAAAGGATCAATCCTGGTCTAATTTCTCGTGACTTCAACCCTAGCCACAACCAGAGTCAAAGCCCCGGGAGAAAAAGACAAGAAAACAGTGACAATATAATGCAGGACAAGGACATGGTGTAATATATATATATATATATATATATATATATATATATATATATAATCTGCATTAGCGATTATAACTCATATAAGCAGCAGGCCATTAGCAACCAAGTGTTAGGTGCCCTTGTGGGAAGTTAGGAGTAGATGATAGTATGAATAAGGGAAGGAGAAGCACATCCCATAAATGCTCAATCAGATTGAGATCTGGGGAGTTTGGAGGCCAAGTAAACACCTTGAACTCTTTGGGCTCGATACAATTCAACGCGATGCTGAATAGCCCCGGGGAGAACAGACATTCTCCAACTTAACTGGCCACTGTCGGACCAAACAGTGCAGTAAATTAAATAGCTCCAGGAGCTCCCTCCCGCGGCTATTCAGCATCTCGCTGAATTGAATCAAGCCCGTTGTCATGTTCCTGAAACCATCACTGGGCATAATTCTATTCTATGCGATGTGAATAGCGCCGAGAGATAGCTCCCGGAGCTATTTAATTGTGTGCGTTGTTTAGTCGGAGAATGCCCGTTCTCGCGACTAAATACCCTTGTTTAAGGCGCGATAAGGGGCATTCCCCGACCTAACTTCCCTGCGAGATGCTGTTTTCCCGGCGCCAAGGGCAGAAAACAGCCTTGCGCCGGGACTTTTGTCGGATTTCTGCTCTCATCCCCGGGGGGATGCGAGAAGAAATCCTAGTCGGACTTGGCAGCGCGGTGTATTGAATAGCTCCGGGAGCTCACTCCCGGCGCTATTCATATCGTCTAGAATAGAAACGTGCCCATTGAATAATTTTTGCAGTGTGGTGTGGCACATTATCCTGCTGCAAGAGAAAACTGCCATCAGGGCATACCGTTGCCATTAAGGGGAGTACTTCTTATGCAACAATGTTTAGGTAGGTGATACGTGTCAAAAGTAACATGCACATGAATGCCAGGCTCCAAGGTTTCCCAGCAGAACATTGCCCAGAGCATCACACTCTGCCGACTTGCCTTCTTCCCATAGTGAATCCTGGTGCCATCTCTTCCCAACGTAAATGAAGCGCACAAACACGGCCATCCACATGATGTAAAAGAAAGTGCGATTCATCAGAACAGGCCACCTTCTTCTATTTCTCCATGGTAGAGGTCCCGACGCTCATGTGCCCATTGTAGAAGTTTTCAGCGATGGACAGGAGTCAGCATTGGCACTCTGACTGGTCTGCAGCAACACAGCAAGCTTCGATGTCCAATCTGGCTGGTTAGAATGAAAACCTGGTAATGTATGGGAGCAAATGACAATCGTCCATTTGCTCACAAACACTGGAAAGTAGCCAAAAATGGTGGTTCAGACAAATTGGTTAAAAACACAAATTTAACCAATTTGAGCAATTTTTTTTTGTCCTTTTTTCAGAGTTTAATACCATATGATCGACTGTCATTTGCTCCCATACATTACCAGGTTTTCATTCCAACCAGCCAGATTGGACAGATATCTGACAGGAAATTGTATAGTGGATGGCCAGCTTTAGGGCCTGAATCAGACCCACTCGCGAGCGGCTGTCCGCTCGCAAGTGGGTCGATGTTATGGACTGAGCATGCGCACGACGGAGGGAGCTCCGTCGTGCGCATGCGCCAGACGCGACGAGCGAAGGAAAGTCCTTTGCTCGTTGCGTCCGATCAAAGGGGGCGTGCTGTCAATGTTGATTGACAGCACGCCCCCTTTGGTGGGCGTGCCGGGGGCGTGCCTCCCTGACGGGAGCGTTCCCACGGGAACGCCTCCCGTCAGAAGCCGGCCCACTGACATCACTAGTGATGTCAGTAGGAGTGATTTTGGCTCTGATAGAGCCAAAATCACTCCGGAGCTTGCGGTTGAAAACCTCAACCGCAGGCTCCGGCTCGCAAATTCGATGGTCGCGATGGTCTCGACCATTGCGACCATCACAATGCACGCTCGTATAGCCTGTGGGTGGTGACCCACAGCTATACGAGCGTCCAGGAGGACGCTCCATGAAAATGGAGCCCGGCCCTCATTCAGAGCGTGCGCTCTGCTCAGAGCGTACGGCTCTGAATGAGGGCCCTAGTGTTCAATTCATTCCTGACCAGTTGCCATTGTAATGAGATAATTAATGTTATTCAATGCAACTGTTAGCAGTTGCTGATCGGTGTATAATGGTGCATACACGGTACGATCTGTACCACCAACGACTTGAAAGATATCTTTCAGAGAAATCATCCTGCCACATCTCTGAACAGGCAAAGTTGACGATATCGTCCAAGTTGGCCGGCATGCATGGCACGAAAGATATCTATTGTCCATGCGGGAATGCGCATTGTTGGTTGTTGACAGGTTGGTAAGTTCATAAAAATTAACGATATCGTTAAGTTTTATCGCTCCGTGTGTACGCACCTTTAGTGTCACAAAAGGCACATGCTTGGTTATGAGTGGACAGACCTTCAAGAATCACTGAATGTGTCATCAGTTCTTCTTGATCTTAAACATGAAGGTTATGGTTAGATTAACTTCGGCATGCATCTATTAGGCGTGTCTAGTGAAATAAAGATTGTGTTATGCACACAGACCAGCTAATAACTGAGAAACCCAGTGCTGTCACGTGCCTTTATAAACAAAAATAGTTGATCATACAGATTAAATTTTAAAAACAGTTTGCAACAATGAACTGAATGGTAAGGTTTCACCCCAAATCACTAGAGGACTACAAAAAGGTGTCCAGAGAGGGAGGAGATGCCCCCGACTTCAATTTGAAATTTAGAAAAGCCATGTTACACAATGTAACTTTTATAAAACCTCATTTGTCTGTAAGGGGTCATTTTCCTGAGCCGCCTCCAAGAGCTCAATCTTATTTCAAATGATCTTTTGCATCATCCTCTTCTCAAACAGGGACACATTATTAACCAACTCCGGGCCAGTTGCCCAATAAACACACAAAGTGTCAGCAGAGCGGGACAGCACATTTGTTTGTCCATATTTAGTCCAAAGCAATCAGTGACATCCCAAGTGCCTAACTAAGGGGCAGGAACAATGATTTGGGCCTGGATCCATGATTCTAGAACACATTGCTCAATCTGAGTGCTGCCTGCCAAGTGTAGAAGCACATTATCGGATCATGTAATAATTTCATTCAGCCTGTGGAGTTTATTTCTCCTATAAAAGGGTGGTAAATGCAGGGTAAATGTTGCGTAAAATGACAGCATACACGTGAAATGCGGAAGAGTTATGTAAACAAGTCGGCCTCCAGAAGGCTCCAATGATTACACTTCTAACCACTAAATATTTGGCCTGTGCACTTTGTAGATAACATCAAGCATGTATTTTTCAGACTAGACACAAAAATCTCATTAGAACAGCAATGACATCACATCCAAACACATTGCCTAGCTAACAAATACTTTATAGCTCCCTTCTTTCAAGCTATTTATATCTTATACAGGTGAATGGAGTAGGGGTTTGTTTTGGGAGAATTGGAAATACTTTAGATCGTGCCATGTCAGGCACTCCAGTTGCTGTGGAACTGCAAATTTCAGCATTCCCGGACACAGTTTTAGATTGCCCTAACAGCAAAACTGTGGCAGGGCATGTTGGGATGTATAGTTACACAGCAGGTGGAGTGCCACGGGTTGCCTATCCCTGCTTTAGAGCTTCACCAATTTCATGACGGTGATGTCTCAGGATGTATTACCGGCTATAATACAAGCCTCAGCAATGTGTCATGTGGTTAATGTGTTATCAGACAAAGAAAACTACTCACTTAATACTGCTCCCACTAGGTCATCTCTGTGTAGCATGATGTAGGTTTTGTAGTTTACTTTTAAAAGGCCAATAAAGTGAATGTGTGAATTCTATATTAGATCGTTATAAACTCACATTAGTATGAGCCTAAAGGCCTGGTTACTTTTAAAAGATTAAAATAAATGAAAGGGAGATGATTGATTGGTGTTGCAGAGAAAAAATAAAAACCATAAATAATTATTGAGCATGTTTGTTTCCTTACATGTATCTTTTACTTAATAAATGTAAGGAAACCACTGATGCAAAAAAGGGCCACACTTAATCTATAATAAAAACACTACACTTAAATCAGGAACACCAATCTTATTTATAAACAAGCATTACAAGCTAAAACAAACAAAGGAAGACTGAAGAACCACATGTAGTACTAAGGTCACCTGTTGTCCTTCATGGAACGTTTTAAATTAGCTCCAAAAAAAAGAATGCTCATCCCACAAACCATCAAGCCATCCCACAAATAGAAGATAAGAAGCTACAGCTCAGAATGATCACATGACTGTCACATGACTGTCACATGACTTCAGCCAAATAGATAATGCATGCCAAAAGCTGCTAAACTATAGCAGGTGAAGTAGGAGGGAGGAAGGCACAGTTTATCAGATGTATGCAGATTGGTATTAATTAACTGCACTTTGAAATTAGTCATTTGCTCAAACTGCATTATTAGGGCTCATTTGCATGTGTGCTACGATAATAATGCATTCAAATATGTGCTTTAGATGACTTACACTTTCCCCAATACAAGCCACTGCACTAGTAGTATACATGACAAATAGTAAAAGTAAATACGCAAATTCTAACGCACGGTCACAAAGCTGCTGGTAAAAAGAGGTCGTCTGTCCCAATAATAATCACAAAGAATAAATAAAAAATAAAGATACCAGCGCTAGTCATAAGTATAAATCATGGACGGTTTCAAAATTAACCATTATACATTTATTCAGTTTCTAAAAATATGCACATTGTGCAAATATATCTCAAAGGGCTCACAATAAGTATAAAATGAAATGCATAAAAAAACCATATAGAGGACAAAAAAAAATATTGCACAAATCTGTTCATGTGATATTTATACTGGAATTAGGACTCTCCTCTGTATCCAATATGGGGTAGAATTCAATTCTTTCCAGCCCCTATCGCGCCCGATGGAGCTATTCAATTCTTGCCCCTGTCGGGCACGATGAGCTGCCAGCGCTACATTTCAGCTCGCATCCCCTGGGGGATGAGAGCTGAAATGTGCGAAAAGTTACATGTTTGGGCGCCCAAACATCACTGTTCGCGATCGCGCCCAGCACTTTAGTCGGGTTTAGCTGCTTTAAGCGGCTAAACCTGACCTCTATGGGCGCGATCAGCACAAAAATCTTGAACAATTGCATAGCGGCCCGCGATCTCCTGTCACTTTAGACGGGAGATGCGGGCCGCGAAAACAATTGAATACTGCCCATGTAGTGTATTTAGCAGCAAGACATTACCAATCTGTGAATCAGTGGCTCCAAAGTCGTCCTTAGCATCCAACATGCAAATTATGGGCTGGTGTCCTCCAAGGCTGCAAGGTATTCCAAGGGGAGATATAAAGTCCAATACAATATACTCCTTAGGAAGCTGGGTGGCTATAGCCAAGCGATACGTATTGAGCTGTTTTATCTGGACTCCTGTGATTTATTGGACTTTACATTGCTCCTTGGATTAATTCCAGTATAAATATCCCAGGAGCATATATGTGCGATAATATATTTTTAATGCGTTTCATTTTATACTTCTTGTAAGCACATTGGGCTCGATTCAATTGGCCGCGAATTAAATAGCACGCTGAATCGAATAGATCCGGGAGCTCCCTCCCGGCGCTATTTAATTTGCTTTCAATTGAATCGAGCCCTTTATGAGATAAATTTACACAATATGCATATTTTTAGAAATGTAATATTTTAGAATGGTTAATTTTTAAACCGTCCATCATTTATACTTATGACTAGCACTGGTATCTTATTTTTTACATGATAAATTGGTTGTGCCATATTATAAAATATTAAATGCAGCTTTAACATTTTGGAATCCAAGAAGGACAACAAGCCCACAAGAAACCATTCATCTGCTTCTTGAAGCAGGTTTCAGGCATTAGTTTGTGAAAAGAACATTAACTGCAGATAACCCTTAATGTTTTCTTTTTCCAGAAAAAAAATAAAATAAATCACAGAATTTAGGTAATAGATTTAAAGATAGAAAGTTTCCTAAATACATGAAATGTCCATCGGCTTGCTTTATGTTGGCTGCAATCAGTTTTTTGTGCAGACGACATGTGAAGACTACAAAACCCTTTTATAGGACGACATGTTCTATGCAGCACTAATTTGGAGAGCACACAGAATGACTACAGGCTGGAAAAAGCTGATGTATTCAGCTTTCCTATGAAACTACTAATCTGGTGATTGTACAGAGGCCTGGCCCAAACCAAACGAGCCTATGATAAGCCGGAGGATAAGTAAGAGTGGAAACAGCTAGCTCAGATCATGACTTCGCTTCTAGGAAGAGTGCACCATCACCACTGCAGCATCTAGATAAGGTGTTCTCTTAAAGTGGTTTTCCACTTACTTATTAACAGACTCAAATACAGTGTTACAATTACTATGTTACCAACCAGCAGAGATGAGGCTTGGCCTTGTCATGACAGTTCCAGAAAGAATGTCAATGGAACCATAAATGGAAACAGATTTGTAATACACAATTAGATCAGGCCTGCAGTAAAGCAGTATACAAAACCCCAACTTTAATATTTACATACAGCATTAACATTTCCTGCAGTGCTGTATTTCTGGGGTAAGTCCCAAAACACTAACAATGTATTCTGAGGCACTGCACTTTTCTGACAACTTGTAAGATTACAGATGCAACTATGGTAATTGTAGTTAGATAAATATATGAAGTAAATCTGGTGAAAATTACATTCTAGATAAACTGCTTACTATGAAAGTTGGATACTTTATGCCTCTTGCTGTGTGACACAATCATATGAGATCTCTTGTAAATAAGCCCTCAGTTCTAATGCCATATACAGTCAATTTACCCAACGGCTCACAAGCACATATTCTGCACAAGAAACCATAGTTTTATGTAGACTTATATCAATATTAGAGTGAAAATAATGATAAAATATTTGGAGAAAAATTATGTCAGCACAATAACCACAAAGTGAATACATAACAGCCTGGTGAGGGCTCTTTGTAGACAGTTAACATCCATCAATCTTCCATCACACCCCATAGAGGCACACAAGAATATGTCTGGGTACTGCAGTATATATGTGCTGCTGCGCAGTCAGGGTGCTGCAGTATATGTGCTGTCGCGCAGTCAGGGTGCTGCAGTATATGTGCTGTCAGGGTGCTGCAGTATATGTGCTGTCTGGGTACTGCAGTATACGTGCTGTCTGGGTACTGCAGTATACGTGCTGTCTGGGTACTGCAGTATACGTGCTGTCTGGGTACTGCAGTATACGTGCTGTCTGGGTACTGCAGTATACGTGCTGTCTGGGTACTGCAGTATACGTGCTGTCTGGGTACTGCAGTATACGTGCTGTCTGGGTACTGCAGTATACGTGCTGTCTGGGTACTGCAGTATACGTGCTGTCTGGGTACTGCAGTATACGTGCTGTCTGGGTACTGCAGTATACGTGCTGTCTGGGTACTGCAGTATACGTGCTGTCTGGGTACTGCAGTATACGTGCTGTCTGGGTACTGCAGTATACGTGCTGTCTGGGTACTGCAGTATACGTGCTGTCTGGGTACTGCAGTATACGTGCTGTCTGGGTACTGCAGTATACGTGCTGTCTGGGTACTGCAGTATACGTGCTGTCTGGGTACTGCAGTATACGTGCTGTCTGGGTACTGCAGTATACGTGCTGTCTGGGTACTGCAGTATACGTGCTGTCTGGGTACTGCAGTATACGTGCTGTCTGGGTACTGCAGTATACGTGCTGTCTGGGTACTGCAGTATATGTGCTGTCTGGGTACTGCAGTATATGTGCTGTCTGGGTACTGCAGTATATGTGCTGTCTGGGTACTGCAGTATATGTGCTGTCTGGGTACTGCAGTATATGTGCTGTCTGGGTACTGCAGTATATGTGCTGTCTGGGTACTGCAGTATATGTGCTGTCTGGGTACTGCAGTATATGTGCTGTCTGGGTACTGCAGTATATGTGCTGTCTGGGTACTGCAGTATATGTGCTGTCTGGGTACTGCAGTATATGTGCTGTCTGGGTACTGCAGTATATGTGCTGTCTGGGTACTGCAGTATATGTGCTGTCTGGGTACTGCAGTATATGTGCTGCTGTGCTGTCTGGGTACTGCAGTATATGTGCTGCTGTGCTGTCTCGGTACTGCAGTATATGTGCTGCTGTGCTGTGTGGGTACTGCAGTACAGGGCTTCACAAATTATTCTAAAATCTAGGAGCCAGGATTAAAGTGTAGGAGCCAGATCACGGTCCCCCCCCCAAAAAAATGACAGGAGTAAGGAGCACAGCTGTGTGTTATGAAACACACACTATACTAGTCCACAAAATGGTCATAGTTGAATGGATACAGTAACATGGAGGCCCCCCTTACTGCTCCACCCCCCCACCCTCCAGTAATAATGGACCACATTTCACATAAAACAATGGTGCCAGAGAGTACAACAAACCCCCTCCCCTCATGGTCACATCACTATCCCTCTGAAGCTGCTCCGCAATACCTGGCCATGCATAAGCCCTACTACTGGAGAGCTCTATGCAGCTGGAGATAGGAGACAGTAGACAGCTGGGACGTAGAGGAGGATCAGCTTAGACAGACAAACCGGTATCAGAGCAGCAAAAGAAATGGTAGTTGCTCAGATCAGCTTAATTGCAAAACACAGGTGCTTGTAAAGGGCGGGGTTTACTCTGAACACAGAAAAAAAAAAAAAGAGATTTGCCCCCCAGCACACTGCAGCAAAAACAATACTTAAATCCTACATGATAATAGAGATTCAGAGGTATTAGTTACATACATTTGCAAATATATGAATAAGCGCCAGGCCAATTGTCAAGGCTCCTCTATACTGGCGTCCCTAGCATTAAGGGGTTCACGTCCGAGAAGCAAGGCACCCCAAAAAAATTCCAACCAAGGGCCATCCCCAGGGCATCACACGAAAAAGGGAAAAAGGTGATATACAAACAAATAGAAAAGTGATAAAAGTATTGAATACTTTTATCACTTTTCTATTTGTTTGTATATTATTTATGTTATTTTAATTCTTTCTCATTTCATTAACACTTATTGATTTATACTTGCACATCTTTTCTTCATCCTTCACTATCACCTTTTTCCCTTTTTCGTGTGATGCCCAGGGGATGGCCCTTGGTTGGAATTTTTTTGGGGTGCCTTGCTTCTCGGACGTGAACCCCTTAATGCTAGGGACGCCAGTATAGAGGAGCCTTGACGATTGGCCTGGCGCTTATTCATATATTTGCAAATGTATGTAACTAACACCTCTGAATCTCTATTATCATGTAGGATTTAAGTATTGTTTTTGCTGCAGTGTGCTGGGGGGCAAATCTCTTTTTTTTCTGTGTTCAGGTATCAGAGCAGGCCAGGATGTAGAGGAGTTATCACAGCAGGATGGGACAGACAGGAGGAGTCGGCACAGGCCGGGACGGAAACAGGCACAGCAGTCACCGCAGACGACACTCAGCACATGCACTCCTGTGCATGAAATGAACGCCGCAATACTATAGGTACGAATCTCAGCGGGAGCTGAGGAGGATTTGCTTCCTCACTCACTGCAAAATCTGGTAGCCATGGCGACCTGGCCCCTGGGATTTGTCAAGCCCTGCTGTAGTATATGTGCTGTCTGGATACTGTAGTATATGTGCTGCTGTGCTGTCTGGGTACTGTAGTATATGTGCTGCCTGGATACTGTAGTATATGTGCTGCTGTGCTGTCTGGATACTGTAGTACAGTATATGTGCTGCTGTGATGTTTGGCTCTGCGGTGAATTGAATTCCTTCCTTAGAATAGTAATCTTGAAAAGTATAGATTAGGGCTGGAGAACTATGATACACAATCTTTGACCTAGCATGATACAGCAGAAGTGTAGCTGGCAGTCTATTTGGGCGCTTTCAGAGTTAGCCTGACATTACACTACAAATCTGATACAACTGATATACATTAGAAAAAATAAAGAAAAATAACCATAAACGAAAAAAAATAAAAAAAAGAATCCTAATTGTATGTGATGCAAGTCAACAAGTTGAATACAGTCATCTGAACGGCTGTGACAGGACTTATACTGCACCTCTGTCTGAACAAAACCAGTCTACACAGTGCATTTCAGTAGACCAAGGTTGCAAGTCTTTCACTAATGCTGGGTACACAGTAGGTCAATGCCCACCTGACGATTGGCCAGTGCATATACACTTACCAATCATCCGTCCAGTGTACCGGGCCTGACGTCACAACTGGGTGGACATTTAAATTTTGAGCAGTCACTCACCGCCGGGTCTCTGCAGCATGTGTACGGGCAATCTGCAGGTCGCCGACACACTAAAGCAGATGCACTGATATATCGGTCATCTGCTGTGCTGCGTAGCCGATGCGATATTGCTTAGTTCACAGACATATCAGGGGAGCACACCCACAGTCACGCTTGCGATATATCGGTCGTTTGAATGAACCGATATATATCACCCAGTGTACGCAGGCTTACACTGTCTGTTCCACTAGGGAAGTACCCCCTTCTCCCCTCCTCCTTAAGCATCAGCTTTTAGTTCCACTGTACATGTGCAAACTTGCTAGAAAGCTCACACATGAGCGATTCCCAAGACTGGCCCGGTGAGGCGGTAACATCACCCTCACTGTGGCAGGACAGTATCACCAGTACAGCGGAATTGGAAGCTGTTGCAACTGTTGGTAAATATCAAAAACATTTATTCACTTCTGCCATGCTTTGACTGCCATATCGTCTCTTGCTGGAACCCCACAGTACAGCCTATGAGGGGGAATCCCTCTCTCCCTGTTATGAGGTATATATGCAAGATGAACTACATTTGAATTTAGCAGTGAAGGACTTAAGGGCTCATTCAGAAGGTCCATTATTTGCTTTTTATCCAATCCCTAAAAAAGTGGATTGAAAAGAGACGAACGGCTTCTTACATGTCAATTTCAAAAATTGCATTCCCACATTATAACATGTGATGTAAAATATTAGGTGACATGACCCATTTCTCATGCATTAAGGTTGCTGCAATTATAATGGGCCGCACTTCCATTATAAAGGGCAATGGATGAAAACACATAAAGTGCACATTAGCCTTCATGCATTTTTACCCAGAGCATGTGTAAATGAGATCTAAGAGTACAGCCTGACTAAAAGCAATGCAATATTAATAACATCACTAAATACAAATTTCAAATCAGATAATAGTACTATTCGGTATATATAAATTAGAAGTGTGGGCTGAAAACCATTTAAAATTAATCATGTGTGATGCGAAAGGCAACCAGTCATGCTTCAGGGCACGTAATGGGTAGCCTAACATTAAAAAGGGGCGTACATTGCCTTTAAACACAGTAATAAGCTAAATCAACAGATCAGAGTAGTCTAAAGCTGTGTATACATGCAGCGATTTTTTTGGATGACTGAACAATATCGTTGTCGTTCAGTATCTGCCCCAAAATGATGAACGATAACTACCAATGCGCGCTCCCGTTTGTAATTGATAGTTATTGTTCATCGCCCGAACGTCCCGTCCAACCTGAAGGTCAGGTTGAACATGTTTGGGTATGAGGGAGGGTGGCCGGGACTGAACGAAATCATTCTCGATTTCGTTCAGTGTTTCTGTTCAGTGTCATTAACGACACTGAGCACACCCCTGCCGGGAACACAAGGGTCGATTTCGTTCATGGAGCGAATCGTCCCGTGTGTACGCACCTTTACAGTTAGTATCAAACAAATACGACAAAGCATGAAGCAGCTGGGGCCACAAGTGAAGGCTAAGAGCCGCTTGTTGCCCATCACTGCTGTAAAGAAAAGATCAAGAACTTATCTTGAATGCCATAGTTCTTGCAGCGTGATGTCACATGAAGTCCTTCAGAATAACAGAGTATATTCCGGCCACTACATGGAATGTGTACTCATTAATGCTCATAAATATTTGTGTACACCCAGAAGGTGATTCAGGCATGTACAAAGGTGAATACTGAAGGCAGCTGTTACACTGTTTGAACATATGTTTAATACACAAGTTGTCTTTTTAAAAGTATGTTTAAAATGCTGATGTGTGTAGCCGATAGGTACTGTACCACAATGGTACCTAGGCATAAACAAGCAGCTTATGATTTTAGCAAACTTCTGACCGCTACTATTAAAGGGTGATTAAATATTTTCAATAATACAGAAAGAGGCTGATCTTTTACAGTAGCTTCATTACAGTACGAGCACCAGGTCAGACACTTACAGTCAATTGGAGAGTTTGTAACAGATTTGCTCTGGTGAAGTCGCAGTACTGCACAAAGGGCTTGGTGCAGCATGGATCCCAAAGGCTAAAGCGTACGCAGATGGCAGATTGTTGCGTACTGCACATGCATCGCAGTGTGTGAAAGCAACCCTGCGATCGCACTGCGATCACGCAGACCACGAGACATCGCAGAATGATTGACAGGCAGTGTGCATTTGAGGGTGGTGACATGGGGGGTGGTCGGCAATACGCAGGCGTGTCTGGCTGTTTGAATGCCGTTGCATGGGCGTGCATAAATTATTCACTGCGACGGCATACGCAGCTTGAGTACTCACTGCGTACAACGAGGTGTTCAATTTCTGAGTAAAGTCAGATCTGCTGTAATTCTGTGTGAGGGGCCAATGTTACTTATGTATACGCAGGACTGCAAGGTATTACGGATGTGAAATAGCGGTAGTGGGCATCTCTATGCTGGTTGTGCGATGGAATTACGATAGCATTTATTAAAATATTTTCACACCAGTGCCGTGCGCGTAATCGTAGCTGCAATCGCAATAGCGATCCGTAGTGAATCAGGCCCGTAGTAAATGCATTGCTGAGAATTATATTCCATCATAAGAGAATACCCAAGCACCCCCAATCCTCATGTCTATACAAGACAACTAAATTGTTGAAAGCGCATCAGTATAATGAAAATTGAAGGGTTTGTTTGGGCGCCCTAAACAGGACTTTAGACGGGTTTAGCAGTTTTACGTGGCTAAACAAAGTCAAATTAGGCGTGACAAGCGCAATAATGGGCGCCCCAAAAAAATGTTATTGCAACAATGGGCACACATTGGAGCATACAAGGTGTATATGGCAATAACTGGACTTTTTGTCCCCTGCATTGTACTACAAGTCTCAGCATGGTAGCACCTATTATGTTTAAAATTAGGGTGCGCAGTCCAAGCCCCCTCCCACTATATTTGTGTATTTTGTACACTTGAAGGCAGAGACTCCTCCTGATTGGTATTTGCACCCCACCCAACTGCCCTTAGGTGCTTTTACTAAACTACACATGTAGTAGATTGTGTTAGTATTAGGGATGTTAGATCCCATCTCATGGGCTTCACCTTGACGTGGTGGATGGGCAAACAATTTTGGCCAAACTTGTACTAAGAACCTCACTTATTCTAAATTTTAATTGTAGAGTTTATCAGGATTATTCTGACTATCATTGTTCTTCGTACTCAGTGGGCTCGATTCAATTCAACGCAAATTGAATAGTGCCAGGAGGGAGCTCCCGGAGCTATACAATTCAGCACACCGTTATGTCGGAGATTGACGGTTCTCGCGCCCCTCGTGCATTAAACATGCTGTTTAGTCATGAGAACTGGCATTCTCCGACTAAACTGCCCGATGCGATGCGGCTTTCGCGGCGCTAGAAGTTTTGGTCGGATTTCTGCTCGTACCCCAGAGGAATGTGAGAAGAAATCCTTAGTCAGTGTTAACAGCGCACTGAACTGTATAGCTCCGGGAGCTCCCTCTCGGCACTATTCGATTCACGTAGAATTGAATGGAGCCCATAGTGTATACTGTGTATTGACGGTCACAACAATATACAGTACATTTATCTGGGCGAACCGCCAGTAACAGGCGGATCGCCCTGATAATTGTATAATGGATGCCTAACACACACACACGCACATATATATATATACACACACACACACACACACACATATATACACACATATATATATATATACACACACACACACACTTTTTTCTCTTTAAATAACGGATATGATGGACCATGACAAAACTTCAGCCTTGTATCTTCTGGCACTGATTGATCAGCAGGCTTCAATTTGTAGACTAGCATACATTTTAACAGAGGCTAGTATACAACACAATCTTCTTATTAAAAATAGGATTACTTTACAGAACCAGAATATAAAACGTGACCAATTGAAATCACTTGGGAGACCAATAGCAGAAAACACACTTTAACCCAGCAAGGTTTAATGAAATGCTGCATTAACAATACCAAGGTCTTACAAGGCATACAGAAGGATCCAGCACAAACGAAGACAATTTGTCAACATGGTATTTCCCAGAGGAACAGGGAAAATGTAAGATCACTCCAAGGGCTTTCAGTACCAACACAAAAGGCATGGTTTTAAAAGTCAAGCCAAGTATTTTTACAAAAGACAATTCCAACTCCAGAAGCTGCATATTGTTTTAGTTAAGGACGCTCAGCAAGAATGAAAATAAGAAACCACTTGAAAAAGAAACAAAATTTGTGAACACAGATCAGCTAATAGTGGGGGAAAATGCTTCCGTAGAAGGGAAGAGCAGAGTTTAAATCTAAAAACACACTACAGATTCTACAAAGGTTATAGCTCAAATTTGTGGTGTCCACAACTGGCAGCTTGAACAGAGGTTTATAAACTGCTGCTCTAAAAGTACATGCAATAAGATGGTCTGAGCACATCTTTGTGGGAACAGGTGTCATAATTACACACCCAGTCCATTATAGATTAAATCACCATTACCCAGTGTTATGTGAAAGGCAAAGCTGTTTAACTGGTCCAAAAAAGGACATGATACCCAAATTAACATGTTTAAGAGAAATTCCCCCGTGAAGCAAATTTGTCAATTGTAAAGATGGGCATTCTGTGCAATTATTGGCCCGATAATTGAACGATGTATTGCGGCAACTAAGCATCATTTATCGGTTTGTCAGCTATGAAAAAATCATCCAGCATGTCCGACAGATGCGATAGTTTGTGCTTGGATCTGACAGTATATTAATCAGAGAACAATTATCTGATAGTGTATGGGAAGGATAGTGTAGGTTTTCAGCATGTCTCAAAATTGGCCTGTTTGTCTGATGGAGTTTTACAGTGTGTGGCCACCTTAACACATTTAAAATTGGTAGGGGGGGGGGGATAAAAAGTTATTGGAACTGGAGTTTATTTTTTTTCTCTTGAACTCAATTATGTTTAGGATTTTTTTTTTTTTTTTTTTAGCAACAGCACCGAGGGGGCTGGGAGCCAAAAGAGAACTACTACCTGCCCGTTTGTATGGGCCCTTTCCAACTACAGAGACATGCCCTGATGTACCTGGATCTCTTATTTTGGCTACCCAAATAAGTGACCAAGGGGCAAATGTATCAAGCCATCTACAGAGTGGAGAAGGGGACAGGTGGAGAAGTTGCCCATAGCAACAATCAGCTTCCACCTATCATTTTATAGACTACTTAATAAACGCTTACTAGAAGTTGATTGGTTGCTATGGGCAACATCTCAACGCATTTAGGAGTCTGGATACATCTCCCCTCAAAATAGACAGAAATACTGTCACTCCACGTTCAGGATAGACAGCAGGTTCCGTTTCAGTGTAGCATACTTTATATACACTCCATGATGAATCGCGCACAAGAACGCCATTTCATTGTGAATGATCTGTAACAAAAAGTCATTGCACAAACACAAGAAGGCAGATTTGTCCTAGTTTTCATCAGCTAAGAAATGCAAAATAAGCAGGTTGCCTGACGGAAAGTGTATTGTACACGAATGAAGGTTGCCAACCAATTCATCAATGGACCATACTGATGTTCATGTGCATTTTTATCTTTAGTTTTAAAATCAGTGTCTACAGACAGTGTACTATTTATAGTTTATTCTACTAGTATCACTTTACAAAGTGTCAGAAAGTTTCCACATAGAGCATTACAGGTGCAATACTGAGGAAGCGGAATTCCACTTTACATAACTCCTACGGCATGATAGAAGCTGAGAGAGAGAGATAGGGAGGAGGAGATTTATTTCAGGAATCAGTATGTGCATTATCTACTATGTATTAGACCTTTGCTCAGGCTGTACTGCTAATGTTAGATTCTTTTAAAACCTTTTGCCAGGTACTCTTAAATAATGGTTTAACTTCCTCTTTAAACAATATATGCCAAAGGCTGCATATTGTAGAACAGAACAACAAACAACAATATGAATAGTGCCCTATACAAACTCACTCTGCAGTAGACTGCCATGTTTAGGAGGGAGGTGCTTCTCTAATGCTGGTGACAATGACAGGCAGGTCTGCAAATTGATCCCATTACTATCCTGTCCGAAACATTAAGGGGTATTACTGGGTGGTAATAAGGTGCTGGCACGTAAACTGCATTTCAAAATGGGAGTGTTAACGAAACTGCGGGCTAGGTAGCGCTGTGCATGCGCAGGCATCTGTCTGTTTTTATTCTGATTTCTAGTACTGAATAGAACGCTAGTGCACAATGCTAATGACAGCTATGGAACAAAGCGTATGGTTGGCGGCGGTACAGCCACATAAATGCGTATAACTCTGCATTCAGGCGAATCGCCACATCTCTTTTCCATGCGCGCAACTGTGACACATTGCATTCACCTCTGAACCAGTCCCAGAAGGTGCCTTGTATAAGAATTCGGTAGCACTGCTTTGTAGTTTAGGTGGTATACTGGGGCAAATATTAATCATCTTCAATGGTGATGACACCCATACTATTTAGATTGCAGTCATATAGTTTACTTTTTTACAAAGCCAATATGAAAAGAGTTGTACAAGAGAACAGAGCGATTACAAATATTATTGCATAAGTGCTAAGTGTAGAACAGGGCTACCTTAGCCTAATGTTTCCTATTCACTTACAGAGTGTACGGATGTCTCAGCTAGCATTAAAAGTCAAAGAAACCCATTCATTTGAACTGTAAGACAGGCCAAACAGTCAGTTTCACAGGGACTCGCGTCATGGGTTATGTCTAAGCCACAGGAATACAGACACAGGCCCTCTGTCTGTATCTATATATTGCAATATTCAAACGGATACAAAAATAAAATAAAAATCGGTACAAAGCCAGTTCTGAAGAGATCTTATCTTTACAATTACATGAAGTATGTTATGTAAATATTTTACAATTAGCAGAAAAGGTTACATTTTATAATCCCCAATGTGTACCAAAGCACTGCATAGTACAGGGTACTGTAATGCAAACCAGTCACCAACAGCAGCCACACAGATGCAGAGGTGACTGCTCCTATGAGCTGACAATCTGAGACTAGGGGAAGTGTAGAATAAAGCTTGCCTAGCTCACACTTGGAAAGCTAGTCTAATATCATTCATCAATAAATCATTCATTGGTGCATAACAAACATTGAGACTAAATATACTTACTTTACATAAAACATGCAAATAGAAAGTATGGTGGTCGCTCACATCAGCTTAATGATATTGCTCAGGTGATTGTAAAGGGCGGGGTTTATACTGAACCACAGAAAAAAGAAGATTCCCTCCAGCACACTGCAGCAATAGTAGCAAAAATACTTGAATCCTACATGATAATAGAAATTCAGAGGTATTGGGTGCATACATTTGCAAATATATGATTAAGCGCCGGGCCAGCGCCAAGGCTCCTCTATACCGGCGTCCCTAACATTAAGGGGTTCATGTCCGAGGCGCAGAGCAGCCCAAAAGAACCCAGCCAAGGACCACTCCCAGGGCATCACACGAAAAATGGAAGAAAGGTGATGGTGAAGTGTAAAGTATAGATGTGTCAAGATAATCAATAAGAGTTAATATAATAAGAGAATTAAAATTACATAAATAATAAACAAACAAATGGAAAGGTAATGAAAATATATCTATGTGAATTAAGTGGTGATGCCCTGAAAAAGACCCAGCCAGAGCCACTGGCAGTACATTAATTGTAATTATATGACCCAGAGTGGGTGCTACTATTTTGTAGCAATAATTATTTTGGGGTGAGCGTTTGGGCGTGGGGCCCCCGGAGTGGCTCTGGCTGTGATTTCTCACCAGTGGCATTTAGGATGTATTGCAGAGTGTAAAGACATGGCTGTAATGAGTCTGGTGTTGTAGAATAAGACTACAACATTTGGGCAGGAAGGGGTAATTAGAGAAAAGTGCCTTTAAGTGAGCTGAAGAGGAATGGGTGTAGGTGTGACAGCAGGAGCGATAACAGAGCATGTATGCATGACTGCACCAGCTTACTGTTAATGTGAACAATTGCACTGATTGTTTCTATGGTAAGACCATGCTTATTTTTACACTAATAATTTTTTAAGAATTGCATTGCTGGCCTTTTGTAGTGCGAGGTTTTTTCTGGATTAATTCCAGTCATTGACCTCATATCTTTGTAATCCCTATATATTTAGCATATATGGGTAGTAAGCCTAGTTGAAAATTAGAGCTAGTGGGTGTTACAAGTGTGTATGCAGATTTATATAGCATAGTTACAGTAACACACCTTTTAGACCGATGTCCCATGAATTTCACGGTTCTCAGCCCCGACCCTGATACAGAGAAGGGTTGTGGACCCGGGACTTAGACCCGGGTCGGCCAAGGGCCGCCAACAGCCATGCCCCCTTAGGGAAATAAAAAAAAAATCTTAGCTGCTGAGGGGGGGCACTATGTGCCCCTCAGCCCGGCACACAGCCAATGGAGGGCGCGATCGGTGTGATCGCTCCCCCCATAGGCATAGGAGACTGCTCCGTCTGCTGCTTTAGCAGCCGCGAGCAGTTTCCCAGTGGGCTGCTGTGACGTAAGAGGGAGGGAGAGCGGTGCCGGACCCGGGCCCCCGCTGGGCCCCTCCTGCAAGCCCGGGCAATTAGTACCCGCTCCCCTACCTCTCTCTCGGCACCCCTGGGTCGGCGTCTTTCACGCATAGGCCCAAATTCAATTAGAGGCGAAAAGTTCAATCCGTGGAAAAGTATCGCGGATGACCTTTCCGCCATATTCAATTCCCAATGGGCGGGGAGTGGAGAGATTAAGGGTTAGGCTGCGTACAGAAGGGGTTAGGGACTAAGCGGGGAGGGAGGGTTAGGGTGCAGGAGGGGAAATTTAGTGTAGTTACAGAGCCCCTATCAGTACGACGATGATCGGGATGCCGTTGTCTGTCTCTCGCCGGCATGTCGGATCACAGCCGGTAATTAAAACTGACTGCTTTATCACAAGGTCAAACGGTCTACATTGATATGTTGACATGATGAACTGTCACCAAACAGTCCCCGATGGTCCATTGGTGTCTTACCACGTCCCGGTGACTGCAGAGGCTCCAGTGTCTTTTTCTGGGTCCCAGCAAACTCGTGAATTTCAGGTCTGGCGGCCATATCTCTGCACACAGACAAACCCTAACCCTCCCGGAAAACATACCACATGGCCACAGCTCAGATATCGACATTGTGAGGATATCTACATGGTGCCTGTTGACAATTTGAACCACGTTGCCATTGTGATGTCGAGATGAGTACTATCAACCTTCTGACCGAATACCTTAGCACCATTATTTTGGTGCTATTGTGACCTCACCTTACTACTTTATCACTCTCTCATACATGCTCGCTAGGAACGGCATCGGTAGGATCCTGGTCTAAAAATGGCCAGAATTGAAAGCTTCCAATCCCAGGTTTCGGGATTGGCCTCCCTGGCTGGGAGGGCGGACAGGCGTAGCCAATCCCAGACTGTTTTTTGAATCCTGTGATGATTTTTTTTTTTTTTTTTAAACAAAGCCTGTCCCGGGATTGACATTTTTTCAACCCCAAATCCCAGGATTAAAAAAAAACAGCCCTGGATTGGCCTCCCTAATGTTCACTTCCTACCACAGCTTACCAATAACCATCACTTTCTCATTAAATCGCTCAGATACCATTTATACCATCTATAACTCTACTGAAACCAATACATACCAAGGTAACAACTCAAAAAAATTTATAAAAATTGTTTGTATTCAAGGTCCATTCAGTGTTAATGAATCCACCCCAAAGTCCATTCAATGTTAATTAGTATCCACCTGAAGCAGGTTAAGCCAAAGCTGCGGGGACGTTAAGGTGCCCATCCACAATAAGATTTTTTACCTGATATGGACAGTTTCAACAGGTTGTACAGAGCAATCTTATGAAAATAGGTGATTTTTGTGTCTTTTGCAACCCGATGCACATCCCCGTCATCCTCTAGTTGGATCGCAGATCGTAGATCTTTCTGCAAAACCATCTGATCTTTTGAGTACAATGTGATACACTTCTATGCATCTTATCCTATGATCGTAACGATCAATCGTACACAATTTGACCACATCTTATGAAGAATTTCAAGTGCAATTGTACAACACATCTTACCAACTTTGAATCGCACCGTGTATGGGGGCCTTTACATTACACACAGAAATAGGAACTACTGAAGATTGGGTTGGCAGGATAAAGGGTACTGCCAACCTATGCATCTCAAGGCTGTGCTGCAGTACAGCATACTAGTTAGTGCTTGGTCAGTAATTTCCTTAGGACTCCATTATATTTTAATGAGTACTGTATTGTGGATTCTACATGTGATGCCAAAATTGATGTATCATGAAGCAAACATTTGGAAGTGTGTTCTAGAAAGAGCTATTGATCAGTCAATCCTCAGTGTCTGAGCAAGTCAAATTAAGGAGCAGACTTACATAATTTTGCTCTGAGTCTCGGGGTAAATTTATTAACTGTCAATTTACATCGATTTATATAGATAATCTGTTTCAGGGTCTGAATTACATTTACTAACACCTACAAATCAATATAAAAATTGGCTGTTAGTAAATGTGTGAATTTGCCACTGAAACACAACCTCAACCTTTAGTTCATCCTACATATCAACAAGCATTTACTAGGTTTTGGTGATAATCTTATTTCCACTTTCTTCTGTACAAGCCCCAGCAAAACTATCTTGCTTAGGTCAGGAAGTCATGGATTGGAATATCCCCAGCAACCATAGGGGGGAAATCAATTCAACTAGACGTGCTGCTGGGAATTGCTGTGATGCCAGGCTGCGCGCATTCCGTCCATTTACGGTAGTGCCGGCAAATTTTCTCTTACTTCTATGGGGTGCGATGCCAGCGGGCGCAATGTGCTGTTCCAGAACGGCATTTTGTGTACATCACAGTGTTTCTTAGTGATAAAAACAATGGGACTGCCAGTCTGTGCATGCCAGCTGTATGATACGGTTTCAATGTAATATTGGGCAAAAGAAAAAGTGAAGCTTACACACTTTTAGAAATAAAACCGTTAAAAAATAAACAAGAGGCAACATTGAATATGGCATAATGTTCCCCCTATTCCAAATTATAGGGATATTAAAATCCAAATCCCAGCTCCCCCACCAAATGAAGGCAAAAGGCCAAGTGCTTTCTTACAATTGTGAAAAAGCACACCCTCTATCAAACATGTGATTTTATGCATCAGGACATTATCTAGTTTTCACCAAGTTCTAAAACTGAAATCTAGTCTCATGTGATAACCCATAGCACGTACTTTTTCATCATTTATTTCACTAAACAAGCCTTGCAAATAGTTGAGGAATTCTTTAAAATTCAACAAAGTGTAGCAAGTTGTAATGTGTCCACTGCTAATAAAAAAAAGAAATCTTGTCCATGACACTCCAAACAGGTGTGTAAAGCTGGGTACACACTTTTTCGATTGCAGGATGATCAGGTAAAACCCGATCAGCCATGCAGTCTGTCCCCATTGTGACCCCGTGAGCCGCGTACACACTGTGCAGACATAGCAGTGTGTACGGGCTTCTATGGGATCGGGAGGTCGAACCGATAAATTTTAAACAGTACATAAGATGCGACCTCCCGAACCAGACCGTTGCAGGAGCGTTAAAAGACGTTTATCGGCTAAGGCTCCTGCATGGGGACAGCGCGCACACCTATACAATCCAACGGCTTTTCTCTCGATATTGGATGAACGGCCCAATGATTGTATAGGTGTGTACCTAGCTTAAGAGAGACCCACTGGATCTTTTGCATTTCTGGCATATAAGGGAAAACCTAATTAAAGACTTTATGATTGGTCTCTCTGCACCAAGCCATCTGGTCTAAATATATAAGGAGTTTCACTCACCAAGATGCTCACAGAGCAGCCATGTGTCTCCAAATCTATTTTGGACTGGGGGATTCAGATTTACCTAGGAGAAATGCTCTCGGAAAATCTGGGCTCGGAGTCAAAATGACCCTCTAATTGGATTTTACAAATTGCAGAAATACTGTAGCATGTGTGGTGAAGACTATTGAATACACCACAGGTTCTCAAACTCTGTCCACAGGACCCCAAATCGTACATGTTTTCCAGGTTTCCTCACAGAATCACAAGTGAAATAATTAGCTTCACATGTGGATATTTTAAAAAGGTGCCAGTCAGTAATGACTACACCTATCCACCTGCTAGGTGACCTGGAAAACATGACCTGTGTGGGGTCCTAATGACAGAGTTTGAGAAGCACTGGAATACACCATTTCCCAAAATGGCCCTCTAATGGTCCTAAGTCTAACAAGAGAGGGCATAAAAGTTTTAAGTGGTATGAAACCTCCACACCTCCATTCTTGGCAAGGTAAATTTCTCCTGTAGTCTCAAAGGGCGGAATTCAATTGATTACGCGGTCCGGATCTCCGGTCTAAAGTGACAGGAGATCGCAGGCCGCTATTCAATTGCTGCCGTTTTTCAAGCTGATCGCGCCCATTGAGGTCAGGTTTAGCCGCGTAGAGCAGCTAAACCCGACCAAAGTGCTGTGCACGACCGCGAAAAGTGATGTTTGGGCGCCCAAACAGGTCACTTTTCGCACATTTTAGCTCTCATCCCCCTAGGGCTGCGAGCTGAAATGTAGCACTGGCAGCTGATCGCGCCTGACAGGAGCAAGAATTGAATAGCTCCGTTGGGCGTGATAGGGGCTGGAAACAACTGAATTCCGCCCAAAGAATTCCAATCTTACACTGACCACCAGCTGAACTATCATCAGTACCAGCCTGTATACAAGACTAAAACGTCTCCCGATATCCTGGAGGAAAGTGTGGGTTGAGGACAAATACAGAGGTAATGGATCACCAAGGAGACATCTCTCTTAACTCCATTTTCTCAACAGTTCAAAAATAGGGCCAATTGTTGAATTAGAGACCTTGAGAATCTTATAAAGTCAAAGAAGGATCTCCATCACACACCGCGGAGTTATCAATGCTGAAAACCCTGCTTGCTTTATATATATATATTTTTTTTTTTATTGGCTACCACAGGTATCGGGAGGTACGCATGATTTTTTGTGGTTAAAACCTCACGGCCAATTGAAAATGCCCCATTTCTATCAGTCATGAGGACCAGATGCCTGAACACATTAGTATTTCCAAGTAAAAAAAAAAGTTTTACTACCACTGTTATTTCTATGATAGGCGTGCCATTCAGGAAGTTGCTTAAAGGCATGAAACCTCAAAAGTATATGCTAAAGGCAGTGGTTCCCAAACTGTGCGCCGTGGCACCCTGAGGTGCCTAAGGTTGGTGGTCCAGCACCAAATCAAATTATTTATGGTCAATGTAATGTAAATATGGACAAACAGAAGCTCAAACCTGTCCACAACCACATAAATGAACCCAAGGATGACAGGTAATCACAGTTTACTTCACTACTAAATTTTTTCAGAATTTCTCAACAACAAATGTTTAGTTTAGGGGTGGCATGAAAACAATGCTGATACTCTAGGGCGCCGCGATTCAAAAAAAGTTTGGGAACCTCTGTGCTAAGTAGTTTCAGAACAGAAAACGGATTTTAAATGCATTTTTACAGCATCTGTATGCTTTCCAAGGTGTCAAAACATGAAAGTGAAACAAACAGTAAGTAGCCTTTGTCGGGGTGCTAAGTCAAAATGCAAATGAGTACTGTAACACTAGGACCAATGATGTCACTGTTAGAACAATTGGAATACATTCACAATCTTTAAAAATACAAATAAAATCAATTTGCTAGTGGATGTACGTACACTTAAGGAGTTGAGACGCCCATCTATTAGCCTGCTGTGTCATTTTTGGAATCAAGCCAATCTCATTGCTTTATGGCCGAAGCCCACTTTAGCTTTGATCTCTGCATTACAGAGGAATTAACCCATAAGAAGAAGGTACACAGGAATGCTTTGAGAGATAAGGGGATTATGAGAAGACACAGCATGGCATTCTCTCCATCATCTATGAAAGTGTTAGAATGCCAACTAGTCTAGTTAAGCATTTAAGCTCAATGGGGGAATTCAATTGCCGACATCGAGGCAATGTGCTGTTCCAGAAGAGAACTCCACAGTTGGCAATACGATAAATGGAGGATAATGCGGCACTTTCCACTGAATTGAATACCACTCAAACTTTCCTGTATTGTTGTATTTCTCTCAAACAGATCTAAATATGACCTGTTCTTTTACTAGCCACACACATGGCGATATCAGGCCCAAGACTACTTGTATCGGATCATTATGGAATATATTGCTAAGAGAAGCAGGAAAGTGATCTAGCTGCTCAACCCAAACACTGATTGGTTTTACCTTTTTCCGTGGGACCAACGACACGTGAATAGATTGGTGACCAAACCGGTCGCTCATTGTTTGGGCCAATTGCCAGATGTGGCCTGAACATCAGCAGCTTATCAACTTTTTAATATTTTATTTAAATGGGTACAATGGGGGCGATTCAAATGTTCGTGACGAACACCCGTCTGAGCAATTCAACTGCTGCTCTGTGCGGGAACGAACAGCCGCCAGCATTTCTGCTTGCCACCTCCTGAGGAGCAAAAATGTATGAAAAGTCCGTGGTTTGGGTTCCCTAACCTGGACTTTAGACTGGTTTCGCCATTTTATGTGGCTACACCCAGTCTAATTGGGCGCATCAAGCGGGATAATTAATGGGCGCCCATAAACAATTGAATTGCAACACTGGTTGCGCACCCCTAATGGATTAAAAGGTAGTAGTAGCAAGTACATAATTAGAGACTAATGCCATTTCAAAATATATTATAAATGCAAATGATTATGCTACCTGTCACATAAATTAAATACAGAGCAAACAATTGGCTGGGGAATTTACATTTTAGATTAACTTGCCAGGATTTGATTTCGGGTTATTTTAGATATGACTTTTCTGGACCACAGGTCGCCTTTAATTTAGGTCTGGACAAAATTCCCTGATGTAAGGCGCCTCCAGATTTCAAAGTACAAATTTGCCAGACACATTGGCAGGGGAGGAGTTTTATGTAACATAACATGCATATGACAGAACAGGAAATAAGTACCCAATTGTTATAGTACCCCGTATAAAATGTCTTCGTAAAAAAAAAAAAAAAAAGTGTTAAGGGGCACATCCACTAGCAGACTGAAAAGACTGCACGATTACGACATTGTTTCACAGTCTGTGCTGTGCCTACACTGAACAATCAGTCGTTTAGTGTAGAGGCACCCTCCCTCATCCCTGAACATGAGCAATTTGTCGTTATCGGCAGATTGACCAGCATGTTCAGGCGATGATGGAAGTCAAAAACGACCAGCGGGAGCGCGCATCGCTAGTCGTTTTTGACATTTTCATTGCAGATTTGCCCTTAGGGGCATATGTATCACAGCTTGATGCGAGATAAAACTGAAATATATATCACCAACCAATCAGCTCCAAACTATCAGTTCTTAAACATAGCCTGCAAAATGTAAGTTAGAAGCCGATTGGTTGGTGATGTATATCTCACAATTTTATCTCACATCAAGCTTTGATACATATGCCCCTTAATGCGGTAGGTTGTATATGGTACAATGATGTTTCAGAAAGCAAAACATCAGTGAACAAATACATAGACCAATATATTCACTGTGTAAATCAGACAAGCATGCAGAAAGACTTGTCAGGGCTTTTGGGTCAGTTTGGCAAAGCCGCTGAACCATTGTTTTGCAGCGTAGAATTACTGCAATGTTATGAATTTGCCACATTTATTAGGATACAGGGCAAACCAGGGTGAATTGTACACAGTTCATACAGTCCTTTCAGACTTTCGGATTAGGCACTTAACCTATCTACAAGCCATACTACCAAAAGTAATCAAAGAAGATTTTAAATATCGGTCTCAAAACAAAGCCTATAATTAAAATAACAATACAGCAGGGGGTCACTAAGTACATACACACAACAAAAGTAGAGAGTCAGCCTATGTCATGGCCTTCATTACATCTGACACTACGGGCAATATTTAGTTGTTTCACCCCCTTTCTCACCCGACAGAAGCTATTCAATTGTTGCTCCTGTCGGCGCACCATTTCAGCTCACAGCCCCAGCATTTTTCGCGGTCAGCACTTTGGTCGGAGGTAGCCGTTTTACGCGGCTAAACCCGACCACTATGGGTGCGATCTGCGCGCAAATGGGCATCAGTTGAATAGTGCCCCATGATCTCCTGTCACTTTAGAGGGGAGCTCCGGACCGCGAAAAATAATTGAGTACTGCCCTGTACATCTAATGTAAAGTTAAACATAAAAAAAAAAAAAAGTTTATACACACAAACAAATTTAGACTAAAACACCAATTTAAAAAAAACAAAAAAAAGGCAGGTTGATAATAGATCTAGTTTGCAAATAATAAATAAAAACAATGAATCAAAAGCAGAAGAGAATCAAAGTTTACTCGGAGTTGGAAAAGAACCAAGCCTAAAAAGCTGATATTGCACATGTATTCCGTTTCTGAATTATGACCTTGAAACATATTTACAAGGAAAAAAAAAATGTAAATCAGGTAATACAATACTGCCTATTTTTTCCCTATGCCTAAGCATTTTTAATCATAAACTCTATTGTCTTTCACAGGTACTCTACTGCTGTGCATGATATCAGGTTGGTGATTTAAGAATCTTGTAAGAAGAAATACCCAATTTGCACCATGCCCAAACACTGACTAATTATGCTCAGAGCTTTTATCCAGTGCCCATAAATTTACAGCAGGGCTGCATCTAGGCTTAATAAATCCAATAAAATATTACAGTCTTGTTGCAGTGTCCAATAGTCCTTACATTTTTTTTTTTTTTAAACCCTACTTAAATTGAGGCCTGAGGATTATTAGTATAACCAAGCAACATCTTAGGCACTCTTTAAAGTATCTCGGAATAAAAACAAATACAGATGTTCACAACTGAGCTAACACACAGACACAAAACTATGTATAGCTTTCAGGCTAGGGTGGAAAATAAGTGGACTGAAACCCAGTAAAATAATACGGTGACAAGATTCCTGAGAGAGTTGCAAATTAATCTCTTTTACTGTAGATTTCAGATAGCAGAAGCACATCTAGATACTCTTACAGTAGTGACAGCTAGAGCCAGCAACATTGTGTACAGTGTTAAAAAGTGACATATCCTGGGAAATACACATTACAGGCACAAGTCATTACAAGTAGGAATAAAATCTGATTTCAAGAAAAGCATTTTCATAATACAAGCCTGCTGCAAACAGTGACAAAGTGATAGTTAAAGAAGCCCAATAGTCACATCTAAGATCTGGATAAGATGTTGATACAGGGCTGAGTGACCACTGGTGCTGTATACACAGATGCACATGACCACTGGTGCTGTATACAGATTCTCACTATATGAATATGCTGACATATCCCACATGACATAAGCAGAATAGAGGACCTGCTACTGTTACAGTCTGAGACACTGTACCTGCTACATACAGGGCACCAGGTCAGTGTGTGCAGCACATACAAGGTGTGTGACCAGACTACAGGTGTAACCAGAGAGGCAGTTACTAGTCAGCACACAGGATCATGGGGATATTATGCTCACACCCTTCATGTATAAACATATGACGGTGACCGCAGCCACTGAGTAAACATGCATTTCCTCTACATGCATGATCTGCGCTGAGATCATACATGACACACAATAAGGACACACAGCCCCTCAACACAGTATCCACAACAGACACATGGGTGATCACAGCCACGGAGGGCAGATCAGAGCTCACTCCCGGGACGGGGCCTCTCACCTGCATCCCAGGCACTTGTACGGCTACCGGGGAATGAGCCATGGCGGCGTTGAGGCCTCCTGCTCCGGCTGCGTGCGAGAGGAGGGCGGCGGTGGTGGGCTCCGGGCCCGCGCTGCTGGCGAGAAGAGACCGGGCTGCTCTGGCTGTCACTATCCGGCTGTGAGCATGTCTCGGCGGGCGGGCGGCGGGGTGGGGGGAGCAGAGAGAGCTCAGCAGGCGAGCGGCGCCATATTGGGAGAGGACTGGAGGTTGCGGCAGCTTCTTGTGCGCAGGGTGGAGCCGCAGGGCTAAGGCCGGTCACGTGGTGTGGCACTGACGTCACGCCGCCCCGCCCCCTCCCGGCCCGGGCCAGCACCATTATGTGCTGTGTGTGCTGTGACGGTATAACCTGCGGTGGGGACAGGTGAGGGCCCACCTCCGGCCTCAGCCTGTACCGCCCAGACCAGTCCCAAGCAGGGTGTCCTCTGTCCCTGCACGGCTGCGGGAGAAGCACTGGCTGCCTCAGGGGGTAATCCTGAGTCATTCTGTGACTGAGAGGTCTGTTTCCTAAACCTTGGACGGAGATTAAGGGGTCTAATTCTATTTACTAAGCAGTGTTAGGAGACACAGTGAAAAGTGATGAGGAGCCAGCCAATCAGCTCCCAACTGTCATTTTTCAAACACAGCCTGTGAGATGGCAGTTAGGAGCGGATTGGCTGGCACCTTATCACTTTTCACTCTGTCTCCTAACACTGCTTAGTAAATAGACCCCATAGTACCAACCAACCAGCTCCTGTCATTTCAGGAGCTGATTGGCAAGTACTCTATCTCCATTCACTTTATGTCCATCCAAGGCTTAGTAAATAGACCCCTCAGTATTATTCGAATTAAGTGGTTAAGCAGCTAGGCATCCCCAGTGTTATTTATGGTTGTACGCAGCAATGGTGGGTACACACTACACGATATGCTCCCTGAGCGATATCGTGTAGTGTTGTCCCCAGCAGGCTGTGCTCAATGTCGTTCATGACATTGAGCAGAGCCGCTGAACGATATCATTAACGATATCGTTCAGTGCCGGGCTCTCTCCCCCATTCCCTGACATGCAGCAACCTGACGAGTACGTCTGGTTGGCCTGCATGTCAGCCCGATTAACGATAATGACGAACGACCCGCGGGAACGCGCGTCGTCTTTATCGTTCATCTTTTTGGGGTTAAAAATGGACGATAAAGTGGACGACTGAACGTTACCGTTATCGTTCAGTCGTCCACTTTATCGCCCAGTGTGTACGCACCTTAAGACGGGTGTAAATTCATGCCAGGAGCCTGGAGGTGAGATAGTTGGTGCCTTCCTCCACTCGCATTCACTACCAACACAATCCAGTTCCAGCAGCACTCACACGGGGAGAGATGTACTAAGCTCTGAAAAGTGATAGAGTGCAGAGTGATAAACCAGCAGCCACTCAGCTCCCAACTCTTCATGTTACAGGCTGTGTTTGAAAAAAAACAGTTGGGAGCTGATTGGCTGGTTTATCACTGCACTTTATCACTTTTCAGAGCTTAGTACATCTTGCCCACGCATTCCCCCAAACCCAACTTCCAACACCCCAGCAGTGCCCCAGTCACAATCTCCTCCCCCCTGCATTCTCCACTAGCACCCCAGCAGTACCCAGTTACTAGGGATGGACATCGGAAGCCTGGCATTGAATGGTTGCCGCCGGGCTTCTGATATCAAATCCAGCAAAACGATGGCATCTAGGCATTGCATCACAACCATTAGATAGTATAACCATCACGATGGTTATACTTGCGTTTGAAAAGGGGGTGGAGCCTATGGATAGACACCGCCATCCACGTCACTGTGGGGGTGTGCCCAGCACTCTCCGAGATGCTGGGCAGCCCCCAGGATTCCCCTACACTGCTGTTTACCCTCATTTAGCTGAGCTGCAAATACCACTTCTGGGTGTCCAGCCATCGGAAAGCTGCATCCAATGACTGGCAACCATTGAATTCCCGTTATTCAATGGAAAAAATATTTCCAATCGAAACGGGAACATTGATGGTTGCTAACCATTTGCTTCTGAAGTCCATCCCTATGAGTCACATATTTCCTTCCCCTTGCATTCACTACTAACACCCCTCCAGCACCCAGTTACACACTGTTCTCCCCCTGCATTCACTTCCAACCCCCCAGCAGAGCCCACACACTCTCCCTCCCTGCATTCACTCCAGTGCCAACACCGCAGCAGCAACCAGACCCACACTCCTCTCCCAATTACCTACCAACACCCTGATTAACAAATACTACCTGTTGTTGATCAGGGTTTTCCGTTTTTGCTATTTGCTGCTCCCACAGCAGTGGTAGCAGGTCCTACATATGTGAGGTGGGAAAAACTAACAAAGGAGGGAGGGGCCATGCACTCTAGCCTCTGCCATGCCCCTTTTATGTACATTAGTGCTGTTCCTTGCTGGATACCCATCCCTAGAGACAGGGCACATAAAGCAGAACTTGAAGCAATGGAGGAGTTAAATGTACCCCTTTCAGGGCTGGCGCCCAGAGGCAACGCCTTCCATTGCCCCTGTAGTAAGATCGTCCATTATCTAGTCTCCCACCCTGGGTATCCGATGAGAAGGTCGACAGTAACCCTGTCGACTTTCGGAATGGCTACACCACAATGTCGACAATAGATTGTAAGAAAATGCCGGAGCCTGTGTTGGTTTTTAAGAATGAACAGGTATTCTGACCCTGTCCTGTGCCTTCCCTCTAATCCAGCCAACCTTTTCTGCGACCCCCCCAGCCCAGCCAGCTAGCCTTCTCCTACCCGCACCCCTCCAGTCAAGCCAGCTTTCTAGTACAGCAAACCTGCCTTCCCTGCCCTTCTCCCAGTCTAGCCAGCCCTCCCTGCACTCTGCAGCAGTCCAGCCAGCATTCCCTGCGCCCTACCCCTAGTCCAGCCAGCATTCCCTGCGCCCTACCCCTAGTCCAGCCAGCCTGTCTTCACTGCCCCAGTCCAGCCAGCCTTCCCTGCGCCACTCCTAGTCCAGCCAGCCAGCCTTCCCTGCACCCTACTCCTAGTCCAGCCAGCCTGTCTTCCATGCCCTGCCCCAGTCCAGCCAGCCTTCCCTGCGCCACTCCTAGTCCAGCTAGCCTGCCTGCCCTGCCCCTCGCCCATTCCGGCCGGCCTTCCCTGCTTTTTGCCCACCCTAGTCCAACCAGCCTTCCCTAACAACTGCCCCCACAGCCCAAACTTTGAGAATTTTTAACCTGGTTTATGCACCAATTGATGCCCCACACCCGAAATAGCTCCACCCACATTATCCACAGCTCCGACCACCTCTGCCGCATACCTTCGGTGCAGAGGGAGGAGGCCCTACCTATATTGTCAGTACCGGGTCCTACAATTTCTGATTGCAGTCCTGGTCTCCAGCTCCAAATGCTGCCACCAAAACCCAGCCTGCCTGCAGAACTCATCGCTGTCTCCAGCTCCCAGTGCTGTCACCAACACCCAGCACAGCCTGCTGAACTCATCGCTGTTTCCAGCTCCTAGCGCTGTCACCAACACCTAGCACTACCTGCAGAACCATAGGTGTCTTTATAATCGGTGCAAGGTGTGCGGTGCACACGGGCCCCTGGGTCCAGGGGGACACAGCACACCCTGCATCCATAGTTAATAATATACTTACCTCTCCGCAGATTCCGATGTGCTGCTCCGCAGCGCTGGACCGGCGCCGCAGAGCAGCAAAAACTCTCTGGGAAAATGAAAAGATGTCCTGGGAAAATAGGCACAGGCGCCATCTTCCCAGAGGCCCACGCATGCGCAGTAGATTCTGGCATGAGGTCAGAATTTACAGCATTCATTTCGCTGACAGGAGGGGGCCCAAACGGATGCTGCACACGGACCCCCTCCTCTCTTAAAATGCCCCTGTGCAGAACTCATCGCTTTCTACAGACACCTAGTGCTGCCTGCAAAACTCACCAACACTCAGCTGCATGCAGAACTCATTGCTGTCTCCAGCTCCAAGTGCCTGCAGAACTCATCACTGTATCCAGCTCTAATCTAATTTCCCAGCACTGTCACCAACACCTAGCGCTGCTTGCAAAGCTCATCGCTCTCAACGCTAATCTCAGTTCTGAGCCCTGTCACCCATACCCAGTGTAGTCATTAGTACTTTATGCTGTCTCCTTTTCTCAGCTCACTCATCTGCTGCAAATCCTTAGAAGATTAGCCTACCTACAGTACATTGACGTTCGGTGAGGTTAATGGCTGGGGAGATGGTTCTGAGTGCTGGGAGCCTGTCTCACCCCCTACTCACTGTAACTCTCCCCTCACTACACTAAGCTTCAGTGGGCCTGATTCATTACGGATCACTATCGCGATTACGCTCGCAGACTGCCGATTGTTGCGTATTGCGCATGAGTATGCAGATTCAGAGTGATTGACAGGAAGTGAGCATTTGGGGGTGTTGACAGGGGGAGTAGTCGGCGAAGCACAGGCGTGTCATTGCATTTGAATTCCGTTACAGGGTCGTGCATAAATTAGCCACTGCGATAGCATACGCAGCTTGAGCTCTCACTGCGTACAGGAAGATTAGCAACCTTGTGTCATTGTGCGTGAGGCTTCGATGATACTTGACGGTACCGATGATTTCACAGACTTGCAAAGTATTATGAATGTGAGAAAGGGGAAGTGAGCGTCTTTATGTTGGCCTGCGATGGCATTGCATATTAGCATATTTTCGCAGTGGCTTGCGTGCGTAATTGCAGCTGTGATTGCAATAGTTATGTGTAATGAATCAGGCCCCGTGTCCATTGATTCTCCTACCTGCATTACTGTGCCTTCTCTTGCTGCTGCTGACTTAGGGCCTGATTTAGAGCCGGACGCTCTGAATCAAGGCCCTCCTCCATTAAAATGGAGCGTCCTCCTGGACGCTCGTATAGCTGTGGGTCACCACCCACAGCATATATGAGCGTCCAAAAAGATGGTCGCGATGGTCTTGACCATCGCGACCATCGGACTTGCGACGGAGACCCTGCGGTAGGGTCTCCCTGCCACAAGCCCTGGAGTGATTTTGGCTCTATCAGAGCCAAAATCACTCCCACTGACATCACTAGTGATGTCAGTGGGGCAGGCTTCAGACGGTAGGCGTTCCCGTGGGAACACCTCCGTCTGGCAGGCACGCCCACCAAAGGGGGCGTGCTGTCAATCAACATCGACAGCACGTCCCCTTTGGTGCGAGACCCGGAGCGACAGCTTGGCTGTCGCAGTCCAGGTATCGCGCATGCGCACGACGGAGCTCCCTCCATCGTGCGCATGCGCAGTGGGGAACATCGTCCCACTTGCGAGCGTACTGCCGCTTGCGAGTGGGTCTGAATGACCCCCTTAGCTCCAATCTGTAAACACTGCAGTGGACTTCCTGGTCACATGACATATCCAAGGTGTCCATCAGTGATCAAGGCACGCCTCCCATACTCAGAGGCATGCCTCTATTAGCTCTCTTTCTGTGCAGCCTACTGCCCGTGGTGTGGCCCCGTCCCCAGCTCTGCAAGCAGTGTCTGGCTATTAAGAAATGAGGCTGAGCTGTCCCTGCCTTATATCTTGTCTTCCTGCAGTCCCAGAGAGCTCCACAAACCTGGTGAGTGTTAACTATAAAAATGATTACAATAAACAAAGAAGATATTTATAAGTTATAAATATCTTTCTATTCTAATAATTTTTATATCAAATCTCAGGAGTATGACATGTCCGTGCTATAGTATTTATCATGACCTGTTCTCCCTCTTGAGTGCCATTAATACTCCAAGGTTCTTATACTCCACTCACACTCCAGCCAACCCAACAGTTCCCCAAATTCTAATATCCTGACTACCTACCTCCAAGTAGGAATCCCTGGCTGGTTTACTACTAAGGGAGAAGCGCCCTGACCCTGGATGGAGTCACCTAACACCTGCACCACCTTAAGAGTTGTAAGTATGAATCTGACCTATCTAGCTCTCTATCATGTTTTAGCTATGACAGTTATTATAGACAATGGCCCTGATTCAGAGCCGGACGCTCTGACCAGAGCGCTCGCTCTGAATCAGGGCCCACCTCCATAACTATGGAGCATCCTCCTGGATGCTCGTATAGCTGTGGGTCACCACCCACAGCCTATACGAGCGTGCAGGATGATGGTCGCGATGGTCTTGACCATCGCCAGTGCGAGCAGAAGCCTGCGGTTGAGTTTCTCAACCGCAAGGCCAGGAGTGATTTTGGCTCTATCAGAGCCAAAATCACTCCCACTGACATCACTAGTGATGTCAGTGGGGCCGGCTTCTGACGGTAGGCGTTCCCTTGGGAACGCCTCCATCTGGCAGGCACGCCCCCGGCACGCCCACCAAAGGGGGCGTGCTGTCAATCAACATCGACAGCACGCCCCCTTTGATCAGACACAACGAGCGAAGGAAAGTCCTTCGCTCGTCGCGTCTCGCGCATGCGCACGACGGAGCTCCCTCCGTCGTGCGCATGCGCAGTGCAGACCATCGACCCACTTGCGAGCGGACAGCCGCTCGCGAGTGGGTCTGAATCAGGCCCAATATCTCTAACAATGTTGCTTTTCACTCCAGCTTTTTCGGAAAATACATATCATAATTGATATTGTGATGTTCATCTTCCAGGAGACGGAAGGTCTTCCGTTTACACCTCAGAATATCACACTTGTAGCATGTCCTCCTCCTTTTCCGGGCACATGACCCTTGCACTGAGAACATCAGCTAAAAGTGGGTTCTAGTTGTTAGTTTGGACATATTTTATTTGGTAAAAATAAAAACAATAGTTGTCTGTGTGTTCGACAACATTTACAGTTCCGCAAAAGTATGTAAAAAAAAAAAGGTTTTATATAATATCTTCATTAAAACAAGCATGGCATAAATTTACATAACATGGGAAAACACAGCATGAAATATGTTCTCACATATGGACCTAAACATTTAGTGTAAACAATAGTCTCTAAAGCTTTGTTATGAATCCCACTGCCTGCTCCATGTGAGACCCCTAGAACCCAGCTAGCGGGATCTTCACTAATAACAACCACCCGTTGTTCCCTTAGAACTATGATATATTCACCGGTACTTAGGCGGCCGCCTGGACTTACGCTCAGGGTAGTAGAGGCTCACACGGAGGTACAAGGGAATTCAAGAGATGAAGTGTACAGTTAGAGCTGATACAGGTAATGGTTCTGATGAGTTGGCAATTGCATCGATGATATGGCAATGATACCGATGGTGTGGCAAGTGTGCCGAATGTGCAGCAATTGTGCCGATGTTGCGGCGATGGTGCCGATGTTGCGGCAATAGCCGTAGATAAACAGTCTAAAGTATGAAAATGGCTTTGAGAGCCAACGGTGCGTCAACTGTGCCGATGGTGCAGCAATAGCCGTAGATAAACAGTCTAGGGTTAGCAAATAGCTTTGAGAGCCGATGGTGCCGATGTTGCGGCAATTGCCGTAGATAAACAGTCTAGGGTATGATAATGGCTTTGAGAGCCGGTGGTGCGGCAAGTGTGCCGATGTTGCAGCGATGGTGCCGATGATGCGGCACGGGAGCTGCTTGGAGCGGCTAAGAATCCGAATGAAGAATGGTGGTAGCACAGGCATAACCCCGTCCTGCCTGGGAAAGCTGTCAGAAAGGGTCAAGTCATGACCGCGACTTGTAACAAGCCTAAATAGAGGTCATATTCAGATGAAAAGTACGATTTGAGGACAAAGTTTTTGTATAGCCCAATTCCGATGTTGAGGAGTGGGCTGAAGTGTATTGTAGATTACAATGGACGGCTTGAAACGTCTTGAATGTCTCAATCTACTTTTGAAAATGACCATAAATTAGCTAGAAAAAGCGTTGGGTACTGTGTTAATAATTAAATGAAGAATATCTACTTACTGCTCCAGAATATGTTAATGCTGGAGGGACCCCCAGAGATAATTGGTCCCAAGGTAGTTTATCCACACAGTACCTTCTGGATGCGGCACTCATTAACCGCAGTATGTGTGCAGCAGCTTGTATTTAAAATGCCTTTCTCATCTCGCTGATATGGACGTAATAGCCACAGCGCCGCTGCTTTGCTCGTCCCGCTTGGTCACCGTGGGTGCAGCCGCATGTATATCTCAATTCAGAAAGGATCTCTTAATAGCAAGTGGATGAGTTGGTAGTCGGCCGGGCTCTTATGGTGCATACACACGGTCAGATTTTCCTTCAGATCTGTACAATAACGATTTAAAAAATTGTTCAATCGTTCATATCTGAAGGAAAATCTGTTATATCTGACATGTTTGTCAGATGAACGATGCGCGTTCCCATTTGGCTGACATCTGATGTGTTTGCAGTCAGATTTAGATGACTCCATCATTTTAATACAGGCAAAAATCGTTCAAATCGTTCAAATTGTTGGTCAAATCGTTGGTAAATCGTTCAATCATTTATCTGACATATCTGACCGTGTGTATGCACCATTAGAGCTAGAGCGCTTACAAGCTCAATTGCTGACAAGCTAGTAGCTGCAACAGGGAGAGGATGGTCCTGTGTCACTAGCAGTCGAGCAGATGAATATAGTAGCTTTGTGCTGTAGATAGGTAATGTTTCCCTGGTTTAGAGGTTCATAGAGTGCTCAACTCATTTCCGTGGGTTCAAACACCTTCGTCAGGAGCATGAACTAGGAGAAAGGTGTATTCCTTTTGTAGGTAAACTCCATTTGCATGATAAATAAGCAGTTTCAGCTGTGATAGAATCTCAGCTACATACAATGTAACAGATTCATACCTAATGCCGGGCATACACTATACAATTATCGGGGCAATCCGCCCAATATCAGCGGATCCCCCCGATCAGAGCCGTTCCTTTTTAAAAGGTAATGTAGGGTCACCCTCTAATCTAATATAGACACGGGTGTCATTTAGCTGCCTGTATATTTCTTTTTTGTAGTTAATTGTGTCTTGCAGCACAATTGCACCATCTTTGTCTGCACTTCTAATTGTTATTCCTTCATTTGCACTTAATGATTTCAAGGCATTAAACTCTTCTTTGGAAAAGTTAGAATACTTAGGGGTGTCATTCTTGATGAACTCAGACATAGTAGAATCAAGGACGCGGATGTAATTTTTGATGGCAGTGTTCTGTGAGGGTGGTTCAAAAGAGGACCTTACACGAAATGGGTGGATAGGGGATACATATTCATTAGCGGTATAATTGTTGTCAAAACAGTGCCTTAATTTGAGATTGCGTTGATGTTTGTGCACCTCAATTTTCCAATTCAACATGTCTCATTTAGTTGATGGTACAAAAGATAGACCCTTATTCAATAGGGTTCTCTCTGGATCTGTCAATATATGCGACGACAAATTGACGACTACATTTGTTGCTTGTAAGGCCGCCTTCCTCTGCCCGTTCCTCTGCCTCTGGCCACCACAGCACGTCCTGACTCTGATTCTCCAGCGCCTTTGGCCCGTGTCAGTACCCCTAAATGGGTTCTTTGTGTAGCAGATGTGCTGTTGGAATCACTCTCACTCTGTGATTCATTATCACCAAATTCAGGTGGAATGCCTTGAGGTCTTCTACGTCTGAAATTACGCGGCTTGTTTAAAGGTTGTTTGCCAGTTGCCCAGGCATACACCATATGTTCTTGATAGTCGTGGTTAACTGTGGTTAATTTTTTTTTATTTTTTTAAAAAAGCTATAAGCTCCTTTTTCTATAAATCCACATTGTTGTTTAATTTTTCCATCCAATTAACAGACATATAATTTGTCAATAGCTGTTTGGAGAAGGCAACTAATTCAACAATTCTCCTCCTGATATCTTCCAATTCCCTAGTGGACTCCTTAACCACCAATAGAATTAGATCAAAGGAGCATTTGTTGAGTATTGCCACCCAACGGCGGCAAAACTCAACATTATTTCTCCCAATTGTTAGAACATTTCTGATCCGAAAATCTTTTGGGATTTTACGATCTCTATAGTAGCCAGAGAGTGTAATCCCGTGCAGATAATAATCCATTTCTCGCTTCCTTAATTTCAGGAGGGAATGGAAAATCTCCTCTGAGGAATCTACACCAGCTGCATCTTTCAAGGTATTTTTAATAAGGACCAAATCTGCGTCAGAGTCAGAGAAGCTAAGTATCTTACCCAATGGCAATGTGATGGGAGTAAACCCGCTTGCTTCATTTGTTTCAGTCATCGTGCAACAAAACATAATACATAACTGAAGAATTTCTAGATATTATTTGAAAAAAGAGAAAAAAACTGTATAGTATTCAGCAATCTCTTGTGTCAACAGTCACTAAGGTGCATATACAACTCGGCGTGGGTATCCTGGCAATACAATACCAACAACTCACTGATATTTATTGTTAACAAGGTTCCAAAGTGAACAATCAAATTTAAAAGTGCCTTAATGCAGGATTGCACCAAGCCCATAGTGCAATGTTGCAATGTATCCATGGTAAACATATAAAAGTGCAAAATGAGATTTTAAAGTGCAAAATGATGCTAAAAACAAAACAAGAGCCTGCCACGATGTTAAAACCACTTAAAACATGGGTACCATATCATGTGTATTCATGGAGCCACTTAAATACATAAAGTTTGCGATCGGCACTCCATGTAAATTGACCAGCGTCCGGGGTGCAAACCATCCCAGGGGGTCTGACTGACAGCCAACACACCTACAATATCGATTCCATACAGGCAGCACTCCACAGGAAAAAATTATGAGAGACTTAAATTTGGCTGCAATGTTTCAGATGCTTTAATGCATCTTTCATCAAGGCATAAATACACACAAACAATCTTACCTTAAATAGAACCCAGTGATCAAAAAGACCACTAAACAGACCCTGCACCAATACCGGAACATGCACGCGATGATGTCACGCAGGATCAAACGTGATAACCTCACGAAGTGACGCCATACACACACACGGCCAACAAGGGAGCTCTCGAATAACACCACCACCGTGATTAACCCAGGAACCATGGAAACATGTAAATAATTACAACACAACGAACACAAAGTAACTTTGGAAAAAGTAATATATCTTTATGTGCTGAAACAGTCGCAGTCCTGAAAGTACCCCCCCTTTTTGGGTGGTCTCCGAACACCCACCAGGTTTTAAAGGGAACTTAGCATGAAAATTACGTATCAACTTAGGAGCATGGACATCAGAGTCTTTAATCCAAGATCTCTCCTTCAGGCCGTAACCCTTCCAGTCTACAAGGTATTGTAATTGATTTTGATGCTTACGTGAATACAGAATCTTATCGATCTCAAACTCCACACCTCGAGCAGTAGTTATGGGAGGTACTTTAGGCAAGCTGTCATGAAATCGATTAAGAATCAATGGTCTAAGCAAGGAGACATGAAAGGAGATAGGTACACGCATAGTTGGAGGTAACTGTAACTTACATGCCACTGGGTTGCTAATTTTTATAATACGATAAGGACCAATATACCGGGGAGCAAACTTCATAGTAGGCACTTTAAGTCGAAGATTTCTAGTAGACAAGCAGACATGATCCCCAACAGAGTATTTAGGAACAGCCGAATGTTTCCAATAAGCAAATACCTTATAATTATGAGAGGCTTTCCTAAGACATTTATGTACCTGTCTCCAAATTCCAGAAAAATATTGGAGGGTAGCTTTGGCTGCTGGAACGTCCACTGTAGGAATTGATTGAAGCTCAGGAACTCGAGGATGCTGACCAGAATTGGTGAAAAAAGACACCTGTAGCAGACGAATAATGAAAGTTATGAGAAAACTCAGCCCAAGGCAAGAAATCCATCCAATCATCTTGAGAAGAAGAAATATATATTCTCAATAAGGTCTCCAACTCCTGGTTCACTCTTTCAAGTCTCAACAACACTGAGGTTCACATAAGCAATAATGAGTATAGGAGAAAACCCCCCATATAGTCTTTAACAGAGAAAAGTTAATATGGTAGGGAAACCCCAAGTCCAGTATGAGGCTAACACCTCAGGATGGTATAGAGGAGCTTCACCTGGGTGGAACCCTGTAGTGATGGAGATCCAGAGCAGAGTGAGCCCTGTGATGCGGTGCAAGACGGAGCAGGGTTGAGCCCTGTGATGCGATGAGGTCGGAGCAGGGTTAAGCCCTGTGATGCGATGAGGTCGGGGGCAGGGTTGAGCCCTGTGATGCGGTGAGGTCGGAGCAGGGTTGAGCCCTGTGATGCGATGAAGTTGAAGCAGGGTTGAGCCCTGTGATGTGGTCAGGTCGGAGCAGGGTTGAGCCCTGTGTTGCGGTGAGGTCAGAGAAGGGTTAAGCCCTGTGATGCGATGAGGTCGGGGGCAGGGTTGAGCCCTGTGTTGCGGTGAGGTCAGAGAAGGGTTAAGCCCTGTGATGCGATGAGGTCGGGGGCAGGGTTGAGCCCTGTGATGCAATGAGGTCGGAGCAGGGTTGAGCCCTGTGATGCGGTGAGGTCGGAGCAGGGTTTGTCCATTTGACTGAGGGTGATATGCAGAAGAAAACTATAATTTAATTTGCAATGATGAACACAAAGCCCTCCAAAATCGAGCAACAAACTGGACACCCCAATCAGACACTATCTCAGAAGGAAGTCCATGAAGACGAAATATCTCTTTGATAAATATTTGTGCTAATTTGGGGTCTGATGGAATTCGAGCCAAAGGACAAAAATGTGCCATCTTGGTAAAACGATCCACCACTACCCAAATAACTGTACACCCCCCTAGACTCAGGAAGAAATGTAATAAAATCCATGGAAAGATGGGTCCATGGTTGGGTGGGAATGGGTAGTGGATGGAGAGGACCAACTGGAGACTGCTGGGAGGACTTATGTTGTACACACTTAGAACAAGAATGTATAAACTCTTGGACATCTTTTTTCATGGAAGACCACCAATAGGAACGTTGCAAAAATGAGTACATTTTACGAACCCCTGGATGTCCAGAGAAACGAGAATTATGAGCCCAGGAAAGAAGTTTACCTCGTAACTCTGGTGCCACAAATATCTTCCCAGGAGGAGGATCAGGAGAGATGGAAATTAAAGAAAAAGCCAGAGGGTTTATTAAAGGGTACCTTTGATCCTCATTTTGTTCTTTCTCTTCCAGCATTGAGCGTGAAAGTGCATCTGCCTTTTTATTCAATGAACCTGGATGATACGTGAGGACAAAATCAAAACGAGAAAAAAAGAGTGCCCAACGAGCTTGTTGTGGGTTCAGACAATGGGCAGTTTTTAAATACAGCAAATTTTTGTGGTCTGCAAAAAAAATAACAGGGTGCTTTGCACCATCTAATAAATATCTCCATTCTTCCAAAGCTTACTTAATAGCCAACAACTCTTGGTCCCCGATGGAGTAATTACTTTCAGCACTAGAAATCTTTTGTGAAAATAATCCACAAGACACTGTCTCTCCATCTGCAGCCACTTGAGACAAAATAGCCCCAACGCCATAAGTGGAGGCATCCACTTCTAGCATAAATGGTTTCTCAACATCCGGTTGAACTAGAATGGGGACCATGGAAAATGCATCTTTGAGAGTCTGAAAGGCATCCAATGCCTCTGGGGACCACACTTTGGGATTAGCCCCTTTTTTGTCATAGCAGTAATTGGAGCTACAATCGTTGAAAAAGCTTTGATAAACTTTCTGTAATAATTGGCAAAGCCTAAAAATCTCTGAATAGACTTTAATTAAGTGGGCAAAACCCAATCTTGAATAGCCTTTAACTTCTCAGGGTCCATCTGAAGTTCGGAACCGGAAATAATATACCCCAAAAAGGGTACTACTGGGACATCAAAAACACACTTGGAGATCTTACCATAAAGCTTATTAGCTCGAAGACGACCTAATACCTCTTTAACATGGGTGCGATGATCAGAAAGATTCCTGGAAAAATTTTAAATATCATCAAGATTAACAATAACAAACTGATAAAGTATATCTCAAAAAATTTCATTCACAAACTCCTGGAACACCGCAGGAGCATTACATAAACCAAAAGGCATGACGAGGTTCTCATAATGGCCATCTCGCGTTTTAAACTGAGTTTTCCACTCATCACCCTCTTTAACTCTGATCAAGTTGTAAGCTCCCTTTAGATCAAGTTTAGTAAACAGTTGAGACCCCTTAACTCTGTTAAACAATGAGAGGCAAAGGATATTTATTTTTTACCGTGATCTTATTTAGACCTCTAAAGTCGATACATGGACGAAGACCACCATCTTTTTTCTTTACAAAAAAGAAGACCGCTCCAGCGGGAGATGAAGAAGGCCTGATAAACCCCTTTCGTAGGTTATATTGCACATATTCCAACATGGCTTGAGTCTCAGGAACAGAGAGAGGGTATACTCGACCTTTGGGTGGCATTTTACCAGGAATAAGTTCAATAGGACAATCCAAGGGACGATGTGGTGGAAGTTCGTCTGCCGACCTGCTCAGAAAGTACATCAGCAAATTTATGATAAGGCTGTGGGAGAGAAGGTGGAACATCTACTTTCACTTCAGCCAATCATACCACAGGAATCAAACTATTTAATTTGCATTTAGGACTCCAAGAAAGAATTTGAGAACAAGTCCAATCAATATGAGGGTTATGAAGAGTTAACCATGGTAAACCAAGAACTATATCATACATAGAAATGTGTAATACCAAAAACTCTAAACTTTTTCATGCAAAGCTCCTTCCATCAACTTCATAGACTTTGTTTGATGCGTAACTTATCCATTAGAAATTCTAGTCCCATTAACTGCAGAAAGGGAAAAAGAACGGGTTAATTTAACAACAGGAATTTTTAATTTCTGAACCAAAGACAATGAAATAAAGTTGCCAGCTGCTCCAGGATCTAGCAATGCAGAAAACTCTTGACATGAAGAACCAAAATCAGGAATGTTCACAGAAATTAAACAATCCTTTTTGGGGGAAACTTTAGAAAGTACCCCTAGTTTGACTTCCCCTCCATCAACTAGGGAGGATCGTTTTTCCGGCCTTATTGGGCATTTAGCCAAGAAATGTTCTGAGGATGCACAATACAAGCACAAATTAGAATGCCTCCTACATTGCTTCTCAACTTCAGACAATCTAGCTTTATTAATTTGCATAGGCTCATCAGATGTACTATGAAAAGAGCGAGACTGGGGAAGAGAATTTTTCGAACACTCAGAGCGGCTCCTCTGAACCCCTCGTTCTCGCATACGCAGATCAATTTTTATAGTCAATGAAATTAACTCATCCAAATTCTCAGGAAGATCCCGAGTCACCAACTCATCTTTAAGTCTCTTCCAATATGCTGCTCTTAATGCCTCATTATTCCATTTAAGTTCTGCGGCTGTAGTTTGAAAACGAACCACATACTGACCAACTGGAGCTGTTCCTTGCTTTACTCGCAAAATATCCACAGACGCGGCCACTGATCTTCCAGGTTTGTCAAATATCCTTTTGAATGTAGAAACAAAAGCTTGGTAATTAGACATTAAGGCATCATTTCTCTCCCATAAAGGAGAGGCCCACTCAAGAGCAGCACCAGACAATAATGACATAATATAAGCCACTTTAACACGAGAGATGGTAAAACTTTGAGGTAACAATTCAAAATGAATCTCACATTGGTTGAGAAATCCTCTACATGTATTTGGATTACCATCATAAGAGGTAGGAGTCGGTAAACGTAAATGACAAGCAGAAACCCCTAATGTACTTGCAACAGGAATCTTAAATTTATCAAGACGTGTGGAACAATTCTGTAGACATTGCAAAACTTGAACTTGAGTGTTTTCCTGTACTTCTAAACGAGCTGTCAAACCCTGAAGCACCTGTACCCCAGTAGCCTGTTCCAGATCCAGATTCATTTTTAGGTCTGTGCAAACTGTCATGGCTGCCGACACTTGAGACTCCTGGGAGGAGGCAGGCCTACTAGGTACAATAAACTGGGGTGGCTTTAGGAATGACCTTTTCATGAAATCTCGATAGCACAGAATAAAAGTAGATAAAATTTATTCACAGGAGAAATATAATAGCAATGTCTCACATCAAGTCTCAACAACACTGAGGTTCACATAAGCAATAATGAATATAGGAGAAAACCCCCCATATAGTCTTTAACAGAGAAAAGTTAATATGGTAGGGAAACCCCAAGTCCAGTATGAGGCTAACACCTCAGGATGGTATAGAGGAGCTTCACCTGGGTGGAACCCTGTAGTGATGGAGATCCAGAGCAGAGTGAGCCCTGTGATGCGGTGAAAGACGGAGCAGGGTTGAGCCCTGTGATGTGATGAGGTCGGAGCAGGGTTAAGCCCTGTGATGCGATGAGGTCGGGGGCAGGGTTGAGCCCTGTGATGCGGTGAGGTCGGAGCAGGGTTGAGCCCTGTGATTCGGTGAGGTCGGAGCAGGGTTGAGCCCTGTGATGCAATGAGGTCAGAGCAGGGTTGAGCCCTGTGTTGCGGTCAGGTTGGAGCAGAGTTGAGCCCTGTGATGCGATGAAGTTGAAGCAGGATTGAGCCCTGCAATGCGATGAAGTTGAAGCAGGATTGAGCCCTGTGAAGTGATGTGGTTCCGGAACAGGGTTGAGCCCTGCGGTGTAACTATAATCCGGAGCGGGGTTGAGCCCCGCGATGCAATGAAGGTTGAAGCAGTGTTGAGCCCTGTGAAGCGGTGTGGTTCCAGAACAGGGTTGAGCCCTGCGATGTGACTATAATCCGGAATGGGGTTGAGCCCCGCGATGCAGTGATGATAACTATAACGGTGCAGTTGACAACTGTAACAAAGATGGATTCGATGACCACAGGAGTGAGAGGCAACAGGTAAAGTAAATAGTGCAGCAAAAGGTGAAACCACAGCAGTGGAGCAGAAAGCAATACTTAGGCAATGGCTATGCTGAGCTCTGTAGTGCGGCTGGTAACTGGCATCAGAAGTTTAACTGGAACATGAGCGGAGATATAGCAAAGTCCACAGCAACCCACAGGCACAGCAGGGATCTGGCAGGAGTCCAAGAAAGACCTGAAAGTAACGTTGCACAGACACTGAGACACAGTTAGTAACAGGCTTTTTACTAGAGGTCTGTGATCCATAGGAAGTTAAGAACATGTGATCCAAATGGAATCAGGTTTGAAATAATGAGCAATCTAGGAATCCCACAACCTGACAAACCTTGGAAACAGATGATCACTTTAACTCTCTGTCCTCTGTATGTGAAGAACGCCAGCAAGCAGGATAGCTCCTCCAATGACCACAAAGGAACTTTGGAAAAAGTAATCTATCTTTATGTACTGAAATAGTCGCAGTCCTGACACTTACCATCATATCCTACTCATGACCCGACAGTATAAGATGGGCAGAAAGCTGAGACTCGGGGAGTACTTTTCTGCTAAGAATTCCCCTGAGGCAGATGCCTCCTTGAATGTTTTTTTAAAAATCCTAGCAACTTTGATCCCCCCTCCAATAACCCAAGCATCCGGACCTTCCTGAGGATGGTGGACGCAGGAGTTAAGGAGGATGTACATATACAGCATGGTTTTGATAATTTAAATAAAGCAGAGAGGAAAGCACTAAAATCCCTCCGTGAGGATCGCTCCTTAATTGTTCGCAAGGCGGTCAAAGGTGGAGCAGTGGTGCTCCAAGATATTCACAAGTATGATGCTGAAATTAGAAGGCAACTTAGCGATACTAGCACCTATGACAAAAGTTGACTTCAATCCTATGCTTAGGGTTAAGGCTAGAGTTGATGGCCTGGTTCAAATGGCTTTTTAGAGAATTGGATCGATGAGCCACTGGCAGGTTATGTGACTACTGAGCACCCTGTTGTGCCAATAATTTACAATCTCTCTAAGGTACACAAGTCTTTGACTGACCCCCCGCGGCGGCCTATAATTTTCACCCGGGCGTCAGTATTGTAGCCAGTGGCGGAACTAATTGATTTTTATTTGCAAAGGTGTGTCACTAGGGCAAAGAGTTATGTCAGACATACCAGTCACTTTTTGGAGGGTATCAGTTCTCTGGGTGCTATCCCGGAACATTGGGCCTCATTCAGAGGCGGTCGGAGGATGCAAGCGGTCGCTCAGAAACTGGGCGGCCACTTGCATCCTGACCGCCCACCTCTGTTGCGGTCGTTAGGCTGTGGGTTTACACCCACAGCTCTAACGACCGCTCGGGTGATGGTCGCGATGGTCAGAGACCATCGCGACCATCGGGGCTTACGACGAGACCCTAGGGTAGGGTCTCACTTGTCGTAAGCCCTGGAGAGCTTCTGGCTCTGTCAGAGCCGGAAGCTCTCCACTGACATCAGGGCCTCCCCCAAACGGCAGGCGTTCCCATGGGAACGCCTCCGTTTGGGCTGCCACCCCACCGGCCCGCCTTCCAAACGGGGCGAGCTATCAATCAACATCGACAGCTCGCCCCCTTTGGAAAGAGACCCGCTACGACCGGCGCTGTCGGTCGTAGCGGGTCTCACGCATGCGCACGAGGGAGCCGGCTCCCTTGTGCGCATGCGCACTGGCAAAACATTGAGGCGGTTGTAGACCGTACGGCCGCCTCTGAATAAGGTCCATTGTTTTTTGGCTACGATGGATGTGAGCTCCCTCTACACCATCATCCCACATGATGGCGGTGTAGAGGCGGTTCGTAGAAATTTGCTTGTTGGCCAGCATGATGGCCCTCCTATTGAATTTGTTGTAACGTTGTTATGTACTGTGCTGGAGTATAATCACTTCATCTATGATGGCAAGTTTTTTGTTCAAAGATCCTGGACTGCTATGGGGGTGAATATGGCCCCCGCATATGCTAACATCTACATGGACGATTATGAACAGATTTAGATTCTTTCCAGATTCAAAGAACTGATTCAATATTATCGAAGATTCATCGATATTTTTTTACTATGGCAGAGTGATTTGGCTTCCAGCAGATGATTGAATACCTCATTGGCATCAATAGTCCAATTTGGTTTACATCTTTCATAGATAAAGATAAGATGAAATTCTTGGATGGTTTGATTTTCAAGAAGATGGAAGATTAGCCTACACACTGTATTGTAAACTTAGAGTACAGACAGGAACACCACTCTGCTGGCCTCCAATCATCATCGTGACACCTTAAAAATAACTTACCTGTGCTACAATTTTTGAGAGTCATGCGGAAGAATTCCGAGCCAGATCTTGCTGAGGTTCAACTGCAGGAGGTTGCACAGAGATTCCAGGCATGTGGCTATAGTAAGTGAGTGGTGGAAAAAGCCTCAGCAGGGCCCGAGTAGTATATGACAAGTCAGTAAAAGTCAATGAGTCTACTCACCAGCAGGACAGAATGATTCTCAAGGTACATGGTGATACTGGCTTACGAGCAGTACAGAAATCTGTTAAAAAATGTTGGCTACTCTTAAGCACCAATACATCTCTGGATAGATTTGGTCAACATCCCCCCATTGTGGAGTGTTAAACGTGGTGCCAATTTGAAAGATCTTCTTTATAGAACTGACTTAACAACTAAGCAAGTAACCTCTGCTAACTGGCTTACAACTAAGAAAGGTTGTTTTCGATGTAGCGGCTGTACCACCTGCAGGTCACTCATTGTTGGTGATTCGTTCCCTCATCCACATAGTGGGAAACAGATTTATCTGAAACATCGGATGTCCTGTCAAATGGATTATTTGATTTACATTCTATTTTGTCCGTATGGGTTGGTTTACGTCGGCAAGATAATCAGAACCGTTAGAGAGCATATGACCCAACACAGGTCAGACATTAGGTTGGCATTTGAAAAAAATGTGACCGATAAACCTGTTGTGGCACACTTATTACCATTGGGACACCAAGTCTCCTCTCTGAAGTATATGATAATCGATTGGGTTGTTCTGTTGAAGAGAGGTGGAGACAGAGGTCGATTGTTGCTGCAGAGAGAGTCTCGAGGGATTCATGCCTTGGGCACTGTAACCCCGCGTGGCTTAAACGAATATAACTATCTGCATAATTTTTTATGATTCACCTGCCTACCATCAATAATAAAGTTCAGTTGGATTCTTGCGCTGGACTTTGTAGCCGCATGTGTCTTTAGCAGATATTCTCATCTGTATTATTTTTCATTATTTTTCATGTTCCAGCTGTTATCCACCAACGTGTGTATATATTTATATTTATATACATATATTTTTTTCAATTTTTTTTTTACTATTTTATTTTTCTTGAGTATATACATATGTACCGAGAAGCTCAGTTTTAATTTTTAATGTTTACTTGTGGTGGTTTTGTTTTTCTATGTTTCATATTATTCCTGTACTTCTCCATTTTTACCTGATATACTACTGCTTAAAAATTGCATGAAGTGGAACTAGCATTTCAAGGTTATATTTCCCCGGCTGCTCTATAGTTAGTTACACTTCCGGCTGTGACCTTTGAATACACTTTTTGAATTATCACAAGACCTTGAGTGCCGCTGTTTTTTCCTATAATATATATATATATATATATATATATATATATATATATAGCAACAAAGTCCAAATAGGAACATATCCAGCACATCCAGTAAAAAAAGATTTTTTAATGCCAAAATCACCAACAGGGACATAAAGCCATGTAGCACAAAAAGTGTATACTTAGCATATAACAAATAGCCTCCAGTGGGCTCGGGGAGCCATGCTCATGAACCCGATAAGTCCCGACAGCAGCCGTTTCGCATCCTTCGTCAGGGGACTGTCCAGCTATAGTGCCACAAACACCAAAAAATACCCCCATCAATCACTCGCCAATAGAGATCACCTGCACCAAGTCTCAAGCCGTGCCATCCGGCCACTGGGAGCCCCGCGTCTCCAGAGAAGCACGTGATGCGTGTCACTACCCGTCGCGCCGGAAGTGGCGCGACAGCCGGAACCAACAGCCCACGTCACCTCAGAGCGGAGAACACAAAGGTTCCCTGGTGCCGGAAATGACGCCGGCGGACCCAGAAAACAAGCACCAAACAGTATAAGAAGAAACATATAGCTTACAATAGATCTGATCATAGAAAACTATATAAATGTCTGGTATAAATACAAGTATGAATAACCCAGACATATGTTATATTACAAATCTAAACACAGAATAAAGTATCAATAAAGGGACAGAAAAATGACACACAATACATGAAACACATAGCACTACCATAAAATATTTACATAATAAACACGAGTCAAGTATTTTTTATCAAAAGGAAGGGTTGAATCAGCATAGGGATCAGCCTATAGTACAGAAAAGCCTATTCAAATATTTAGAAAAGGAGCAAAAGTAAACTCCTCATTAAGACCAAAAGGAGCCATAGCTCCAAGTTTATGGATCCATTTGCATTCCTGTCTAAGTAAGAGCCCATGTCTATCTCCTCCTCTACGAAGGGGTGGCACATGATCGATAGGCATAAAGAAAAAATCTTTCAGTGTATGTCCCTCTGTAACAAAATGTCGGGCAACCGGAGGTGTACTTGGTTCCATTTTCACATAGGCTTTCTTGATAGAGGACCGATGCATCGCTATCCTCTCTTTGAGCATCCGGATGGTTTTGCCCACATAGATCTTGTTGCAGGGACAAATAATCACATATATGACAAATTTTGTGTCACAACACATTCGATGTTTAAGGTGATCTACAGTCCCCCTAGATGGATGTATTATAGTACTGCCGATCCTCATATGTCGACAGTTAACACAACCCGAACACCGAAAAGAACCAACCTGGGGATTTAACCAATTACTGGTGGATTTGCTTCTGGAACCAACATCAGACCTTACAATCTTGTCTTTCATATTGCTGCTCCTTTTATAGAAGAACAGAGGTGTAAACTTACACACATCCTTCAAAATTGGGTCTGTCTGTATTATATGCCAGTGGCGTAATATGGCTTTTTTAATAATCCCTGAGGTGATGGAATATGTGCTCAAAAAAACAAGTCTCATATCTTCATTACTAATCAATGGTGGATTAAGAAGATCCTCTCTGGTCAAGGTGAGACATTTCTTTATCGCATCTTTAACTTCTTTGTGCGGGTAGCCCCTATCAATAAACCTGTTGCCCATAATTTCCAAGGCCTCCGGTAAACACCCCACATCAGAGGTAGTACGAACCACCCTGACAAGTTGGGAATAAGGCAAACCCCTTTTCAGGGGGGAAGGATGGAAGCTCTTGGCTGACAGAAGAGTGTTCTTATCTGTAGGCTTTCTGAATATTTCTGTAGAAAAATTGCTCTGGGTAATTCTAACACATACATCAAGATAATCCAATTTCTCTGTACTGTATCTATAGGTAAATCTAATAGATCCTGGTAGCCGATTCAAACCCTCCACAAACTCTTGGAGGGACTCCTCACCTCCAGTCCACAGTATGAAAAGATCGTCTATAAACCTCACATAAAATTGAATATAATGTGAAAAATAAGGATTGGCCATGATATGTAATTTCTCAAAATAATACATAAAGATATTAGCAAATGACGGGGCCATGTTTGACCCCATGGCTGTCCCTTTGAGCTGTAAATAGAATGCATTATTAAACAAAAAATAATTTTTCTGCAAAATAATCTCCATAAGTAAAAGAATAAAACTCGGAGGACCCACATACTGTGGACTGGAGGACAAAACCTCCCTAACAGCATCCATACCCTCGGCATGTGCTATATTAGTATATAAGGTCTGAGGTGACGTGGGCTGTTGGTTCCGGCTGTCGCGCCACTTCTGGCGCGACGGGTAGTGGCACGCATCACGTGCTTCTCTGGAGACACGGGGCTCCCGGTGGCCGGATGGCACAGCTTGAGACTTGGTGCAGGTGATCTTTATTGGTGAGTGATTGATGGGGGTATTTTTTGGTGTTTGTGGCACTATAGCTGGACAGTCCCCTGACGAAGGATGCGAAACGGCTGCTGTTGGGACTTATCGGGTTCATGAGCATGGTTCCCCGAGCCCACTGGAGGCTATTTGTTATATGCTAAGTATACACTTTTTTTGTGCTACATGGCTTTATGTCCCTGTTGGTGATTTTGGCATTAAAAAATCTTTTTTTACTGGGTGTGCTGGATATGTTCCTATTTGGACTTTGTTGCTATTTTTGATGTCATCTGAGCACTCATGGAATATTATTAGTGATGTGTGCATCCTCCAAACCCTTTCTATGTGTTATATACATCATATATTATATATTCAGGTTGCACCACGCATGAGTAATATTTTCTAAAAAAAATTTTGAAACAGTTTTATTTTTATTTTTTTCATTTTTCACACCGTGGAGAATTTCTGATACATGCACCATGGAATCCGATATTGGTGATATAACCGGCACTAAGAGATTTATGGATAAAGACATTTCCAAAATTCTATTTACTAATACTGCTCAACTGACATTTGTTGTTGATACCCCTGCAGAGACCTTTGCCGATTTGGTTAAATTACGTAAAAGGGTAGTTGAGCTAGAGCTACATGGCTTGACTTTATCCCAATACCATAAGGAAGGGCTCATCCCGAGAGGATTTAGAATACGAAATCAACCTACCTTGGGGAGAAACAACAAAGAATTCTGCAGACAATGGTGTATGATTTTAAACCAGTGCAGTTTTGATTTAATGGTATTGGTGGTGCAACAGGTTAATTGCGATATCGAGAGTATTAAAAAGGATATTGCAGCATGTGAATGCACAGGCATGGAAACATTAAGAACAGATAGCAGCAATGAGTGGCTGGCCAAACTAGATGATCAGGTTAACAACTTTAAGACGGATTTATTATCTTTTAAGAAATCGAAGTATAAAAAAGTAAAAGATGATTACAAGGACATGAGAGTTTATCCATGGCTTGTTAGTCAAACTACGAGACGTCCCTGGAGAGGTGGTGGGAATATTCGTAGGAGAACAGATATTCAATTCACTGATATTGATACTTCACAAAGTGACTCTGACAATCCAAAATCTGATAGAGGAAAATATTTTTTAGGAGAAAAGATGTACACAAGGGGTTCATCGAAGGATGGGAAGGACTTAAGGAGATGGGGTCCGTAAACATAAAAAAACGAGGGAAAGGAAACAAGGGGCCGAAGAGATAACTGTGTTTAATTTATCTGATCATGTTCTTTCTGAACATGAATCTGCTGTACTTTCAAAAGGTTTATCTTTTGTGCAGACGTTTAAACAAAATAGCTTTGACCATGAGAAGGAACTCTAGAATTTTCATAGGACACTTAGACTCAAAGATTTCTTTGTGCGGAAGGGGGATCAGGATTCTGTGGCTAGACCCTTCAAGGTCGGCAGCACCTTTGATCCACCTTCCCCTAATGCCTCAATTGAAACATTTATGAGACTTGTTAAATCTGAGACTCTACCGCAATTAAAGAAAGCTAAGATTTTTCATTCTAACCTTTCTAAACAAGAGATAGTGGCCATTAAAGCTTTGCAAAACAATGATGCAATAGTGATTCGCCCGCCGATAAGGGTGGGGGGATAGTAATTATGAATCACACAGATTATGTTAATGAGGTGATGCTTCAGTTGAGTGATGTGGAGTGTTATAGACCACTGACCTTTGATCCTACTGATAAATTTAAGAGAGAAATTGATGCTATCATTCAGCTAGGCCATGTGAATGGTTGGATTGATGAGTACACAGTGCGCTTTCTCAAACAGGATTTCCCCAAGGTACCCTTACTCTATATTTTACCGAAAGTGCATAAGTCACTTACCAGCCCCCTGGCAGACCCATTATAAGCTCTCAGGGGTCGCTTTGCCAGAGTTTGTCACAATATGTCGACCACTATTTACAGCCAGTGGTCCAGAGTACACCGTATTTTCTTAAAGATAAGTCTGATTTTTTGCGGAAACTCATCTGTTGGCCAGCCACCGAAAGACTGCTTGCTGGTGACACTTGATGTCACCAGCTTATATACTAATATAGCACATGCCGAGGGTATGGATGCTGTTAGGGAGGTTTTGTCCTCCAGTCCACAGTATGTGGGTCCTCCGATTGAGTTTATTCTTTTACTGATGGAGATTATTTTGCAGAAAAATTATTTTTTGTTTAATAATGCGTTCTACTTACAGCTCAAAGGGACAGACATGGGGTCAAACATGGCCCCGTCATTTGCTAATATCTTTATGTATTATTTTGAGAATTTACATATCATGGCCAATCCTTATTTTTCACATTATATTCAATTTTATGTGAGGTTTATAGACGATCTTTTCATACTGTGGACTGAAGGTGAGGAGTCCCTCCAAGAGTTTGTGGAGGGTTTGAATCGGCTACCAGGATCTATTAGATTTACCTATAGATACAGTACAGAGAAATTGGATTATCTTGATGTATGTGTTAGAATTACCCAGAGCAATTTTTCTACAGAAATATTCAGAAAGCCTACAGACAAGAACACTCTTCTGTCAGCCAAGAGCTTCCATCCTTCCCCCCTGAAAAGGGGTTTGCCTTATTCCCAACTTGTCAGGGTGGTTCGTACTACCTCTGATGTGGGGTGTTTACCGGAGGCCTTGGAAATTATGGGCAACAGGTTTATTGATAGGGGCTACCCGCACAAAGAAGTTAAAGATGCGATAAAGAAATGTCTTACCTTGAACAGAGAGGATCTTCTTAATCCACCATTGATTAGTAATGAAGATATGAGACTTGTTTTTTCGAGCACATATTCCATCACCTCAGGGATTATTAAAAAAGCCCTATTACGCCACTGGCATATAATACAGACAGACCCAATTTTGAAGGATGTGTGTAAGTTTACACCTCTGTTCTGCTATAAAAGGAACAGCAATATGAAAGACAAGATTGTAAGGTCTGATGTTGGTTCCAGAAGCAAATCCACCAGTAATTGGTTAAATCCCCAGGTTGGGTCTTTTCGGTGTTCGGGTTGTGTTAACTGTCGACATATGAGGATCGGCAGTACTATAATACATCCATCTAGGGGGACTGTATATCACCTTAAACATCGAATGTGTTGTGACACAAAATTTGTCATTTATGTGATTATTTGTCCCTGCAACAAGATCTATGTGGGCAAAACCATCCGGATGCTCAAAGAGAGGATAGCGATGCATCGGTCCTCTATCAAGAAAGCCTATGTGAAAATGGAACCAAGTACACCTCCGGTTGCCCGACATTTTGTTACAGAGGGACATACACTGAAAGATTTTTTCTTTATGCCTATCGATCATGTGCCACCCCTTCGTAGAGGAGGAGATAGACATGGGCTCTTACTTAGACAGGAATGCAAATGGATCCATAAACTTGGAGCTATGGCTCGTTTTGGTCTTAATGAGGAGTTTACTTTTGCTCCTTTTTTAAATATTTGAATAGGCTTTTCTGTACTATAGGCTGATCCCTATGCTGATTCAACCCTTCCTTTTGATAAAAAATACTTGACTTGTGTTTATTATGTAAATATTTTATGGTAGTGCTATGTGTTTCATGTATTGTGTGTCATTTCTCTGTCCCTTTATTGATACTTTATTCTGTGTTTAGATTTGTAATATAACATGTCTGGGTTATTCATACTTGTATTTATACCAGACATTTATATAGTTTTCTATGATCAGATCTATTGTAAGCTATATGTTTCTTCTTATACTGTTTGGTGCTTGTTTTCTGGGTCCGCCGGCGTCATTTCCGGCACCAGGGAACCTTTGTGTTCTCCGCTCTGAGGTGACGTGGGCTGTTGGTTCCGGCTGTCGCGCCACTTCCGGCGCAACGGGTAGTGACACGCATCACGTGCTTCTCTGGAGACACGGGGCTCCCGGTGGCCGGATGGCGCGGCTTGAGACTTGGTGCAGGTGATCTCTATTGGCGAGTGATTGATGGGGGTATTTATTGGTGTTTGTGGCACTATAGCTGGACAGTCCCCTGACGAAGGATGCGAAACGGCTGCTGTCGGGACTTATCGGGTTCATGAGCATGGCTCCCCGAGCCCACTGGAGGCTATTTGTTATATGCTAAGTATACACTTTTTGTGCTACATGGCTTTATGTCCCTGTTGGTGATTTTGGCATTAAAAAATCTTTTTTTACTGGATGTGCTGGATATGTTCCTATTTGGACTTTGTTGCTATTTTTGATGTCATCCGAGCACTCATGGAATATTATTAGTGATGTGTGCGTCCTCCAAACCCTTTCTATATATATATATATATATATATATATAAAAAGTATAGGAAAAAACAGCATATATGTGTACAATGTATACATATATGTATGTGTGTGTGTATATATATCTATATATATATATATATATATATATATACAGCGGGTAAAATAAGTATTGAACACATAAACAAGTCTCTCAGTAATTATGGCCCTCATTCAGAGCCGCTCGTTAGCGGCAGTACGCTCGTTCCGAGCGATGTTTGCACATCTGCGCATGCGTACGCTTTTTAGTACGCATGCGCGAACCAGTCAGTGCGGCCGAAAATCGTTTGTACGCTATATAGCGAGTGCCTGCTATTTTGAGTGACAGAATGAGGCGTATGTGGGTGGTAACAGGGGAAGGTGCTTGAAAATGGGGAGTGGAGATCCGAACGCAGGCGTGCTTAAAGGTCAAAACGGGCGTTTTATGGGTGTGTATATTTAAAACAGCAGCGTCAATGACCACGTCACTGGGTTATTTTAGAGCCAGAACTGCTCGCAAATTTGTGGTAGCAAACACCAACCACAAGAATAGCGAGCAGTTCATACGCTGGTCGATGTACTCGATTAATCTAATAAATAGCGGACATGACGTATGGTGCGAGCGGCCAGGGGGCGTTTTTAACAAATAAACGAGCGTATGTTTTGCACGCTCGTTCAGACTTAGAGGTGTGAACAGACTGCAATGTGCGTACGGATCATTTGAATAGCCACCCCTTATTTTTAAACGAACGACCGCAAATAGCGAACGGCTCTGAATGAGGGCCTATATTTGTAATGGGGCTATTTTAATGAACTTTTCTCCAAATGTCAGCAACAACCCATGCAATCCCCACATGCAAAGAAATCAAACCATAGATGTCCCGAAATTAAGTTATGTGTAACAATGTGAAATGACACAGGGAAAAAGTATTGAGCACATGCAGAAAGGGAGGTGCAAAAAGGTATGGAAAGCCAAGACACCAGCTGAAATCTATCAGTAATTAGAAAGCAATCCTGACTCTTGTCAGTGCAAATTAATATAAGCTAGTTCAGTCCCAACTGATGGCCTATTAAAAGGTGTCTCATTACCAAGGTGTCGCACAAGAAACATCTCATGATGGGTAAAAGCAAAGAGCTGTTTCAAGACCTTCACAACCTTATTGTTGCAAGATTTGTGACAGAAGAGTGAAAATAATTATCAGAAGAGTTGTCCAAGAGCCAAGGACCACTTGTGGAGATCTTCAGAAAGACCTGGAATTAGCAGGTACAATTGTTTCAAAGAAAACAATAAGTAATGCACTTAACCGACATGGCCTGTATGCACGCTGAAGAAAAGCATGTTAAAGCTCATTTAAAGTCTGCTGCACAGCATTTGGACAAGCCTGTGAAATAATGGGAGAATATATTCTGGTCAGATGAGACCAAAATGTAACTCTTTGGATGCCATAATACACACCATGTTTGGAGGAGAAATGGCATTGCACATCACACCAAAAACACCATACCAACAGCGACGTTTGGAGGTGGGAACATCATCGTGTGGGGCTGTTTTTCTGCATACGGTACTGGCATACTTCATTTAAATGAAGGAAGGATGAATGGAAAAATGTACCCTTACATTCTTGATAAAAAATATGCTACCATCTACCAGGATGCTGAAGATGAAACGAGGGTGGACATTTCAGCAGGACAATGATCACAAACACACAGCCAAGGACACTCTCAATTGGTTTCAGAGAAAGAAAATAAAGCTGCTAGAATGGTCCAGCCAATCACCTGACTTGAATCCAATTTAAAATCTATGGAAAGAACTAAAGATCAGAGGGCCTGATTCAGAGCCGGACGCTCTTTCAGAGCGCTCGCTCTGAATCAGGGCCCTCCCTCTCTTTTTTTAGAGCAGCCTCCTGGCCTTTCGATTAGCTGTGGGTGACCAAGACCATCGCGACCATCGGGCTTGCGATGAGACCCTTGTGGTAGGGTCTCGTTGCCGCAAGCCCTGGAGTGCTTTTGGCTCTATCAGAGCCAAAAGCACTCCCACTGACATCACAAGTGATGTCAGTGGGGCTGGCCCCAGACGGTAGGCGTTCCCATGGGAACGCCTCCATCTGGGCAGCAACGCCCAACATCAACAGCACGCCCCCTTTGGTACGAGACCCATAGTGACGGCTTGCCCGTCACTATGCGAGTCTCGCGCATGCGCACGACGGAGCCGGCTCCCTCGTGCGCATGCGCACTTGGCCAACATCAACCCGCTTGCGAGCGCTCAGCGCTCACGAGCGGGTCTGAATCAGGCCCAGAGTTCATAGAAGAGGCACACGGAACCTTCAAGATTTGAAGTCTGCTTGTGTGGAAGAATGGGCCAAAATCACACCTGAGCAATGCATGCGACTAGTTTCTCCGTACAGGAGGCGTCTTGAAGCTGTCATTACCAACAAAGGCTTTGTACGAAGTATTAAATACATTTCAGTAAGCGTCTTCAATGCTTTTTCCCTGTGTCATTTCACATTATTACACATAACTAAATTTATGGACATCTATGGTTTGATTTCTTTGTATGTGTGGATTGCATGGGTTGTTCCTTACATTTGGTGAAAATTTCATTACAATAGCCCCATTACAAATATATTTAGTAAGAAAAATGTTGATGTGTTCAATACTTATTTTACCCGTTGTATATACATTTACCTTTGATAATTTTATTGATAGGGGCCCCCACACCTTTGTTGCCCGGGGGACCCCACAGACCTTAACCCGGCCCTGTGCACAAGGCAGTAGTATAAACTTGGTTTAAGCACAGTCTAAGGGTCTTCTACATTAGCGGGTAGATTAAAGGCAAAGGCATACAGGCCAAAGTTCTAGTACACTTGGGAGCAATCGTAGTTGCAAGGGGCATAACAAAAGAGTAGTCACATCACATTTTGAGGGTCTGGCACACTTGTGGACAATCATAGATACAAGGGCTTACACAGGAGAGTAATCGGACATATAGTAGGGGACAATACATGGGAACAGGTGAGCAGACAAGCACAGCATGATACAATGCAACTAGATTAAAACAATAATTTAGCAATGGCTTTCTAGATCCAGACATCTATTTATACACCACAATGGAGTAGTACCAAAGGTGTAAATGGTTGCTACCACTGCCACACTCACACACACAGTAATAGGTGGTACAAATGACATATGAGTGGCATGATGCTACAGACTGTAGCAAACACAAACTTCCTGACAGTCCCAGGCTAGTAAGGAAGATTGCACTTGCATATATTGGATTATCTGCAAGTGAATTTTTATATCTATGCTCAGTGTAATAACATATACATTGTCTGAGCTACTATTTCCATAGGAAACATTTTGGTGTATTTGTGGAGTGTGCTGCTGTCATCATACATCACAATCTATAACTGCTTAGGTAGATTGCACTAACTGGTAGTCCCTTAAGGAGTTATAAGTGACATTCTAATTGTATATTCCCAGAACAATTGTTGACATCGCTAGCTGACATTTGGAACTGAGTAGCACCTTGTAATCAGATTCAGACTCATTCATACACAGATGTACAATTGTTGAACATCAAATTGATCCATGCAATCTAACAAAGTAGGTTTGTCACTTCCAGTTGTTTTATTTAGGTGAATAAGACACAAATTTTGTGCAAGAAAGACCTGGCGTATCAAAAGTTTTTTTTTTTGTCACAACTTTAATTACTGCCCATGCGTTGAAATTGCATGGAGCATGTGTATCGATGAATTATCGTTGTCGCTCACAGTGAGGATTTATTCACAAGTGATTGACAGGTAGGGACTGTTTGTGGGTGGCAACGGAGGGGGGGGTGGCGATACAAGCAGGTGTGTCGTGGCCTTTTTTGGGGAGTCTCTTAGACTGCAGACTGCTATCTTGTACGCAGTTGCAAAGGCTTCGGCGTTGTAGTTCTGATGGCCATCCTGCGTGACCATAAGGTTACTCAGAACATTGATAACCAACTGATCTTTGTCCGATGCTTTGTCTTTGTACGCAATCTATTGGATTTGAAAAGCCGCCAGTGGGTGTCTCAATACAAATCCCGGTGGTTGCAACACTTGCATATTTTTGCACAGTTGTTGTATACAAAGACGCAGTTGCAAAGAGATTTGTGTTCATCACTAAATCAGTGTCATGAACCGTTTGGGAAAAAGCCAGCGGGTTAGGGTGGCTAGGTAACAAGCAGGTGAGTGACAGTGCTAGGACTCCCTATTGCAGCCAAACCCAGGTTTGGCTGGACCTACCCAGAAGTGCGTAGTCTAACTCACTTGGTGGTCTTCACCAGTGACCCCTCCAGTTGAGATATGGGTTTTGATGCATCAAGTGAGCAGGTCGCGGCCCTCTGGACAGGTACCAGGGATTGGCAGGAAGACCGGATCTATATTAGAATGAATTATCACTGGGAACCCTAAGAATGTAATAACACTAGAGGCCAGAGTTAAAACAAAATAGCTAGGACACAAAGGATCAGTTAGGACTGAATACTTGAACACAGGAGATCGGCAAATGAACTGAATACTTGAGCACAGGAGATCAGGGTATGAACTGTATACTTGAGCACAGGAGATCAAGGTACGAACTGAATACTTGAATACAGGAGATCAGCGAATGAACTGTATACTTTAACACAGGAGATTGGCATATGAACTGAATACTTGAACACAGGAGATTGGCAAATTAACTGCGTACTTGAGTACAGGAGATCAGGGTATGGACTGAATACTTGAATACAGGAGGTCAGCAAATTAAGTGAATACTTGAATACAGGAGATCAGCAATGAACTGAATACTTGAGCACAGGAAATCCAGGTGCTGACCTGTACAGAGAAACACAGAGGTGTGGATACAGGCATGTACTGGGAATTACTAGAGATCCAGCTGAGAGCTAACTAGTAATTAGCATGAAAGCTGACACCACAGGAAGACAGGGAGGCAGTTAGAGAACTTTTCAGCACACTAAAAGACAACACAGAGATTTACAAGAAACACTGGAGTTCTGTGAGAGAACTGAAGTATGCTGGGAATTAGCATGGGAGCTAATCCAGGTAACACTGGTGGTTAGCGTGAGGGCTGAAACAACACACTGTAGATACTTCATGGAAAACACCAGAGAGCATAACAATCAATGGAACAACGAAGTTGAACAGCGGTTTCCTGTTGTCAGACTTAAATACCTCTGGGTAGCTGGTCATTGGATCAGATCATTAGGAGAAGCTAGTCGGGTGATATGGAGAAACATGGCTGCTCCCATACTCGGCACCCCGGAAACCAGGACACATGCACGGAAGCCCTAGCAGACCCCGGGGAGAATACTCCCATACCACTCACCTCCACTCCTAGCGATTGAATACCTAAGTCTAAGGACGCCAATGCGGAGGTGAGTAGCGGCCGATCCCAGGCCGCATCCTGACAATCAGGCCCTAGGCGCTTATAGGAATGTATTTCAAAGATATTTTGTCATTTGACATTTGGAAACAGATTAGTCTGGGGACATTCTCACATATGTGCTAAATCACAATGTGTTTAAGAGAAACTAGTTTTAGTCATAGATATATGAAAGCAGGAATGCAATTGTTTATTTCCTCTAAAATGTGAGTTGTATTTGCATTTTTGAGAAACAGTTGTCTGATTTGTGTACTAGACCTAGAGGTCCAGAGGCAGGATTACAACCTGCTGTATTGTGTAATCTTACTATATAAATGGCTGATGTGGCTCTGTAGTGTGTATCTGATTACAGAAAGGATTGTACTTTTGAAGACATCTTGTATGCTGTGATTGACCTAAACACCTTTTGCAAGAGGATTAGTCTTTTTAAAGACTTATAATCAATAAACAGCTTGCCTTAATACGTCTGCATCTGCTTGTATCCTGTGACTACCGGAGGAGCGCCATAAGCTACTCAGTTCTCCGGCTGTCTTGGATTGAGCCCAGTGTCTCTAAGATGAAACCCTTTGCCAGCTACCCCATGCAGTCTGGTCCCTAATGAGGGTTCAGTGGGAATTAGCCAACACTACCCAAAAAGTGTTGCAGCAGCATGTCCACACATATTTAGAAATATAAATGCCTGGTGCCGCTGTAGGAGCCTGGTGTTGGCAGTGAGTTACAAGCCCACTATGCAGTGGGAGGAGTCAGTAACAGGCAGTGAGAGGGAATCCCTAGGAGTGGTGAAGTAAACCCACTCAGGTTACTGATGAGTAACCACCCTCTATTCTATCAGTGACAAAAATCTGTGATCGCACGGCAGAGCAAGGTTATCTGGTTACTCTGACTCCTTACCTAAATATCACTTATTCCCCTAATCTGAGTTCACCAAAGCACCCCTACCATTCTTAGATATCTCAAATAGTTATGAACCTGTGCTCTAACATACAATGTCACCTATGCCCCTTATTCCCTTATCTAGCCCTGAACAAACCGTAGACTCTTCTTGCCAAAGTCCTAACTCAAGTTACCTTACTCCCCTTCCTATTACATTAATCCATCCACTGATACTCTAATACATAATACTAGATGGGACTTGATTTATACTTTAAATAATTATAAATGAATCAATAGTCTTGACAACTTATGTCCGCTCTTTCATTGGTGCACTTTCTGGAACAAGTCTTTAAATATAGTTATTAAACAGTACCTTCCTGAAATGTTTTCACTGTTTCTTAACACCTCTTATAGGGTACTTGTGTAGCCTGACTTTTGTTTTCTGTAAACCATTGTAATCTGTTGAGCAGAAAGTTTACTTCCTTAATACCCCTAGGTAACAACTACTGTGCAGCACACTTTTATCATGCACGGCAGTGTCTGTGTGTTCCTGTCAGAGCTCTTACTTTTATAAAGTCTTTCCGCAGTAACTATTATGTTGCATTTCACTTTTAACTTAGGAGCTCATTCAGACCTGCTCCCAAGATGCGGTCGCTCGCTGGCGAAAAGGGGGACGGATATTCAAATTCCTCAATCGTACTGCGTGGCGTAACGACGCCCTCTATGTCTTAGCAAACTACTGCAGTGTGCGCTCGCTAGTGTATAAAGACACCCCCTTACCCCTCGCAACACACGTCATCTCCTGGATTTGTTTGATTAATCGGTAACATCGAGAGCCATCGGATCTACTCGCAGCTCTTGTGGTTGCCTTTCCCCGTCGCAAGCACTGCGATCAGTGCTGGCTGAAATGCATGCAGGTGACGTGAACAATGACGCTACTTTGTTAATTATGCACGCCCATTAAACAGCGTTTTGGCGGCCTGAGACGCCTGCAATCGCAACACCACTCCCCCGTTTACAAGCACCATCCCCAGTTACCACCCACGAATGGCACTATCTGTCACTCAAAGTAGCGACCTGATAGTGGCTTACGAGTAACCAAAATCCGATCGCAAACACTGGCTTGCGCACGCGCACTGTGAATTTTACGCATGCGCAGACAGTGGCCGGGTCTGAACCAGGTCCTTATTCCCTGCTGTGTCTGTGTGTTTTCAGCTGAGTGTTTCACTTTAAAACTATCTCTGAGCTGCAGTTATGTGTCACATCACTTGTAGCATATCCACTGGCTATAATGTGGCATACACTATTTGAATTACACTGCAGGGTTTTCACGACTGTCCAGCAGGGTGTTAAGCAGAGCACTACTGCCTCAGTCCTGGCGAGTCTTCAGGATCAATGTTTCAGCATGTACAGTATCTCACCTGAGTCTAAATGGTGGTACTAACAGTACTCCTTACTCCCTCATCTGGCTCTTTCTGAACTACCTTTTTCAGTCCTGGTTGACTTGCCACAGTACCACCTCCGCTCACTCGATATAACTGCTGATACTCCTGAAACCTCTACAGCTCTGCTGCTCTCCAGGACTCACTGAAGCAATTCACTGCCCCACACTGGTTTGAGAAGCTGACAGAAGTCATCTGATCAGTGTGGTGGGGATGGCCATCAACCATAGATGTTTCCTAAACATCGATGGTTGCTGGCCAATGTCAACTACTTTTGCCATCGATGGCAGGGAACCAATGGTTCTCTGCTATCGATGGATGAGCAGGAGCCGATGGTTTTTTTCTTTAGTGGCAGGAGGAGCATAGCCCTGCTTCAGCAGCCGCTAGGCCCAGCCCCCATTATTCATTGGCCCGCAGCAGAGATGACCATTGAGGGGGTGCCATCGATGGTTATCACCGATGGGCCCATCGATGGTAACCGTCGATGGCCATCCCTACAGTGTGTTATATCTTTGTTCTCGAGCCTGTCTTCATTCGCTGCTTGCCACACATGACAGCTCTTCCTGATGCATCTTTGTTTGCGCTGCCACTAGTGTCTGCTCATGCAATACAGCGCATGGGCTGGTTCCTGCACACTGATCCACAATGCCGAAATTAACCCCTTCACAGCCTCTAGATGACTATACCAAGCTGTAGTTATGCGGTGTACAATTATTAGCAAGTCAGCATGCATTTAATAGTATCTTCGGTAGGAGAAGGAATAATTAGTACAGCTATATAGAGACTATGTGACTACGGAGGGTATTCTGTGTATGTGACAGACCTTAAACCCTGGCGCTAGGGACAGATATTGCTCACAATGCAGAGGTTTTAGGGGATTACATTTCTTAATTGGCTGCAGCCAATAGTTAATGGTATGGGCAGGTTTAAGAGTGGGGTTAGGCTTTATATGCTTGTTACAGACAGGGATCTGCTTTTTTCAGTGACTTCCCCTCCCTCCTTGATTTTCCTTTGTTGTTTGACAACCTTATTTTTTTGTCGCGAGGGTAAGAAAGAATGTAACTTTAGGCCATACTTACCTACTTTGCGGGGCACCTAGCCGGCAGTCACTGGAGAAGACTTGCTGCCCTCATCTTCGGGGAAGATGCAGGCTATAGCCATCATTATTCCCTGCCCCTTTACAGGAAAACCCTGCAATTTGATGGTCCGTGAGGAAGGGGCGTGGCTAAATTACGCATATCACGTCATTTAGCCCCATCCCCTCCCTACGGACACACAAATTTCTCGGAAGATCTCCCCATCCTGCCCACTTAACTAGGTTGGGGATCTGGTGACCTATGTACTTGCCTTTGAAATGGGCAATTAGCCCTGCAAGTATTTTGTTGTCACCTGATTGTAGATATTAGCCCTAATGGCTGCCTGTCTCTTTCAGTCGCCACCTGAAAGAGATTTAATAGATTTAGTCCATTATAGATATTTTAAACAAAAAGTCCAACCAGTTTTTAATGCCACATCTGTGTACGTGTTTTTATTTTAGATAAGTTAATGTTAAGTTTTAGCTGCATTGGGTGTTGATGTATCTGTCATTTGTCAATAGGGTGTTTATGGAACATCAAACTAACTATTAGTGGTTCATTGGTACATTTATTGAAGTTCCCAAAATATTACCTGCTATTTTGTTTTGCTAGAGCAACAAAATCATCTTTCATTGCTACTCGTATATGAATGTTTATAGAGTACTTTTCCTGTAATTTGCAGTTATGTGGTGTGATATATTTTACTACTTTTACTATTTATTGCTACTTCTATTTTAGGGCTGGTTAGATTTATCAGTGGTCAAAGCATCATTCTCCCTAATGACAGTTATTTTTACTCCCTTTGATAAAGCCTCTGAGTTAGGGGGGCGAAACGCATAATAGGTGCTCTCTGCTGGACACCACAACCATATACAGACCCTTGGGATTGATTCACAAACTTTCCTGTTGTTTACCTGGAGTTGGGTGTACTGGCGGAAGCACTTTCACCCAACATCTGTCAGGGAGAGGAACTTCACAGTCTATAGCAGGTAAAGGATATTCAGCCACCAGGTGGCCACTAGGGCTTAAAAAGTCATTAGATCTTATTGTTATTAATCTTTTATGTACAGCTGTGTCTTATATATTGCTATTAAATTGATATTATCCAAATGAGAATATTATATGTTCCTTGCCGCACTGCCCTACCAGTGTTATATCTATACATTATCTATATTTTTATAAGTGCAGTTCCACAATATTTTGTTGGTTTTTTTTGTGGTTGTTTTTGTAGAATTCTCACTATTCCTTACTGGAACTATTTTTATTAAAAACAAAAACAAACATGTTCTTCTATTTAGAATTACATGCAGGACATGCTATATCCAAAAATAATTTTATGAGTATACCTATTTATATTAGTGCCGAGGTATTTTCCTTTCCAGTTACTTTGTTTTAATTTTCATGAAGTGGGTCCTGGGCTGTGACTGTGACTCATGTTTGCAATCATGTGGTTGTGGGAATGTTTCTGCTTAGGCACATGCAAACATTGTTTATTAATAGTTATTTACTGTATATAGCGCACACATATTCTGCAGCAGTTTACAAAAAATATTTAGTCATTCACATCAATGCTCCAGTTGACATTACAGTCTATATCCTATCTAACACATATGCACACACATACACATATAAACTAGGGTTAATTTTCTGTCAAAAGCCTACTAACCTACCAGAGTGTTTGTGGATCAGTGTCTGACTGGTTCATGAAGGGCCCTGCAAAGGAATGGAGTAGTAGGGGCTATTGATACCCCTTAATCTCTATACCTAAATGTTGCTATTTAGCACTGCAAGTCGCATAAGAAATAATTGCTTTCCAATCCAATTGTGGTTCCAAAGCACAAAAAGTTATATTATTCAATGAAAAGGTATAATACGCTGTGATCTAGACAATTAACGTAAAAAGCAAGTAAATACAAAGGTACAAGCCGATACATATGCATGCGCACTGGTCCCAGTAGACAGTCATCAATCCAGAAGCCTGCGGTCATCCAAGGAGAATGGCTGTATACTATAATCAGTACTCAGGTTATATACCTTACAGAGTTCAGCTCTAACAAAGAAACTTTTTGACAAATTTCCATTGGTTCTTGCTCCTGGACATTCTGGTACGATGCAGGTCATAGGTCAGTTCATACAGTGTCACTAGGGGTATGTCCCAGTTCCTCAGAAGTTTCTTTGTGTGGCTTTCCCGCCGAAGAACTGGTTTAAACTAGCCAAAGACACTACATACAGAGGTATACATTCTAATCACTAATTTCCTATAATTCATAACTTGCGGACACATGATGCGATCTCCTTGCCTTTAGAACCGGAGATCTGCGAATAAACAGGGATTTAGAATGGTAGAATAACATGACTTGTCTCCTAGTTTCTGCACCTTAAATATCATATACATTAAATTTCACAACATAAGCATTTGCTAATAAAACCTCTAATATCAAGCTTAGTGTGAGGGAACCTTTTTATAAGTGCGTACATGTGTGAGTGTGAGAATATTGTGTACTTTTGCTAGTATGCATTGGGCATCTATGTGTTTTGTGCTTATCTGTAGGCTTTGATGTACAGCGCAAATGTGCATTGTGCGTCTTGTATATTTTATATGTATTATCTAATGTGCGTATGGGTTTTGTTTGGACTTTCAACAATATGCAGTAGTTAAGCAGACGCACAACGCTAATAACCAAGTATAGCGTCATACACAATGGTATCGTGCTGACGACGCAAAATGGCATTGTCAGAGGCGATGCAAAATGGCATCGCCAGATATTAATTTAAAAGATTTGGTCTCAGCCAATCATCCGGCTTCGACAGGGCCCATGCTTAATGGGTGTGATCAGCCTACAGAGGCTTGGCTAACCATTAGCGAGTGCATGCAGGGCTGCCAAGAGCCGGGCCCGGGTGAAGGGGGCGTGACCTAATTGCGGGAGGCGTGGCTATACCCCCTTAAGCTTGCTATCTCCTGTGCCTATGGGCGCCGAGAGGGTGGGAGCGGGTACAGTTTGCCTGGGCTTGCTAGAGGGGCTCAGCGGGCCTGGGTCCAGCGTCGCCCCCCCCCTCCCTCACAGCAGCTCAGCACACAGCTTGTGCTGGGCTGCAATGTGAGACTGCTCGCGGCTGCTGCAGCAGCTGGAGCAGTCTCCTATGGCTGTGGGGGGGAGCGATCACACTGATCATGCCCCCCCTCTGCTTAGCACCAGGCTGGGGGGCTTACAGCACCCCCCTCCCCAGTGCACAGCACCGCTACGCGGCTCTGCAAAAGTGATCTTTTTTCTTTTTTTTTTTCAAGGGGGCTTGGACACGCCTCCCGCGATTAGGACATGCCCCCTCCTTTACCCGGGCCCGGCCAGGCTCTCTATGGCCCTGGCCCGGGCCCAGGTTATTAATACCCGCTCCTCCCTCCTCTCGGCGCCTCTGAGTGCATGGTCTAGGTCCCTTTATAAATATGTATAGTAAATACTTATAGTGCATGCATGGTAATGTACCAGATTGGTAACTGCAATGCACAATGCACTGTAGGGAGTACACCATAATCCTGGAATGCAGTATAATGTAACATATGCACAGTCTGGAACCAGACTACTAGAGGAGGGGGTGGGCTTTCAGGCAGTGGGACCCACCGGGGATTTCCCCTGTACCCCTGTGGGCCATTCTGACCTTGTTGTGGATTGTAGGAAGTCCACACAACACAAACCTGGGGAGAAGTGGCGTATCTATAATGGGTGCAGTGTGTGCGGGGTCCTGGGGGGGCCCGCACCGCACACTGCACCCATATTTTTTTTTAAACTTACCGGTCCGTGGTCCCGCGTTGGGTGTTATTGCTGCTCAGAACACTGGAAAAATGGCCGCCGCAGCTATTTTCCAATGTTCTGCGCATGTGCAGTAGACTCTGGGCACACTCTAGTGCCCAGAGTCTACTAATGCTCCGGTCGGCTGCCAGCCACCAGGGAGAGAGGAGGGGGCCCGGCACGAGGAGTGCACACGGGCCCCCTCCTCTCTTAAAAAGCCCCTGCTGGGGAGAATGTACAAGCTCTACACAGATAGGACCTTAGTGGGAATACAACACAAAAACTCATTGCTGTGAGACAGCAAGTTAACTATTACGCCAGTTGTGTCCCACTATTGCATGCACTCTGACCTACTCGTTGACCACTTGACAATGGCCTCTTCCTGACCCGAATTCCCATTTTCCACCCCTGATCTCTGGATCATCCCTTTGCTGATTTTTAGATTGTATGAACAATCCAGTTGACTCTACTTGTTCTGCCACTTTTAATTTTATCCTGTTTCACAATCTAACCCCAAAGTTTGCAGCCTGTAAATCATCCAATATAAATCCCATTCCTTTCATACCCTTCCCCCCTCAATATCACATAGACCAGGTAAAATCCAACAGATGTTTATTTTCTCACCACAGGACAGTGCAGTGTTCACAGACAAGATGTTACAGGCTGGTACACAGAATCTCCCAAAACTAACACTAGTCACCCCCGGGCTTATAACCTGGGCAACTATTTCACCATCAGGATCATCATCCCTGTGCACAAACACCATATTTAAAGCTAGCTAACAGGTGCTACTAATCAGCCTAGCTGCAGTTCATCTATGACCTTAAAGAAAACCTGGACTGGATCGATGTTCAACTGCTGTTCCACATTTAAACCAGTGAAATCCTGCTGTCCCTGCTACACTCCTCCCCCCTTAGCTTCAACCACCTTGGTGAAGCTAAGAATTTCCAGGCGAGCTACTTGCCTCGCCTACATCTATTGGTACCATCCGCCCGGAAAGACACCCCTCCACCACCCGCCAGAGTTCCACTTTTTCCCCCTCTTCCTCCTCCTCTAGCTTCACCACAGGGCTGTAAATAAAGAGATCGGGATCCACAAACCTGGACAGAGCATCGGCGTATAGGTGTTGTTTCTCAAGGCAATGCTGCACAACAAATTTAAATGGCTGTAAAGCCAAAAAACAACAGGTCACACGAGCATTCACTTCCTTGTTCGAGTGCATCCATTGTAAAGGTGCATGGTTTGTGACTAGCCGAAATTCTCACCCCAACAGATAGTATTTCAGCGACTCCACTGCCCACTTAATTGGCAAGCACTCCTGTTCCAGAGTAGAGTACTTGCGTTCTTTGGGCAGTAATTTCCGACTAAGATACAGTATGGGTTTCTCCTGCCCGTCTACTTCCTGGGAAAGGACGGCTCTTAAGCCTGTCCCAGAGGCATCAGTCTGCAGCACAAACTGCTTCTTAAAGTCAGGGGCTTGCAAAACAGTCTGTACAAACAAAGCTTGTCTTAAATCCTGCCAGGCAGCCTCTGCTGGTCTAGACCACATTATCTGATCTGGAGATTGTTTCTTAAGGCACTCAGGGCCTGATTCAGACCCAGTCGCAAGCGCTGAGCGCTCGCAACCAGGTCGATGTTTGGCCACTGGGCATGCGCACGACGGAGCCTGCTCCGTCGTGCGCATGCGTGAGACCTGGCTAGGGACAGGTGCTCCATCACTCCGGATCTCGCACCAAAGGGGGCAAGCTGTTGATGGTGAGTGACAGCTCGCCCCGTTTGGCGGGCGGGCCAGGGGGATGGCTGGCCAAACGGAGGCGTTCCCAATGGAGCGCTTGTCGTTTGGTTACCCACAGCTATGCGAGCAGCCAGGAGGCTGCTCCAAAAAAAAAAAAAAAAGCCCTGATTCAGTGCGAGCACTCTTTCAGAGCGTCCGGCTCTGAATCAGGGCCTCAGTCAGTGGAGCTGCCCTAGTGACAAAATCACGTATGATTCTGCGGTATTAACCCACCAGACCAAGGAATGTTCTGAGTTGTAATTTACATTTAGGTTTAAGCCACGTGAGGACTGCTTCCACCTTACTGGGGTGAGGTTTAACCTGCCCTCTGCCTACGATTTATCCCAAGTATTTCGCCTCCACCATTCTAATGGCACATTTCTCAGGGTTAGCGGTAAACCCATGTGCCCGTAAAGACTGTAACACTGCCTCTACCCTTGGAAGATGTGACTCCCAGTCAGAGCTAAAGATGATGATGTTGTCTAAATATGCAGCTGCATACTCCCTGTGGGGCCAAAGCAACTTATTCATACAGTTGTAGCCTCTGGAAAGTTGCTGGTGCTCCATGCAAACCAAAAAGCAACATTTTATACTGGAACAAACCCTCTGGGTAAAGAAGGCTGTTTTTGCTTTAGCGGCTTCAGTCAAAGGAATCTGTCAATACCCTTTTATCAACTCGAGAGTGGTGAGATACTGGCTTTTTGCTAGATTCTCCACCAGCTTGACAACCCGGGGCATAGGAATCATAGGAATCAAACTGAGAAACTTTATTTAACTTGCCAAAGTAATTGCAGAATCCCGAAGGCTTAGGCACTAAGACAATGGGGTTATTCCATTCACTGTTTGACTTCCTATGACCCCTAAGTGCAGCATCTCCTCCACCTCTCGTTTTCCTGCTACCCATTTTGCCTCGGGTATGGGATAGGGTCTCTGCTTTATTTTCACCCCAGGAGGAGTAACAATATCATGCTGTATGATTTGGGTCTTTTCTGGAATAGCAGAGAATACATCTTGGTTTCGTGCTACTAAGCTCACCACTTCCTGTTTTTGGCTAAGACTTAGGGTGACCTCCATGGGTACCTGACAGCCTGGGGTCTTTTTTGCCACTAAAGAGGGCTGACTGGCACTTTCTTTCCAAGGTTTTAATAGATTTATATGGTAAATGTGTGCCTCCTTCCTTCTATCCTCCTGCCGTACTCTGTAGTTTACAGGTCCCACCGCCTCTATGATCTCATAAGGACGTCGCCATTGAGCATACAATTTGCTCTCAGTTATTGGCACAAGCACCAGTACCTTGTCTCTTGGTTTGAAAGACCAGTTGACTGTGGTAACGTCATAATTGCATTTCTGACGCTGTTGAGCTCTGTCCATATGTTCGTTCAACAGTGGCGCAATCTGCCATAACCGGCCATACAGTTGGGACACAAACTAAATGATATTAGGATCATGGCATGGCTGTTGCTCCTACCCTTCTTTTAACACAACTAAAATCTCTCTCAGTTGTCTCCCATAGAGAAGTTCAAAGGGACTGAACCCCGTGGAGGATTGGGGTACCTCACGAACATCAAACATCAAATAAGGCAGGAGTAGATCCCATTCTCGCTTTTCTTGTGACACCGCCCTCTTTATCATCTGTTTAAGGGTCTGGTTACAGCATCCCACTAGGCCATCCATTTGCGGGTGATAAACTGAGGTGGTAATCCTATCTACCCTTAACAGTCGGCACAAATCTTTAATCAATTTAGATACAAAAGGGGTACCTTGATCTGTCAGAACATCTTTTGGTATTCTAAGACGGGTATATAGAATCAATAACTCCCGGACAATAGTGCTAGATTTCATGTTACATAGCGGGATGGCCTCCGGGTACCTTGTGGCATAATCTACTACCACTAATATGTATTGATGCCCACAAGCAGATTTTTCCACCGGCCCCATCAGATCCATACCAATTCTCTTGAAAGGTACAGAAATGACAGGGAGGGGAACCAAGGGTGCCCGAAACTCTGGTCAGGGTGCTGTCTTCCGACACACTGGACATTCCTGACAATACTTTTTTACTGATGGCCTCCCAGCCTTCCACTCGCACCATCGAATGAAACAAGGTGGTTTGCGCCGTAGAAGTGCTTCCAGCAGCCATGCTGACCACTGGTCGAGTTGTTTTTCCAGCACTGCAGTCCATCGGCTCAACCTGCTTTGGGCAGTCCGGGCGCAAATGACCGGGCTTGCCGCAGTTAAAACACACAGCTGGAGGTGGGTTGTTGGCTTTAACAACTGAGACCTGGGTTCTAGGCTTGGGTACTGGCTGGAGCCTCTGCTTGGCTTTACTCAACTTCCCAAGAGTCAGGTACAGTACCATTCAATCACCAGCACTAACTCCTGAAATGTTTGAGGATCAGCCTGTAGGGGCCACTGTTGCACCATATGGTCTAGTACTCGCACAGCATGGTCCAAAACCACCACCTCTACTATACTCTGAGCAGAGTTTTTATCTGGCTGCAACCATGCCTTACTCAGCCTTGCTAATTTGGCCAGCTGGACCCTTGGAGGCTCAGACAAGTTCAGCCACCATTCCTGAAACTCCTGAGCATTGTTAGGGCCAGTCAGCCCAACCCTGCTGAGTATGGCCTTTTTCAGGTACGGATAGGAGTTTGCCTCAGTCACGTTTAAATCAACATATGCTCTCTGAGATTCCCCTGTGAGACAGGGAGCAATTCTGGTAGCCCACTCCTCCTCAGGCCAATTTAAACATGCAGCAGTACGCTCAAAGGTGCACAAAAAAGCTTCAATGTCATCAGATTCTGTAACACCTCTCACTCTTGCCCACCTTTCCTCATTTCAGTTAACTCTGCATGTAATAACTGAATTTCAGTTTGTTGCCCAGCAGCCAGTGCCTGCTGCCCTGCAACCAATTCAGCAAAAAATTTCATAATTTCCTCCATATTTCTCTGCTTTTCCACTTTGTGAACAAAAATAGCAGGTTTATTTAACGCTCTCTTGCAAGCCAGATTTCCAGCAATCTATATCAGCTGGCTTCCCTTAAAACTGCTTTACATTCCCTGGGCTCCCAGCCCCATACACAGGAATTAAGCAGTTGCATATTGTGCACAATTTGCATACACACATGGACAGATTATCACTGTGAACAACTGCCATTTTATGGCTGGCCTGCCACACTCACCTACCCAGCTGCTAGCAAAGCGACTCAGACTCACCAAGCCGCTGCACAGTGGGTAGTGTCCTGCAATGCATCTCACTGCCGCTGTGGGTGGATCTAGTCACTGTATCCGGGCTCTTGCTGCGTGGTAGTATTCAGCAAGGTCCCTGTTTGGGTGCCAAATGTGACAAGAATCACATAGACCGGGCAAAAGCCAACAGATGGTTATTTTCTCACCACAGGCAGGAATACAGGACGGTGCAGTGTTCACAGGCAAGATGTTAGAGGCTGGTACACAGATTCTTCCTAACAGTAATACAGTTCTTTTAGTGGACTCACAGGTCGAGGATCCCTAACACTAGTCATCCCTGGGCCTGTAACCTGGGCAACTATTTCACCGTCTGGATCATCACAAACACCATTTTTAAAGCTAGCTAACAGGTGCTACTAATCAGCCTAGCTGCAGTTCATCGCTGACCTTAAAGGAAACCTGGACTGGATCGATGTTCAACAGCTGTTCCACATTTAAACCAGGGAAATCCTGCTGTCCCTGCCACAATATATATATATATATATATATATATATATATATATATATATGTGTGTGTGTGTGTGTGTGTGTGTGTGCATGGAACAGGTGAGGCTACATACTGTATGCATCAGGAATCTAAGGAATAGATACAAGGCCAGAGTGGGGATCAGGCGATGCAAGAATCAATCGAACCAACAGGTCATCCAGGAGGCAGCGTATGGGATCCCAGAATCTGGAGACCCATGTAATGGGAGATCTGGGTGGCAGATCTGAAGAATTAAGAATCATTTGAATCAGGAAACAGATCCTCCAGGAGGCAGAGAATGGGATCACAGAATCTGGAGACCCATGGGAGATCTATGTGGCAGATCTGAATATATATGAATCAAGGGAAGCAGGTCCTGTAGGAGGTATGGAATGGGATCCTAGAAGGAGACCCGGGAACTTGGAGATCCATGTGGCAGATCTGAAGATACAAGAATCAAGGGAACCAGGTAGCAGGCCCTCCAGGAGGCAGAGAATGTGATCCCAGAATCTGGAGACCAAGGTAATAGGAGATCTAGGTGATAGATCTGGATACAAGAATCAGGGGAACCTGGTAGCAGGTCCTCCAGGAGTCAGAGAATGTGATCCCAGAATTTGGAGACACAGGTAATAGGAGATTTAGCTGGCAGATCTGAAGATACAAGAATCAAGGGAACCAGGTAGCAGGTTTTCCAGGAGGCAGGGAATGTGATCCCAGAATCTGGTGACCCAGGTAATGGGAGATCTAGGTGGCAGATCTGAAGATACAAGAATCAAGTAAAGCAGGAAGCAGGTCATTCAGGTGGAGAGAACTGAATCCTGGAATCTGGAGACCCAGGTAGTAGGAAATCTAGGTGACAGATCTGGATTTGCATGATTTAGGGGAAACAAGAATTCTTTCTTGGTTTTGTCGTCTTTTAGCACTTTTCTATAATATTTTCATATAGTATATAACAGGATCGTTACACAGGCTTCAGGCAATGAAAGATGATAGTAGGGTAGCCTGTGAGACATTACGGGCAGGATGCAGCAAAGTGAGAAATGCGGTCAAACCCGAATGCAGGTTTCACTGCATTGCTTATATGCACCAAGCCCTTACTGAGAGAGCGGTCCTTTGCAGTGTTTGTCATGCATACCGGAGTTGCTAGCGCAGACATGCATGCGAAGGGTGGAAGGGTGGTGGGATGCATCGCATCCTGAATGCGATGTGTCATGCATACAGCCCTATATCACACAACCTACATGTGTCTTCATACACCTATTGTTTTTGCTCTATAGGGCACAAGGAGCTTGGCGCGTCTTAGTAGCTGCACCACAGATTGCTAGTTTCATACTTTATAATTTTTCCACATCTTTTGTGCACTGAAGAGCGTTTTTTTGGCACAACAACAAAAAAGTTGCTGTAGTATACTGGGGACTTAGTAATTGTATTTTTCTGACAAACATGGCAGTGTAATCAGTTCCCGGTCTCTGGCTTTTATTCTTAGAGTAGCATCTTTTTTTTTCAACAGAGATGGTGGTGACAGCTGGTGATCATGTAAACTGTCACATTGCTGTGCATGCAGAATTTGCTTCGAGCAGTAGTTCTCCAGATGAATTTATACATCAGAGTATAATATAACTGGCCAGTGTGTTAGTGCTTTTCATTAAATGTATAACACAGTACTTGGTGGTGGCAGTTAGTCCACACGTGGTATGCGTAACCATTTCTTAGATTTATTATATATCAGGTAGAACAACAGGTAGCATGTGACACAGGGAATTATACAGGTGTAATAGCGGTAGATGTAATACAATATTTGTGGCAGCCTGGAGCTCAGTGTATTGCTGGGCGTTATAGTATGCCAGGTGTGATCACAATTCTGACACCAGCGGAGAGTAGCACTGATGATCTAGTGTGTAACGGTGGTGGTATAGTGTACGTGCAGGCATACAGCAGGGCACTGAAGGGATCTGTGGTGGTGATAGTCTCCTGGTCTAACCTGTGGAGACTGTGGAGTAAAGACATGCAAAGATGTCGCCCATGGCCAGTAGCGCATGTCAGAGGTCAGACCTCTCCAGGTTGAGTCTCAGTAGGTTCTAGTGACCACTGGCCCTCTCCTACCTGGATAGTGCTGGAAGGAGGCAGAGAAAAAGCACACTCCTTACAAAAATGTTCGATAAATAGCAGTACAAAATAGCTGCCAATTGAGTAAAATATTGAGCGAAAATGACGCATAGAGACGTTTAGTTGCATTTGACTATGTGGTGTGGTTTGAGGATACTGTAGGTGTATGTGGACATATCTGTACCATGTTATCACTGAACCAACAGTAACAGCAATGTTCTGCGGCAGAAGAAATTTGAATTCTATTTAAGCCAGCTGAAGAGCAGCCAATTTTAATAAGCTGAACGAGTGGGAGTACAGAGAGCCTTAGTATTACAGACAGGTACTTAGAAACTGTTAAGTGCCAGTCCAGTCCTGCAGCCCAGTAAGACTTAGATTGCCATTAAATATATATATATATTTTTTTGTACATCCTAAACCTCAGTCATACCTTCCATGGCAGGTGCCATTTTCCAAGAGACCCACGCATGCGCAGTAGATTCTGGCACTAGTGTCCCGACTCATGCTATCTCCCTGCAGTATAATCTCCTACCAACAAATGCTAGTTTAACTCTCCCACAATTCACTAAAGCCTGGGAATTAGAGATTGGTGAGAATTTGGGGGAAGATAAGTGGGAACAAATTGTCCACTTAGCTCACACTAGCTCACAGAGGGGTCTATTTATCAAGCAGTGAAAAGCGTGGAGAAGTGGACCAGTTGAGAAGTTGCCCATAGCAGCCAATCAGCTCCTACCTATTATTATATAAACTGTACTTGATAAATGCTACTTCAAAGCTGATTGGTTGCCATGGGCAACTTCTCTACTGGTTCTCCTCCACACTTTTCACTGCTTGATAATTAGACCCCCTAGCTCCTGTGTGGTGGAAATTCAATACAAGCTGCTATCCCGATGGTACAGATGCCCAGACACTCTCTGCAAGATGGGGATTGGTGTCCCCAACACATGCTGATGCTATTCTAATCCTCCGTTACCCCATTTCACATATGGTGGCAATGCCCAGGTCTTCGTCCCTTCTGGAGCCAGGTGATTCATCGTTCTGCTAAGATCAAGGGGATTCCGTCCTGCCAGACACGTATTTTGGCTGTTTCATCTGTCCCCTTTACCCCTCTCAAAATACAAGAAATCCTTATTATACTACTTTAATAATGCAGATAAGGCAGTTATCCCAGTGCGCTGGCGTTCCTTCTCTACTCCAACGTTCTCAGATTGGTTTGCTGAAATAGATTGGAGATGGACGATATATTGACATCTGTAGATGGCAAATATGAGGCTTTTTAGGGATACTTGGCTTCCTTGGCTGGACTTCAAGGAATCAGTGTCCTTCAAGGATGCCCTCACCTGACCTCCTCATAGGCCTCTTTTATGCTAACCTGGGCTCTCTGTAGCCTCTGCCCTTTGGCACTGGTGCTGGTTTTTGTCCCTATCTGGTCATTAGCCTTGGCTAGGACCTTATACTCTTTTGCCCATGCCCAAGGGTTAGATGGTGATTTTTGTTGTGGATTTTATTAATGGTGGTTCTGGTACTGGGTTTAGGGTTGTATAAAGATGCTGATGTATTCGTACGTTTGCCTCCAGGAGATTCACCCTAGGGTGGCCCTGTATACATTTATTTTTATATGCTGATTTTGGCAGATGCCAGACCTGTCCATTTCTTCTCCTCTTTCCCTCCCTCTCTCTGGACACTTTCCTCCTTCCTATTTCCTTTCCTTCCCAATTTGTCATGTACTCCTCATTTGAATTTATTTTACCTATTTCTTTGTTTTTCTTTTCTCTCCTCTGTTCTTCTTTTTTTTTCTTTCACTTATTGTTTCTCACTTCTTTTCACCTTACTCTCGTTATCCGACAATGTGGTTTTTGTAGTTGTTTCTATGATTATTATATTACCCGGTGTAATTGACACTTCTAAATTTTACATATTGTATCCGCTTTTGTTTTGAGCTATATGTTCTTTTTTTGTCATCAAACCCAATAAAGACGTTTTGCACTAAAAATTAAAATCAGGACATAAATAAGCAAAAACCTCACCAGATTAACACAGTTGCATCCATACCTAACCACTCTCACAAATGCCCACTTTACTATATATATTGCAACTTCTGGGGTATGAAACGAGGAAGGCATGAGGAAAAAGTTACTTTTTTTTCCATTGCAAAGCCAGTAAACAATAATTACAAATTATTAAGTTACATCAATTAAAAATTTTATAGTTTGTCCTGTTTGGGCACAACAAACTTGTTTGCAGTACAGTCGGTGTCAGTGCAGCAGTCACCCAGCCCTTGAGAGCCAAATCTCAAACTCACGTTCACAGGTAAAAAGGCGCATTTCTTAAAGATGTTAAAGTAAATGATAAAATGTTGCCTTTTTGAAATGTCTACATTTTACAGTACTTTTTAATACATATTTGTTGTGTCTTGGACAACGACCATTAGTCGCTGTTCACAAGGAAAACTGTTGGAATACTATAGAATGTAGCCATTAAGCTTGAACATGTTTAAACCTATACACCTTGCTTGAATGTCTCTGTTGTTTAGCCTACCCATAATTTTAGAACTTATTGCAAATTTCTTCCCCGTGGTGTCTACCCTTTTACCTATAGCCATGTATGTATAATGCACATTATAGTTTGTGCACTCCACTTGTTATAAAACAGTTATTGTTGCAAACTATTGCAAATATTGTACATTTTCAAAGGATACTTGCCTAGTTTTGGTTTCTCCTAGCCCAACTGTTCACCTTCCTTCCTGTCCTCAACTGGTTATTGTCATACTGAAAATGTCTCACTGACTGAACTAATCTTCTAATGTAAGCTGCTTTATGTCACCTCTATAAGTACTAACCTCACTCTTTTTGATGCAGAGACAGTTTCCACACCCACATAATGTCTAAGGCCCTCATTCAGAGCCACTCGCTATTTGCGGTCGTTCGTTCTAAAACAAGGGGTGGCTATTCAAATGAACCGTTCGCTGTTTGCGGTCTGTTCACGCCTCTATGTCTGAACGAGCGAACAAAACTTGCTTTCGTTTTTTGGAAAAATACGCCCCCTGGCCGCTCGCATCCTACGTCATATCCGCTATTTATTAGATTAATCGAGTACATCGACAAGGGTATGAACTGCTCGCTATTCTTGGGGTTGGTGTTTGCTACCACAATTTTGCGAGCAGTTCTGACTACAAAATAACCCAGTGACGTGGTCAATGACGCTGCTGTTTTAAATATGCACACCCATAAAACGCCCGTTTTGACCTTTAAGCACGCCTGTGTTCTGATCTCCACTCCCCGTTTTCAAGCACTTTCCCCTGTTACCACCCACATACGCCTCATTCTGTCACTCAAAATAGCAGGCACTCGCTATATTGCGTACAAACGAATTTCGGCCGCACTGACTGGTTCGCGCATGCGTACTAAAAACCGTACGCATGCGCAGATGTGCGAACATCGCTCGGAACGAGCGTACTGCCGCTAGCGAGTGGCTCTGAATGAGGGCCTAATTTCCTTGTGATTGTCCCAGGTTTCCTACTCCCCTTCTCTGGGCATAAACAGACAATTTTTGGTAAGCAACCATTGGTCCATTAGATTAAAAGATACATTTTCATAACTGAAGTCTAAGAAAGCAATTAAGTATTCTTTAGGGGGTTGCTATGTATTACAGTTGAGCCACCAGTAATGGAATAGTATTAAATATTTACAATTGCGTGTTAAAGCAAAAATGAATTATCAGTTCACTAGCTGAATATAATATCTTTCCAAGATAGGCTATGAGAAAAGTATTGTGTGAGGTTAGAGGGGCAACTAAATCATTCATAGCTCAGAACTGGTAATATGTCATCTGCAGAACATAGCAGTTACAATGCACCTTACATCTGGCATTCAGCCGTATTGTCACAGCAGCCTAAACTATGAATGTGTTTGTCAGAACACAAAATAGAATTGTGATAAGACAGAAGCAGCTGTATTATGTCCTCTTTTACATGTTTATGTGTTTTTTTGTTATTATCTAACTAGATTAATCTGATAGTAGCAGTTTTATATTTATATTATCCTTGTGATTTTGCAGAAGTGAAGGAACTGACGTAAAGGTGGGTACACACTGCACAGATATATCTGCAGATGATGGTCGTTCATACACACTGAACGACCATCATCTGCTTCAGGCCACTGGGCCCCAGAAGTGGGACAGTGGGCTCCATTTCCCAAAACGGAGGCATGTGGTGGCCATTTTGGTCTTCCCCCATAGGTGTTTTCAGCAAAAGAGTGGTAATACTCCCCCCTTAGGTGTTTTCAGCAAAAGAGTGGTAATACTCCCCCCTTAGGTGTTTTCAGCAAAAGAGTGGTAATACTCCCCCCTTAGGTGTTCTTGTCACAAAAGTATTATTCCTCCCTTTGGTGATTTTATCAGAAAAGTGGTAGTACCCCACCCTGACTCGGATTTAAAAATCTAAACGCGACATACTGCAGGAGCAACAAGCAAGGTAAGCTGAATGCAGCTTACTCTGCAGAGAATTACGCTGGCGGACGATGTTGAGGCGTATTTGGTGACATAAGCAGGATTACTGCAGGCAATCTATATCTCTACCTCTCTTGCAGATGCTGATGCTGAATGAGGTATCTGGATGTTTCTCTGTATAGTCTCTCTTTTAGTGTTGCAGGCAATATCTATTTACGTTCACTAAAAGTAGTCTATGCAGGTAAGGTACTTATATGCGGGTTGGGTATGGGTTCCCGGCGGTCGGGATGCCGCCGGTTAGAATATCGACCATGGCATCCTGCCAGTCAGAATCCTGACACCCGTAGGTAAGTATACTACCAGTAACTCCTACCCTAACCCTCCCTCCCTGTTGCCTAAACCTAATCTCCCCCTAGTGCCTAAACCTAGCCTCTCCCTTCCCGCACCCTAAACCTAACCTTCCTCCCTTAGTGCCTAACCCCAACCCTTCCCCTAGTGCCTAACCCTAAGCCTAACCATCCCAACCCCTGATACTTACCTTCTGGGATGCCGGCGGTCAGGATGCTGGAGCCGGGATCCCGACACCGGTATTTAGACCGTCAGCATCCCGCACGCCGGGATGCTGACTACATCCCCTTAAATGCCTCTATGTCTAGTGTTTAACGTATTGCGGCAGGCAGTATCTATTTACTTTCCCTTATGAAAGTGTATTCTGAATTGGTTACCTTTTTCAGCCATAACTAGATTCCATTGTCAGCACCCTCTTACTCAGACAACTCAGGGCCTGATTTACTACAGATCGCAATATTGCGAGGCCGCAGTTCAACTGCAATAGCAAGTTAATGAATTGCGATCGCAATGCAAACTCAGCACAACAGAAAGGTCGCCCACTTTACCTTACACACATCTGTAATGCTTAGTAGAATAGTGAAACCATCGGTACAATCGAGTACCATCGCAGCCCCACACGCACTTGCACAAGCCCTGACCTTACTCAGAAATTGCTAACTTCCATGCACCCTATCAGGCCTCAGGCTGCGTAGGACATCACAGTGGATCATTTATGCACGCCCCTGCAACGGCGTGTGAACGCACTGGCACGCCTGCGTTTGGCTGACCACCTCCCGTTACCACCCACAAACGGCGCTGTGCCCGGTGGCCGACCACACGTGATTAAAATGGCTGCCACGGCACTGAAGAGATTAACCCTCATGCCGCGGCACCATTTTTAAAAGGATCTTTAGGCGCAGTGCGCCACGTACTGCGAATGTATAAGTAATGTTTTTGAACATGTCATTCAATGTGCTGTGCGTAGTTGTGGAAATTTACTTTTTAAATGTTTAGCCTATGCACTTATAAGGAATGTATAAGTTGTTTTGTTTTAGAAGGCTGTAACATTTACGTCAAATGGTTATGAGATATTCTCACCTCCTAGTGACATGTTAATTATCCTGACGTAGTGACCAAACCTTTGTTTACAGCACTTTCATTAAAATGCAATGCAGAGGTCTCCAGTGTGTGTCTGTGTACAATACCCAGCAAGTTTGTGGAAAGCAAGTTGTTTGTGTTTAGGAAGCTTCTATTTTGTGTAAGAATTTAGAAGGTGTTAAGACTCAGAAAACCAAAACTGGTTTAGTCATAGACATGTGAAAAGACGAATGCAATAGAAATTTGCATTATATTTACCTTTTTAGAAACAGATAACGATACTGGATGAGAACCTCTATACACACCTTCCTATACCTTCTAATATCCTGCCTATACCTTCTAATATCCTGCCTATACCTTCTAATATCCTGCCTATACTTTCTAAGGATAACGCTAATTTGCGTACATAAATTAGTAATAATACAGTAAATAAAGACTTAGACCTGGAATCTGTGGTTCCAAAGCACAAGTATTATTCAAGTAAAAGTTCAGACAGTTACACGCAATTGATGCAGACACAATTTAGGCGCAAAAGGAATTATACAGACCCAAGTACAGTATACATACGCAGCGCTTCCGGAACCAGGTGCTAGGCATCAGCAAGAAACCCCTCGTCTATCAGCATTCGACACAAAGACTAAAACCCAGTGTTGCAGCACACATATTTATACCCCCCAGGAATAGGTAAAACAATAGAGACGTTTGTTGCTGATGCTATTGGTTCCCAAGGGGGATCCATCTGTTACAGAGCATTTAACAGGCTGGTTCAAATAGTCTCTCCCTGCCTCTAACAGCTGGGGGTCTCTCCTTTCCCGCCCCCTGTAACATCCTAACAGTTAATAAATATTGTTGCTTGAAGTCTCTGCGATCCATAACTCGAGAATGCATGATGTGATCTCCCCACCGATTACAGCGGAATACTGTGGAAAGAGTACGCATCAGTACAAAACCAAACACGGCTTACTTATCATGTATAAAACCTTAGTTACCAAATATCTTTATTTCACAGCATTTATATTAACCGAACAAACTTAAATCTTATATCTTAAAGCTAATGGAACCTTGTAAGTGAATATGTAATGTGTGAGTGTACGGGGTTTGATATGAAGACGCTAGTAAACTTGGTGCGGATGCGAGCACATTTAGCTACTAAATGGTGTTTTCATTCGGGGTCTTGTGCATTCGCTAATATGCGACTAGTTAACAGCGCTATTATGCATATTATTGTGTATATGAGAAATGATGGGAGATGCAATCACATGGTGCTAATAGTATTATCGCCACATATACTAAAATGTGAGTTTATCTAAAATGGCGCTTAGCCGGCCATTCGCAAAATGGCGTCTAGCGATCTCATTTTCAAGATGGCGTCGCCGCGATTCAATTTTAAACTGAACTTGTCTCAGCCAATTACTCAGCTTCGACACAGTATATGCTAACTCAGTTTGTGCTTAGGAAACCAAATGTTTTTGGGTGGTATCAAGGAAATTGATGTAATTTCTGTGAAATGTAAGATGTATTTATTTATGTTTTGTGAGATAATCTGACTGGCTAAGAGGAACCCAGGGCGGACTTACCCCCGTGGTAATGTGTAGTGGAGTAGCATAAAAGAAGGCTTCATGCCTGGTAAAAATTGTACAAGTAGAAAAAAGGGGGGGTAACCCCCTATTGTTCCTCAGCACACTGAATTATACTTGCAACAATATATGAAAACTATATGGTAATAGGAATTCAGAGATATTAGTTGCATGCATTTGCAAATACACTAGGCCACTTCACGGCTTCTCTGTCACTAGCAGTCCCTAACACTAAGGGGTTCACGTCCAGGGAGCAGGGCGCCCCAAAAAATATCCAGCCCAGGACCCCCCCAGGGCATCACATGAAAAAAGGAAGAAGGGTGACAGTGAAGTGTAAAGTATAAATGTGTAAGACTAACTAATAAGTGTTGAAAAAGGGGTTAAAATATATGTGAAAAATTACATGAATAAAAGACAAACATTACAGGTGATGTGAAAAGTAACTATGTGTATTAAGTGGTGATGCCATGAGGAGGCCCAGTCAGAGTAGCCTCGGGGGCCCTATGCCCAAACGCTCACCCCAAATGTAATTTATACCAATTATAAGGCCTCATAATAAAGGCACGTATATATTTTGACAAATGTAAGGCCTCATGATAAAGGCACATACATATATGCATCCAAATTAAGAGCCAGCTTACCTGGGAGTTTGGTGGTGGCAGCATCGTTATGCCCACGGCGCAGTGGGCGGAGTCAGTGACAGGCGCTCACTGACTGTAAGCGGGAATCCCTGATACCCCAAGGTCAACTGGGGATCGAACCCCCCAACCTGTGATCGGGAGTCCAGGCTGGAAGTCATCCGGTCACAGAAATTGGTGGCATAGCGGTGAGATAATCCCAGGCGGCTTTTCGTTCACCCGACTAGAGAAGCTGAGTTACTCAGGAGAGGAGTAACTGCAGTTTAGGAGAACGTGCAGGATGACTGATTACAGTGGAATGGAGTTGCATCAGACGGAGATGGAAAGTGCGGTCGGCGTAACAACAGACACCCCCCAGAACGTGGTGAGAGCAACAAGTCCCGCCCCCTCTCGCAGCAGTTATGTTTCCCAGCATTCCCAAGCATGGCAGGGATCCCAACAAATGGATACCCTAGCGGAATTGGGAGAAAGGGCAACGGAGCAGGAATGTATACTAATCATTCGAATGTGGCATGACGAGCGGGCACCACTGGCCGTGGTACCCTGAGCACCGTTGCAGACTGCTGTACCGGGATCAGATCATATCCAGTTTGCCAAGTTTGCAGACAGCAATGGGGACATTGATGGACATTTGCGAGTATTCAAAAGGACTTGTAAACTACATGATTTAGCCAAGCAGGAGTGGGTCAGATACCTAGTGCCCACACTGCACGGAGTCCGCCCTGCCCCCATAGCACACACACTGACCCAGTTACTGCCCATCTTACTATAGCACCATATACTGCCCTCTCAGAGCACCACTTACTGCCCCTTCACTGTCTGTCTCACATCACAGAACCCCTCCCCCTCTCAGCACTACTCTCCCCGAACAGCACAGACAACTATCCCCTTTAGGCACAGACTCTCTCCCCCTAACAGCACAGTACAACTCTCCTCACAGCAGACCCCCTTTCCCCTCACAGCACAGACCCCCCTACCCTCTCAGCACAGACCCTTTTCTCTCAAAGCACAGAACCCCTCTCCTCACAGAACAGACCCTCTCTCCCTTCACAGCACAGACCCCCTTTCCCCTCACAGCAGACCCCTATCTCCTCTCAGCACAGACTCACCTCTCAGCACAGACCCCCCTACCCTCTCAGCACATACCTCCTTACCCACAGATCCCACCTCCACTGACAACAGACTCCTCTGCCCTCACAGCACAGACCTTTCTGCTCTCACAGCATAAACCACTTTAGCAGAGACCCCCCTCCCCTCACAGCACAGCCCTCCCTCTCAGCACTGATCCCCCACCCCCTCACAGCTCAGACCCCTTCCCATCCCCTCACAGCACCTTTCTCCCCTCCCCGCCAAACTTACCTGCTGGGGATGTATGTATTTGCGCCACTGACATCCATGGCTTCTCGAGTGGCTCTTCCTCTGCCTCCCAGTCAGTGTAAATTGCGATGTGACATGATGATGTCAGATCGCATTACGGAGCAGTGCAGGGAGAGGGGTGGGGGAATCCAGGTGAGTGAGATAGTAGTAACACGTGACTCACCGGCGCTCTACTGTACTCATACCCTGCCCTAGATAGAGCCGGCCTGGCCTGCAACTCCGCCTCCTCCCCACGCCCTTTCCCCTTCTTCTATCTCGTGCTGCTGCTTACAGAATGCCTGTGTGTGCGTCCTCTCCCCGTATGGTGCGCTCAAAACAAACAGTGTAGCCAGCAGGTTCTTCTCCAGGACCGGATTTCAGGGGAGCCCAGCCACGGGCCCCTTGGGACCCGCCAGGCCATAGGCAGCCGCCTAGGTTGCATGGCGGTAAATCTGGCCCTGGCGCACTGCTATTAGCAACTGCGATCTTTGCTGAAACATGCCCTCAATCTTTAGATATCCCTGGTACTTCGCTCACTTTCTCTGCAGTTCGGCATTTACTTCGGCATGAGAAACACTTTTTCCCACTCAAAGCACAAACCTGATTGTGGTGAAAGTGGTCGCTTGAAGATGACGTCATCTCCAAGCGCCACTGAAGCCAGACCAATCGGCCGGCTAGCAGCGCACTCCAGGTCATCGTGACCCGGAGTGCGCTGTTCTCACAGCAGGGTTTCACGGGCTGCGCCCGTGTTAAACCCTGCTGGTTACCTGGGTTGGATTGCTGCGTCACTCGACCCGGCGATCCAACCCTCTCCACTTTTACACCAGGGAGCTGCCCGGGTTAACCCTTCAAAAACCTGGGATTTAGTTCTGGTGTAAAAGGGGTATTACATTAACCACCACCATTATTTTCAAAACAGCAGCAATGGGGGTTAACTTCATGCCACAAAATGTTACTCTTATCTGTGTTTGCAACTTAAAATACTGTGGGGCCCATTTATGAACAAGTTTTATCATATGCAACGAGTTTTGCGTATGATAATGGTGCTCCAGCCAATCAGCTCCTAACTGTCATCTGTTTGACAAATGACAGTTGGGAGCTGATTGGCTGGAGCACCATTTATCATACGCAACAAGATTTAAACTCGTTACTTATGATAAAACTTGTTGATAAATGGACCCCTATGTAATTATACGGTCACATCAAGATATGCTTGAAGCAGGGGCGTTTCAAGAGAGGAGGGGGTCTGTTTGCAGTCTCCGTCACGGGCCCCCTCCTCTCAGTCCGGCGGCTGGCAGTGCACTGAGCACAGCGCGCCCAGCGCCGCGCTGATAAACTCTGGACACTAGAGTGTGCCCAGAGTCTATAGTGCATGCACAGGTCACCAGAAAAATAGCCACGGCGCCCATTTTTCCTGTACTGCGCATGCGCAAAATGATGGTAAAATGGCCACGGCGGTCATTTTCCAGGTGCTTTTACAGAGCTGACACTGGCGCTGACGTGGGACTCCGTAGAGGTAAGTATAATATCGGTGCAAGATGGGCCCGCACCGCACACCCTGCACCGCACACCCTGCACCCATTATAAATATGCCCCTGGCTTGAAGCATATTTAACGCAGCCATGGTAAAGATCCGCCAGTCATCATCCTCAACTTGATGTTGACTACTGATTTTTTAATGATTATTATTATAAATTAATTAATCATTTTATGAACGTAATTAATAAATTCCAAAATAAGCTTTGTGCCCCTATGTAATAGTGGAACCAGTCCAGCATGACCAACATGGGGCTGAGGGCCTGATTCAGAGCAGCTCGTAAGCGGCCGCTCGTTCGCTCTGAGCGATGTTCGCACAACTGCACATGCGTATGGGTCATAATGCGCACGCGCAAACCAGTCATTGCGGTCGGAAATCGTGCGCTCGCAAAACAGGGAGGGGCTGCTAATTTGATTGACAGAATGTACCGTTTGTAGGTGGTAACAGGGGAAGGTGCTTGAAAATGGGGGAGTGGAGATCCGAACACAGGCGTGCCTAACGGTCAAAAGGGCGTTTAATGGGAGTGCATAATTAGTAAAGGAGCGTCATCGACCACGTCACTTGGTTGTCTTTTAGCCTGAACTGCACGCAGTGATAGCGGTAAGAAAAACCTACCACAAGCACTGCGAGTAATTCAGATGCCTTTTGATGTACCCGATTAATCTAATAAATACCGGAGATGACGTGTGATGCGAACGGCAAAGGGGCGTCTTTACAAAATAGCGAGCACATTTTTCGTTCGCTCAGACAGAGGCGTCAACAAACCGCAAAGAGCGAGCGCTCAATTTAAATAGCCGGACCCTTTTTTGGAACGACCGTCCGCAAATAGCATCCGGCTCTGAATCAGGCCCTGAATTCCTTAGGGAAATTGGGCCTGAAAGCGAAATATGCCCCTCCCCTCAGTAAAACCGGCCGTGTGCTGATAGCACTCTGCTGCTTTCATAACCCCTGGGCCAGTGAGGGTGGGAGAAATAAGTGGAAGTGTTAAAATATATATATATAATGTAGCTTTAGAAATTGGAGCCCTGGCAGCCATTAACTGCCTGTGAATGCTGGTGCTTGTAGTGCCAGCATACCCCTGGCTGCCTGAGCATTCCATGTCAGCCACGGCCTACTTGGGCCAGAAGTTGCACATAATAAAATCCTAATAAAATGAATCATGCTGACACCATGTAAAAATATTTTATTATAAACACATTGACACATTCCACATTCCCTCATAGTGATAGTTATTGCTCCGTTAGATCCAAAGGGATTTTCTTATCTTCTTTTCTAAAGTGATCCATAGGTAAAAAAGTAAAAAGCCATGCAGTATGCCGGACAACCACTTGGGGGCTGATTCAGCAGTGCATGCAAGTGCACTGCTGATCGCAAATTCCCGATTATTTATTTATTAACAGGGTCTTATAGAGCTCAGCTAATTCCATTGCACTTTACAATTTGAATCAACATTAACATTTTACTGGGTTGTAAAAGACATACATACATACATAAAAGACATACGTAAAAGACATACATAAAGGTAAGAGGGTCCTGCTCGCACGCTTACAATTATAAGGAATCTGCGCATGCGCAGGACCCATTCTGCGAGTGTGCAGAATGGGTCCTGCTTAGTTGCACGCAGACCCTTCTGTGCCTCTGCCTGATTGACAGGCAGAGGCATTTAAAGGGCGGTGCAGGGGTGGGGTCAGACGGCCTGGTCCACCAAATGTTCCGGGAGTGGCAAGGCCAGGGACTGCGTCGACCGACGCAGTGTCCTAGCCTTGAAAGCCGGCCAGCCTGAGTTAGCCAAGGCCTACTCAGCTGGCTGGCGGCCTGACACTGTCCACCATCGCGACCATCGACCCCCGATGGTCACAATGGTGATGCCAGCCTGCAACCTCCATCACAGTGCTAGGAACGCCAATGCAGCAAGGGGTGTCATGCACCTCCTGCTGCATTTGCATAATAGCAAGGACGTAATTGCAAAGCTGCCTGCATGCAGCTTTGCAATTTTGATCCTTACTGAATCACCCCCTTGGAGTGGTGCCTTGAACATCTTCAAAGGGGCTAATATTCAATGAGAGCAGCTTTCCTCTCCACCACTTTATCTAATTTCACTTATCTAGCTCCACCAAATAAAATCTAATTTCATCAATGTTATGCAAAACTAAGCACACCGTTGTACTCCACAAGAAATGCCCTTCACCACCCGTCTACTCAGCAATTTGTGTAAACCTCTGCTCCTCTACAAATCCCCTATCTGGCTTTGCAAGATTATGCACTTTGGCAGAAATCAATGGGCAATGCGAGTTCAAGGCCAGTTCTGCACTACACTGCAGTTGTTAGTAGTACATAATTTGCCACCAGTGTTGTCAGTTTACGGAAAATTGGTGCCATTATACTGTTGTATTTCCTGAAAAGTAACTGGACTTTGCCTCATTCAAATAAAAATGTTCCAGCTTTTATCCAAAGAGAATTCGTCCTGCTTCCCTGAACTCAAGTTCTGGCTACTGTTAACCCAACCCAAAGGACAAAGGTCCGTGCACAGGGAATGATTCAGTGATGGACGGTACTGCAATCACAACTTCATTCTCGCAAGGATCGCAGTTGCAAAAATATGCTTATGTCCTCCAAAGCATAGCCTAGCATAGGTACACCCACTGCTGCCTTCTCATATCTGTATGATGACGTGCAAGAGCGTAAACATTGGTACTATCGACGCACATCAGGCAGCCATGCTGCATATGCGGCGAGTCTGACCAGCCGCAAACACTGCAGCTCTCCTGACATGCAGAGAGATCTCATGCTGCACAAGAGATCGCAATGACTAATTTATGCATGCTCACAAAATGGTGTTTAAATGGTCAGACACGTCTGCGATTTTCTAACCACCCCCCCGTACCAACCCAAATCGCTGACTAACTGTCACTCACTTTGCAAATGGTTCCTCTATATGAACGTAGTTGCAAACCAATCACTGCACGTGGGCAGTGCGGCATTCGCACATTAGCAAACAATAGCTCGATCTGCGAAAAATATCAACTTTGCGTAAATCACTGCACTAGGCCCTCACACTGAAAAGGCAGCTTTTGAGGACCTTTAACCGAATAGAGTGAATTTTACTCTTCCAAACCTGACCTGGTGAGTGCACACGACATTGTGGGATACTATGTTTATTAAGGGATGTTTAGGTGTTTTTGGTGCCATTTCAAAGAACCGCAAAGTGTGCCAAATGACCAGTGAACAATTGGACCAAGATGCTAGCACCTTGTTTGTGCGATGAAGCTTAGAAAACCTATATGGATTTGGCAGAGCCGTAACTAGACTTTTTGGTGCCCTGTGCCAAAAAGAGCATTAGCGCCCACCCATTTTTCAAATAGGGACATAACCAGGGTTGCCTACCTTTAATATTCTCTTCCCGGGAGAAGCCCGGGTAAGAGAAGCAGCAGGGGGCCGACGGGGGCGGGGCTTGACGATTCGCGTCATTAAGCCCCGCCCCCTCACTGTAAAATTGCCGCGACTGGGCACAATTTACATAGGGGGCGGGGCCAAATGCTGTGATTCATGCAGAATCACAGCTTAAGCCCCGCCCCCTTCACGGAGACCCGTGATTGCCGCAGGTATTCTCCTAATTCTGCCCACTTCACTAGGAAGTGGGCAGAATGCGGGAGAAATGCCTACCCTTCCGGGGGTGCGGGGGGTTACCCGAAAAATCGGGAGCCTCCCGCGAAAACCGGGAGGGTAGGCATGTATGGACATAACACACTCGAAAAGGGGAATGGCTTCATGGGGAAGGACCAGGGAAGACATAGGAGAGGCCAGCATATGCTGGGGATGAAATAAGAGGAAGCTACAAGTGAGAATGATAATAAACAGAAAATTGACAGGCCTCAAAAGTGCCCACTGCCCTGCTGTGCCCTGTGCCATGGCACAGGCCGCACTACCCTAGTTACGGCCCTGGGATTTGGATGAAATACAGGTGTTGGAATATCAACACCTAGGGGTAAATTTACTAAAGTGAGAGTTTTTAGAAGAGAGTTTTAAAAATAATGTTGCCCATAGCAACCAGATTCTAGCTATTATCTTCTAGAAGGTGCTAGTTAAATGTTAAGTAGAATCTGATTGGTTGTTATGGGCAACATCACTTTTAAAACTCACTTCTAAAAACTCTCACTTTAGTAAATTTACCCCCTAAAGTGCAAAATTTTAGCTCGCATTGGTGTCACAACTGCCCGGAGAGCCCAACAATTTTATGAGTGGCGCTTTTAAAGAGAGAAACCGCTTAGATCACAGCTTTCTGATTTGTTAGTTTTTAAGAAATGGCTTCTACCAGAATATAATTCGGCCATGCGAATCATAGATATTCTAGCTATAAATTTCACCCGTGGGCTGGACAGAGGGCTGCAGAGGTGGGTCCTGCAGAGTACTTCACAAATATTTAAGGAACTCACCTGGAGATATTTGAGGCTATAGAGATGTCTAAGCAACAACCATTTTTTGCCTACGGCTGTGCCACAACAAAAAGAGCGAGTGGTTGCTCCAGATACTCTATTGCATGAGAGGGCCAGAGTGTTTTGAGTGCGAAAGTTTGGGCTATTTGTGCTCTCAATGTCCCCTGCTACAGGAGCTCATGGACTGCAACCTGTCTCGTATTTGTCCAGTTTACCTTGTTTACTTTGGGGTAAGCACCGCAGAATGGAAACCCTGGTTGTTTTCGATGGCTGTAGAACTGGATGCAAAACTGATGTTGGTCTTAGTGTATTCTTGGAGTAAACTCACCCTGACCTCCAGCACAGACCATGGCCTCCAGCACAGTGTTACCGATACTGTACGATTTTCAAATTCATTGTATATACACAACCACTGAGCTGTATGACAGAATCCTCTTATCAGTTATGGTTAAGGACAAACAGTCATGGGAGTAGCAGCAATATTGCTGGAGCTACTGTATTCTCTCATCTTTGGTGAGTTTTTGCTCTCTTTGATAAAATCATCTGTAAGGAAGAATAGCTCTAGCCTAAACAAGCTGCCTTCCATGGGTAGAGAAGGCTTCCATACCTGCGTTGGACACAGTTTATTTTATAGTTAAAAATTAAATGCTGTGCTCAGTTAGTACCTTCCAAGGGGAGATGATAGAACAGCTAGTAATTCCACAGGTGCATGGTCTGCTAGTATTAAAAATGACTTATTCCAATATATGAGAGGAACATCTTAGTTTGGTCAAAATATGTGAACAGGTCCTACCTACAAGGATTCTACTGGCCACGACCATGTGGCATTGAAGAGATATTACCAGTCTTGTAGAGTCAAAATTTTAATGAGACAATGGTAGTCCAGTCATTTAAATCAGTAGACACATTATTGCTGTTAGTTCACACAAAAAGGAGCACCTGACAAGGACTGAAGTAGCCTGTAGATCCAGTAAGTTGTAAACTCTGTCAATTGGGGGAAAGGAGCAAGTATGTCACGGTACTATCCTGAAGCCCTTACGGATCTTAAGCTCTTAAGAGGATAATACAGAACCAGTAAAGGTTGGCGATGTGAGAAAACCTGAGTTTGTTTTCAAGAGAAAGAGACCAAATGTGGAGAATGGTATTCTGGAGTGGAAGTGTCACATGCAACCAGGGCCGAATTAAGGTCTGTGGGGGCCCCTGGGCAACAAACTTGTGGGGGCCCCTATATACCACCGTCCCCTGTAGTAATGCCCCTTATGCAGTGCCCCCAGTAGTGGTCCCCCTATGCAGTGCCCCTTATATAATGCCCCAGTAGTGGTCCCCCTATACAGTGCCCCCTTTAGTGCACCTTATATAGTGCCCCCAGACCCAGTAGTGTCCCCCACCTATGCAGTGCCCCTTATATAATGCCCCAGTAGTGGTCCCCCCATACAGTGCCCCCAGTAGTGCCCCAGCCCAATAGTGGTCCCCCCTATGCAGTACCCCATATATAACTCCCCAGTAGTGGTCCCCCTATACAGTGCCCTCAGTAGTGCCCCCAGACCCAGTGGTGGTCCCCCCCATGCAGTGCCCCTTATATAGTGCCCCCAGTAGTCCCCCCTTATGCATTGCCCCCAGAAGTAGCCCCCCCTATACACTGCCCCCCAGTAGTAGCCCACCCCTATTCAGTGCCGCCAGTAGTTGTCCTATGCATTGCCCCCATAAAGCGGCTCCCCCTATGCAGTGCCCCTTACACACACACACACACACACACACAAAAAAACCCCACAACTTACCTGAAACCTCGCTCCTGATGCGACCGCCGCTGTCCACTCCGGCTCCTCTTCTCCTGCAGTATGGGAGAGAAGTCAGCATCATCACATCACTCCCATCATCATCCAGAGGGGAGCCGGAAGACGGAGCTCATAAGTGAGCTCCAGCCGGCTCCCTCCGTTGAAGCAGCAGCCAATGAGAGCCTGTGTGACTCTCATCGGCTGCTGTAACAAACACACAGCTGCCGGCGGTGGCTGTGTGTATGTCACTGTGTAGTGTGGCCGCGCTCACTGCGCGGTTTACACTACACTAGCGGTGGGTGAAGCCACCGGCTGCACCGCTGCTAGTGGGGGCCCCTCTGTGTGTGGGGGCTCAGGGACGACCACCCCTGTGGCCCCCCCCTTAATCCGGCCCTGCATGCAACTATCGTTACCTGTTCTCTCACATATCCCAATGGCAAGAATGCACACTTACTGCAAATTTGTAAGCAATCAGGGGGAGATGTACTAAACTCTGGAAAATGATAAATTGGAAAGTGATAAACTACCAGCCACTCAGTTCCTAACTGTCATGTTACAGGCTGTGTTTAAAAGTACATTTAGGAGCTTATTGGTTGGTAGTTTATCTCCAATTTATCACTTGTTTCCAGAGCTTAGTACATCCACCCCTCATACTTGTACAGGTATAAAGTAGGGGTGAGCGGGTTCGGTTTTACTCGGTTTTACTCGGATCTTTTTATTGGCTATCGCCGAACACGTGTTTTGGATAGCGAATGAAATCGAGCCGAAATTGCGGTAAAGTGGCGATAAGAACCGAGTAAAACCGAACCCGCTCACCCCTAGTATAAAGAGATGGTTTTTACCTTGTGTCCTGTGTTAGGATGCAAATAATTAATGGACAGTCCAGGGCCAATAAATGGCTAGCAGGTATCAGCAGACAGTGATCTAGGCAAAGAGAGGTCCAATGGCAAGCTGAGAAGTCTATTACATAGGCAATTGTAACAGGCAGTGATAAGGCAAATCATAGTAAAAAAAACAAATCCAAAGTTTAGTACACAAGAGAGAGTATATAGCAGATCAGGGTTAAAATGAACAATGGCTATATAACAAGCTAGGTCAATGCACAGTAGTAGTAGTAGTAGTAGTAGTAGTAGTAGTAGTAGAGTAATAGTCAAGAAGCAAGCCAAAAGTAAAAAAACAATGGCCCTCATTCAGAGCCGTACGCTCTGAGCAGAGCGCACGCTCTGAATGAGGGCCGGGCTCCATTTTCATGGAGCGTCCTCCTGGATGCTCGTATAGCTGTGGGTCACCACCCACAGGCTATACGAGCGTGCATTTTGATGGCCGCGATGGTCGTGACCATCGCGACCATCGAAATTGCGAGCTGGAGCCTGCGGTTGAGGTTTTCAACCGCAAGCTCCGGAGTGATTTTGGCTCTACCAGAGCCAAAATCACTCCCACTGACATCACTAGTGATGTCAGTGGGCCGGCTTCTGACGGGAGGCGTTCCCGTGGGAACGCCCCCGTCAGGGAGGCACGCCCCCGGCACGCCCACCAAAGGGGGCGTGCTGTCAATCAACATTGACAGCACGCCCCCTTTGATCGGACACAACGAGCGAAGGACTTTCCTTCGCTCGTCGCGTCTGGCGCATGCGCACGACGGAGCTCCCTCCGTCGTGCGCATGCTCAGTGCCTAACATCGACCCACTTGCGAGCGGACAGCCGCTCGCGAGTGGGTCTGAATCAGGCCCAATGTCTCATTCAAAGGACGCGAGGTGTGGACAAGTTCATGTTCACGGAGCAATCACCTAGCATTGACTACTATGTGAGATCTCATAACTGCTAAAGGAGATCTGATTAGGGATTATTTGGTTGAGCATATGCAAACCTTCTCAAACAATGGCTGAAGATGGAAACTCTCTTGTCTTGTCGATAATGTCTCTAAAAAGCTGTACCAGTACCATATGTACTGACTAACTTGCTGAAGTGGCACAAAATTTGAATGAGCATTGAGATATCACCACATGCATCGCCAACTGTAACAAGGGGTGTATTTTGTACTGTTTTTGAGCGCACTAATTTAGTGGTACATAGAATTTATTATATATGAAAAGTGTAAAGCTGGGTACACATTTACCGATGTGTACCCAGCTGATGTTATGAGCGGCAGGTCCCAGCATCGGCAAGTGCATACACACTTACCAATGCTGGGAGCGAAGGTGTGAGAGCGGGGGCCTTGCTGCATTCGGCAGCATGGCCCCCGCTGATGATATCGCCCTTCGGACCCGCATGCTGATGATGTTGCTGACGATGTGTGGGAGGTTGCATCGTCAGTGACACAGCAGGTACACACTCGCCTATGTGGACGATATATCATCTGATACACCGGATTGGATGACATGTTGTCTAGTGTGTACCCGGCATAACATACTGCTAGGAGAGTGCGCTTGTCGTAGAGTCTATACCCTCTGATAGGGTGACACTAGGGGGGGGATACTTGGCAGAGTGATTATCAGATGCTTTTGAAGGAGATACAGATCTCATTGCTAGCAGGCTGACATGTGGAGCTTCAGTCAGACAAGCCAAACAGAGCACCTGGGCTATTCAGCTTTATATGGGGGAAGCAGGGAATTGTTAGCCACAAGGAAGACATGGGTGGAAATGAAGAGATAAACAAAGCTTAAATATGCTCATTTGCATGTCTTTTATGGATCATCTTATGATGGTGGTATATTGTATTAAAGGAACGTCAATAGATGTTGCCTGCTTGATGAAGTCACTTTGAGACAAAACTCTTTGGGGTAGTACTGGATTCTTTCCACTTTGATGGTCCCTTAACACACCATGCTGTGTGGCGATTCTGAGTCAGATGCATGTGTGATCACTATTCTGTACTCCCATGGCATTCTACTTACTTTTCATACCTGGCAGTGTGCACAAAGTCTGAGTGACTGAAAGTGGAAGCCTATCCCACCCACTGAGTATCCGTATGCATGTGCAACTGAGATCATTAGTATCAGGACTTGCACCAGGCCCATGTTATGTGCAAGAGATCAGTCAGAAACAGACGTCCTGTCTCCATCTGAATGCTACCATCATACATAACAGTTGGGTCACCCGCCAATGACAGTGACACTCATACAAAATGTGACTGTTCTTTGCAATCGTAGGGTCACTGTCCAGTAACCACCCTGAAAAGCCTACTTCACAGTAACTATGGACCGCCAGAAAGATCAATCTGCTGGAACTCAGAATCACCACTTGCGTCCAACTCAGAATCACCTACATCATTTTTTTTTTATAGTTCTTTAGGGGGAATCCAATTAGCCACAAAGTTTATTATTATTATTATTATTATTATTATTTATTTATATGGCGCCACAAATGTTCCGCAGCGCCTTACAAAGCACATAAACAAGTTGTAGACAAGCGACTTACAGAACAATACAATACAGGACCAGGACATGGATAATACATATTGCTACATTAGTGATCATAACACCCAGATAAGCAACAGAGCATAAGCAGCCAAGTGTTAGGTGCCCTAGTGGTGAGTAAGAAGTAGATGAAACTAAAGTAGGGAGAAGTACAAGAGGTTAGAGGGCCCTGCTCATAAGAGCTTACATTCTAAAAGGGGAGGGGAAGACAAACAGGGGTGACACAGATGGGGAGGAAGATGTATGTAACAGGGACTTAGAATGACAGCTGGAAGGCTTTGATGAAATATTGGGTCTTGAGAGCCCGTTTGAAGGATTGCAAAGAGGTGGAGAGTCTGATGGGGAGTGGGAGAGAGTTCCAGAGGTGGGGAGCAGTGCGGGCAAAATCTTGGAGGCGGGAGTGGGAGGAAGTAATCAGCTGGCATGAAAGGCGGCGTGCATTAGTTGAACGAAGAGAGCGGAGACGAGAGTGAAGGGAGATCAGATCAGAGATGTATATGGGGGAAGATTGGGTGAGGGCTTTGTAAGTTTACCCCACAGCTAATTACCTGTGCAGTGCAGGGAAATGCTATTCAATCAATTAGTATTTGACCGGTGTGATAAACCTGGGGTTAATGTGCACTAACCCACTGATTCCGAGTAAACTGCAGAATCAATGGGTTTTCCCCACGTGTGCCTTTTCTCATTGACTTTCCCTCTCAGCTCCTGAAGCTGGAAGGAAAGATCGACCACTGCAGTAAAACCCCAGTTAGAATCTCTCGGCATGGGTAATTAGCTGCAGGGAATTGGATTCCCCCACCAATGTACACATTTTTAATTCCCTTTTTGTGAGTCAATGTACTAAGCCAGAGGTTCCCAAACTCATTCCTCAAGGCACCCTAAAGCCGGGTACATACTAGACGTTATATATAGACATTGGCCAGTGTGTACCGGCTATATTGCTAACAATGCGTGCTCCCGCACGTCGACAGCAACATCTTCCATCGAACCTGCATGCAGGTCCGACGGACAATATCGTCAGTGGCAGCATGGCCCCCACTGTCGCAGCGTCGCTCCCGGCGTGAAGTGTGAATGCACTTGCCGATGCCGGGACCCCCTCCAAGTCCCGCCGCCTATGATATCGTGCTGGGTACACATCGGCTAATGTGTACCCAGCATAACAGTCCAGGTTTTAAGCATATATCCATGCTTGACCACAGGTGACTTAATTAGTGCCTCAGTCAATTTGATTTAACCAGAAAATTGGTATAAAACACTGGGTGTGCGTTTAGAGTTATAACCAACAGACACTTAAATAAGACTTGCTTTTTTAGGGAGCAGCGTAGTATTATTTTATATTAACTTAGGATACTACTTTATAGCTATATAGGTGCACCCTAATTGAGGATCATAAGGGTGATTCTTGTCATTTTAATTTGATTTAACCACCTGTGGTCAACCATGGATATCTCTAAAACCTGAGCTGTTGGGGAGCCTTGAGAACCGCGTTTGGGAACCTCTGTACTAAGCCGTGCAGAGATCTAAAGTACCAACCAATCAGATCTTAACTGTCATGTTACAGGCTGTGTTTGAAAAATGACAGTTAGGAGACGATTGGTTGGTACATTTTCTCTCTCCACTTTTTCTCTCTCCAAGGCCTAGTACATCTACCCACTTAATTAGGGGTCTATTTACTAAGCCTGGGATGAAGATAAAGTGAACGTAGATAAAGTACCAACCAACCAGCTCCTGTCATATTTCAAACACAGCCTGTGACATGGCACTTAGGAGCTGATTGGCTGGTACTTTATCTTCAATCATTTTATCTCCATCCAAGGCTTAGTAAATAGACCCAAACATCTTCTTTATACAGACTGCACTATTCTGTGATATTGTTCATTTTATATGGATGTACTGGAGATGACTACACCATAAACCACCACCATAAGATGATGCATAAAAGACATACAGATAAGCATATATAAGCTTACCTCTCGTTGCATCTCTTCAGAAGCTTTCAGACTTCATCATCATCACTTTACTGACTATTTATGGGTCACAGATCAAGTACAGTATATGATCTAGTTGCTATAATATCATTTATCACTTGCACTACATTTCATATATGCTAAAAATAAATAAAACAAACCAATACCAAATATAGAACACATAAAGCGGGATGAAAATCTCAAATTCCCTACACACCAGGGAGAGTCCGTTGCACTAAGTATTGGAGCCACTTTTAGATAGCAAAAGAGGTAATCTTTCTATAATCTTTTATTTTCTATTTTTGTTTTATTTTCTTAAGATTTCCGATTTAATGTTTTTATGTCTGCCTTCTATTGTCTACATTCTCTTTCTTTACTGATTGTGTAATTTGCATAAACTGATTGGATACACTTGGAGATGATTAAGCACAATGTAAAGTGGTATAAAAAGGCCTGTGTAACAGCTACAGAGACACCTTGAAAAATCTACCTGATGGTAGCGAAACGCGTTGGTGGCTTCCCCTGATCTAGGCACTTATCATTGGGACTATTCTAAGGACATATACTGGAGCCTGCTTTGGAGTTGGGACACATTTTTTTCCAGCATCGATCTCCCAGAGGTATTTCCTTGCGTTGGATGTTCGCCGGCTGTGACGCCCTCGCTAATTACAGGATCCTCATTTCATCTGGACTTAAGCTGTTAATCATTTCCCCACTATTGGACATACAACTATACTCCATTTTTTGCCTGAAAGACATTGTTTTCCATCTTTATGTCCCAATATTGCTGCAGCAATTAGTGCCTACAGGGTCAATATCATGCATGATTATTTGTTTTATGTTCACTGAACTTTCCAATCATCCTGTTAGTGTATCCACACTTATTTGTGTATCAATACTGTGTACCAGTCATTGTTTTTTCTATCATTGTTTTTAACTGTTTTTTATTAAATATGTGTATCTATTAGCACTGCATATTTCCTCTTTTTCTTTACCATTGTATAGGAGGCTGACTACCTCCCTTTTGCAGCTGCTTGGAAAGACCACCCATCGCAGCGCCCTTTATACTATAAATCTTTATAGTTCATTTTTCCTCTTCACAGTATATGATCTAGTTGCTATAATATCATTTATCACTTGCACTACATTTCATATATGCTAAAAATAAATAAAACAAACCAATACCAAATATAGAACACATAAAGCGGGATGAAAATCTCAAATTCAGGTTGCCGCCATATCTTTTGTAAGTACATATGCTCATACTGTGGTTTAACCAGCACTGTACTATTATATCAGTAGTTAAATTACAGCTCACACTACCCCATGCTGCCAAAGTGCCCCATACTGTTATCCTGAAGAGTCACAGACAGTGTTTGTGGGATGAAATATATGTTTATTGCACCGTGTGAAGAATTAGGCAATGTAAAGCATACAATTTTCTGTAGTGACCAAACTTCTTATTTACAGGAAGTCACCCCCCCCCCACCCCCCTAAAAAGTAGGGTCTGTTGCATGACAGACTGCTTTATCCATTGTAGAATTTTAAAAAATTACATGCAAGGCCTTTCCAAAAAATGAAGTCTGTTCCCATAGTTTTGGAAAGAGCACGTATCATTTCATAAATAGAAACTACAGCTAAAAACTGTGATTTATTTTAAGGTGAGCTGATCTGTTTGCCTTCCATGTTTGCAGTTGCACACATGTGAGAAGTCATTCATTGATTTCTTTCTCATTTGTAATTGCTGTAGTAGAATCATTTCTGACAAAAAGAACCCCCTTAGTTCTTGTTCTTATTGAATTGCCAGAAATTAGTGCACGTCCACTTTGTTTTTGGGAACAATCTACTTTTCTATAGTGGATAAAGTAAAATACTCTACTTACTATCTATGTTGGACTTCTCCCCATACTTACCTACCCTCCCGTTTCGGCTGGGAACCTCCCGAAAATCGGGTGCTGCTCCCACCCCCCCAGAAATGTAGGCAAGCCTCCTGGCCCCCAGTGACCCATCCTGACCCCCCCCACCCCCGCAGTTACACTATAAACCCTCTCAGCGTGGAGGGCGGTGACGCGATTCCACTGAGTCGCATCATCATGGCCCAGCCCCCTGCTTCACAATGCCGTTAATCTCGGCATTGTGAAGAGAGGGCGGGGCCACGATGGTGTGACTGCGCTGTCATGCCCCAAGCTCCACCCCCAATGATTAATCATTGCTGCGTCTTACCCCCTTTTCCCGTGACATGCCCCCCCCATTGTGGAAGCCTGACAGCTCCTCCCGGAAGGAGCGACCTAAAAGTCAGCAAGTATGCTTCTCCCGTCATTAACTTACATTTTTTTATCCTAAAATATTGCTTTCAGGTTAATCATGAGAGGACTTCAGAATGTCTTTATTACATCTGTCACTATCCTGTTTTATATGGGTCCATGGTGCAAAGCCTCCTCTTAAATTCAGTGGCGTAACTAGGGCAGGCCTGCCGGGGCATGTGCCCTGGGCGACATAGGACCAGCGGTGCAGGGGGCACCGCCAGCCACGCCCCTTCCTAGTTAGCCAGTGTAGTGCCGACCGCAGTGAGTCGGGTCAGCACTACACATTTACACAGGATCGGCGCTAGGTTTCCCTGCGCCCAGCGCCGTCCTGTGCTGCACAGCCGAGCCCCTTCCCTCCCCTTGAGCGCCTACCCTGTAGCACCAGGCGGAGGGTGGGAGGCGGGCTCAGGCTGGTGCATTTTTACACACACATCGCCGCCAGCACGGCGCAATGTGTGTGTTAATCAGCAGCCAATGCGAGTCAGACAGACTCTCATTGGCTGCTGCGCCCACTGTAAGAGCCGGGCTGCAGCTCACTCATGAACTCTGCCTTCCGGCTCCTGCAGTGGGAAATGTGAGAGACATCATGACGTCTCTCCCATAATGCAGAGCGCACCAGCCTTGGAGGTCTGACGTGCGGCGGCGGGAGCAGTGGCCGGAGCCGGAACGTGGATTCAGGTAAGTGTATTTTTCTAACTTGTATGTGTCTGCACTGCATCGGAGAGGGCAGGGGGCACTACTGGGGGGATCACTACTGGGGGGCACCTCTACTGGGGACTACTACTGGGGCACTGCATCGGGAGGGGGTGACCTCTACTGGGGACACTATATAAGGGGCTTACTACTAGGGGCAATGCACTGGGGGGACAACTACTGAGTGCATTAAATAGGAAGGACCACTACAGGGGGCACTGTATAAGGGGCACTGGATAGGGGGGATTACTACTGGGGGCCTGCATAAGGGGGGCCACTACTGGAGGCACTGTATAAAGGGCATTGCATAGGGGCTACCACTAGGGGCACTGCATAGGGGGGACTAATACTGTGGGCACTATATAAAGGGCACTGCATAGGGGGGACTACTACTGGGGGCACTGCATAAGGGGGACCACTACTGGGGGCACTGCATAAGGGGAACTAATGGGGGGCTGCATGAGGGGGACCACTGCTGGGGGCATTGCATACTGGGGTTACTGTCTAAGGGGAACTAATAGGGGGCTGCATAATGGGGACCACTACTGGGGATACTGTATATAAGGGGCACTACTAGGGGCCTACATAAGAGGGACCACAACTGGGGACATTGCATACTGGGGGTACTGTATACAGGGCACTACTGGGGTTAAGGTGCATATGGAAAGGAATGCTCTGAGTGATGAGAAAGGGGTGTGTGTCATATTGACACGCCCCATTTTTAATGACCACGCCCATTGTGGCCACGCCTATTTTTTGCCGCACATAGGGGCGGGGGCTCCATTTTTACATTTGCCCTGGGCCCCAAATACCCTAGTTACGCCACTGCTTATATTATATATAAATGCTCTTAAAAACCATACCAGACATTTAATAATATGATAGAGTTTAAGAAAGGTTCAACCTGCATTTTTCAATCCTGCTGCCAGAGTCCAAATGCAGATCACTACACCTCATACAAACCAAAAAGCCAACTGGCGCTGGAACGTGTCTCTAAAATATCTCTAGTGCGCCACTATATTGTGCTCACATCTGAAAATGGGGGCGTGGCCTAATTACCATAGGCCACGCCCCCTACGTGACGTTATTTGGAGACGTGCCCGCATGGCACGCCTCCAAACAACGTCAGGCTGTGGGGGAACCTCACTAGCTGGGCTTCCTTCTCCCATCACTGAATGGATACCGCGCGCATGCGCGCAGCACCCATTCAGACTCCAGGGTCCGGCACAGCTGCAGCGGTGGGGTTCCCAACCTCCCGATTTCACCACCCGCGGGCCACTTCGGCCCACGGGTGGAACAGCGGGACAGTACTGTCACACCGAAATTGGGATGTTGGGGAGGGGTGCACCCTCTATGGGTGGCACCCTTGTTCGACCGCACGGGTCGAACACCCCTAAAGCCGGCCCTGACTGAATAGATTAACCAGGAACTGTGTTAGTTACAAAAAGAACCTTAGCGAAGAAGAAAATGTAAAAACCTCCCTTGGACCTTGATATTCAGTCAATTGTAATTAGGTCCCCTCGGAGGAAAATTAAAAATCCCTTCACACCCCCACTTTTTGAATGCTAGTCATTCAAGCAACGTTTTTGGGTTAGAGCAACATCAAACCTTATCACAGCAAACATAATATTTAAAAGCCGCAGACTTCCAACAGCCCATCTCCTGTATGGCTGAAGCTGGCATACCACTGCGAGTGGGTGCAATAGTCCTCACTCCTCAGGCCCAACTTAATCAGACAACGCTTGAACACTGCTGCAGTGCAAACTGAAACGTTATAAGGGGTAGGGAATCCGCATGCAATAAAAATTGACTACCTCCTATCAGCCGCAACTGTAAATAATGCTTAGCTAAGCGCAATGGGCAAATCTCAGCAACTATATTACTTTTTAGAGACAACCATCGCCCCTTCCCATTTTAGACGTTTTTGTGCGGGGAACTGCCTCTCCCTTCAACAAAACAGTTTTAAATAGTAAACCGTTTTCCCCTGAATGCTTATTTGAAGCCACCAATTCAATGATTCTAAAAGGCCCAAAGAAAGCAAAGAAAAAAGCCAGTTGGAAAAGTACTGCCTCAAATTCTGAATCTGCCACCGATTTTAGGACTACCAAAAGGTCTTGCAATAATCCCAAATCAATGGGCCTACGAGAATAAGCCAGAGACGGACTTTCCCTAGCCCATCCCTTAAGAGCCTTGGACAAAACAAATGACTTAGTGGGATCATTAACTTGATTCATTCTAGCAAAAAATGAAATCCTGGCTAATGCTGAAGCCATGGAAGCCTTGGACCTACCCTGACTATAGTGGCCCCATCCAAATGCCAGCAAACATTGCTCAGCTGACTTACCCTCCTGTTGGTACCTAATATGATATACTCCCCACTCATGCCAAGCCGGCGTATACACTCGCAGTGTCGATGGTGCCAAGGATTTCTGTGCCAATTCCGCTATGCCTGATCGATAATCTGCCAACCTCACCCTAACCTTGCTCAAGCACTCTTCAGTCTGGACCAACAGCTTTTGGACCTTGTCCACAGGAAAGCGGAAGCAACCCACTCCCGTGTCTACTTCAGTACCTAGATATGAAAGGCAACACGTCGGGCCCTCCATCTTGTCGTGTGCAATTGGGACCCCCAGATCTTTAAACAATGCGCGGGCTGAAAACAAAAGATCTTGACAAATGTTGCTATCTCTTGGGCTCTATAAAGAGAGTCTAAATAATGCGCAATTCCGTTATGGCCTGTGCCAGCTTGGATGCACCAATGCAGAAAAGTACTGAATTTCTCGAAATAGGCACAAGAGACAGAACAGGCCATGGGCAAACATTTATCTAAGTAAAAAAGACTGTCTAACTTAAAACCCATGAACCTCTAGTGAATTACAGTAGGATGAAGGGGAAGGAGACGAAAAGCGGACCCAATGTCCAATGTCACCATAAGCGCCCCAGGGCCGAAATACCGTAGGTTTGAAGCTAAAAAGGACCGCACATGCTTCCTAACTTGATTTCAGTATCACTTTCTGTCTAATCACCTTGGGTAACTCTCTCTCTCAATCCAGAATGGGCAAACTAAAACCAGAACTAAAGCCCGCCAACAAAAACTGAGCATCCTCCCTTTTGGGGTACCAGGCCAACCATTTGATCACTTCTGACAACACCACTGGGGATGATGCCTTACTTATTACCTCCTCTGCCTGTGACCTGATCTGACTGGCTACCGCCTGCTGATGACTTGAACTCTCTAGCTGGATGACCTGCCCCGCAAATCCTGTATGAGTGTCGAAAAAGACAAGTCGTGCCCCTGTTACACTTGGAATCATTATATGTGAAACATTTTCCCTTAGCAATGTATCCATGGTCTACCTTTGGGGCAAGGGTGGTTCTTTTATCCTGGCCCTCAAGCAAACTTTTCCCTTGCTGTAACCTCCAACCAAAACCTCCACGTCTTTAAAACCCAAAGGCATGGAGGCCCGATGATGCGATTCGCGCTATCATGCCCCTGGCCCCGCCCCCATGCAGAGTCAGTACCCGGCCACGCCCCCGCTGTGTGCAGGCATTCAGCTCAATCCCGGAAGGAGGGAGCTGAATTTCAGCAACTATGGGTTGACAAAGGGGGTTGGGGGCACTAGCAAATGGCAGCAAGTGAAAATCAGCCGAGATAACAGGGAGGGGGGGAAGAAAAAGGGGCGAAATATAATGGAAGGTATAAAGACTGGAATGAACAGTAATAGAAAAGTGACAGGTATAATCAGGGAAAAGCTGAACCAAAAAAAAAAAAAAGAATAAGAGAATTTGTGACAGAAAAGGGGAAAATTAACTCCATGAGGTTACACAGATGCGACACAAATACTACTCAGCCTGACCTCCAAACTGAAAAGAGACCAAATTCAAATCTCTCCTTAAATAGCCCCCTTAAAAGGTATACCCCTCAAACCATACCCATAGGCTAAGGTGGCCACATACATAGCGATATATGCACACGATCAGCCGATGTGTACGATTTCCCTTGAAACTCTCCCCGGCAGCTCTGCACACGATCTCCACACGATCTGCACAGGGTTTGGTGTCCAATCTTCATACGATCTCTCCTGCATCCAGACTTTCACAGTGCATCGTGTCCTAGATTGTCAGATCTGCCCTACTGCACGGCAGATCTGACGATGCGATATGCGACCAGCGGGGACGCGCATCGCATCGTGACCGTGAGGGGGGACTCACGATTTACTTAGGATTTGGCCATATTTTACACGATCTGTCATTCCAATGTGTCGGAATCGGCCAGATCAGGTAAAATATTGCTATGTGTGTGGCCAGCATAACTCTTTTGACCAATCAATATAAACAAACAAAAAAATCTACCTAGCAACAGTTTCCTAACCTCTAACCAATTAAAATTAGGCCTCTAAAGCTGCATACACACACGATTTTTTGAACGATTATCGTTAAACGATATCGTTTAACAATAATCGTTTGAAAAAATTGTTCACTTTCTGAGTCAAACGATGAACGATTATCGTTCATGCGCGTTCACGTTTGTAGTTTGTAGTTCAGTCAGACTTGTCAACTGAACGATTTTCAGTAAGGGAATATGCAAAAATCTTTGTAGTTCAAAAAAATCGTTCATTACACTTTAAAAAATTTGACAGAAAATCGTTCATAAAATCGTTGGTAACAAAATCGTTGTGTGTGTATGCAGCTTTATATAGCTTTGGGCTTATACAGCCCTCAGCTCATTTTATCACAGAGTTTTATCTTACACAATGAGTGATAATAAATGGTGCTTCAGCCAATCAGCTTCTTACTGTCATTTTTCAAACAGATGACAGTTAGGAGCTGATTGGTTGGATCACCATTATCATATGCAACAAGTTTTATCATTCGTTGCGTATGATAAAACTCTTTGATAAATAGGCTTCTAAATCTTTAACCATGTGATTCAGAGACTGAACCTTAAGGGGCCTATCCATTAGCAGATGTTTTCTGAGCGATGAAAGACAAAAGATATCCCTTGAAAATTCCAGTGGCTGTACTGAACGATATCTGTCATGTACATGACAGATTTTGGCAAACGATGAACGATATCGCATGACATCATTCAGGGAGTGTATTTTTTTCTCTGCAGTGCTCTGTAGCTGCTGCTAATATCTTTCCTCGTTAGTCGTTCGTCGTTTACCGCATATAAACTGCCAGATATTTCTAATATGCAATAATAGACCAACATGTTGGAGAGATGAAAGATTCAATTTATCGGCCGCGGGAGTGCGCACCTGTCATCGTTCAGGGTCTATCCATAGCAGATAAATTGGACGATTGAACGAGATATCGTTCTATCGTTCAATTTATCTGCTAAAGGGCAGGCCCCCTTTAGTAAGTTTTACTTACTAAAAATAAATTGGGGTGGGGGCTTGGGTTTGAAAGGAGATCAGAGTTGTTTAAAAATAACAGAAGGAACAAAATGTATGGAATCAAAAATAAGATAGATGACCTAAAATTATGTAGGAAGGAGCATTATGGTCTAGTAGACATAAAACAAATAAAGGTTTGATGAGACACATAAATGGGCAGAGACAGTGAATCAGGATAAAGAATGTTGGGGTTTGTGTATATATTAAATACTGTTTAACACCTTGGCTATGGGAGGATTTCTATGAGGAAAAAACTAAGGGCCTGATTCAGACCCGGACGCAAGTGGCCGCTCGCTCGTTCGGCGTACGAGCGGAAAAATGTAAATTCAAGCGCACGCTCGTATGTTCGCTCACAGCTAATCTTCCGCCCCATAGTCTCCCAACCCCTCCTCTAGCTAGCGAACGTTCAAAATAGCGACCGTCCGTCTCCTCTTTGGTTGCAGGGAACGCTCGCACAAGTCAAATCCGGAAGTGGCCCTGTCAGGTTTCGATTGCCTGCTATTTCATTCAGCAAACATACTTGCATCGATTAATAGCAATCACTATATTAATTAGCTTAATTGTTATTCACATGTTTGCAATCCTTTTTTTTTTTTCAATGTCAATAAACTTTATTATTGTTAGTGTGTGTCATTGCTTCCGCAGAATACGTACGGTTGGACCAAGGGGATGGTTTTTCAAAATTAAAAGTTTGTTTGAATGCTACTCTTGTTTAGCGTTTTTTTTCTAGCCCGTTTTTTTTTTTTTTTTATTAATATTTAAATTAGCTTACGCATGTCACTGCATCAAGCCTATCATAACTCACATTATATTTGTAAGGGTGTAGGTCACATGACTCATACAATAACCAATAGAATGCTTTTTGTTAATTTACAAAGTACATTAGCCAATCAAAATTTTTCTAGGCCCTTTATTAAAACTGTTTTGTGTAAAAAAAATCATTGCCATCATGAGAGCCGCAGCTTTTTGTAGATGTGAGCTCCTGGTCCTCACTGATGTGATGGACCGGAGAATCACACACCAGCCGCACCCCATCACTAACCTCCGCAAGCGGCTGGCCTACGCGGTGGTGCGGCGCCGCCTGCGTAGGATCGGCTACCGCAGGAATATCGGCCAACTGGAGAGGAGGTGGTCCGATCTGGGGTGCAGATCCCCTCGTCTGTTGGCCAATTTGCGTCAGCAAATCGCGGAAAGTATTTCTTTTTTTAAATAATATTTAAAATGTAAGCATACCTGCGTGTGCATGTTTCCCGTATAGCCCTGTTTGTTTATTTTGGACATACCTGTGTGTGCATGTTTCCCGTATAGCCCTGTTTTTTTTTTGGTGTGTAAATTTTGGATTCTAAATATTAAATATGTAATAATATACATTTTTCAACATCATTTAGGGGCTGAGCGCAGACTACGACGTCTCCAACGTCTCCCCCACTCCCACCCAAACATCCTCTCTCCACTCTTCCCCAAATTCCCCCTCCAGACCTGGGAAACCGTGAGGCCCCTCCCTCTCCTCACATTCCCATCCCTCCAACTTCACCCTCCCCTCCACCCCCCCTCTCTTTTCCTCACCCTCCCCTCCACCCCCCCTCTCTTTTCCTCACCCTCCACTTCGTCACAAATCACCCCTCCTCCATCCCTTCAGCACTGGCCCACCTCTGAGGAGGACGATTTCGGGGCTCCTGGCCCAGTCAGCAGTATGCCCGGTATGTTTCCCTTTTAAACTATGGTTGCTTTTGCATTTTTTGTTTTTTTGGTGATGTTGTCCTTTTGCCTGTGCAGTTCCAAATTGTAAAGTAGTTCTAATGTTTTGGATATATATCTTTGTGAAACAATGTCTAGGATGTTTTCCCCTTACACCTATGACACATGTCCAAACACTCATACTTGTGTCTTTCTTGTTTACGGTACCAACAAATGTAGTATTTTTGCGTAGTTGTCCCTATTTTTTGTTGAATTTTGTTGTAAAATGTTTTTTTTTTTTTTTTTACAACAATCTTTGCGTTTGGCGTTACTTTTGTTTTGTTGATGTTTTTTTTCTCGTTTTTTGTTTAGTCTGTTTTTTAAGTTGTTTCTTAACATATAAATTAAGGTGTCATTTTAGTAATCCCCACATTTTTTAAACCCACAGAGGACCAGAGGCGTAACGAACAACTGTATGCAGGCTTGCAGAGCTTGAGGGGCCATGTAGTTGGCATGCTAGTGGTCTTGGATCATCTGTTGGCGCTCGTCCTTTTTTTTTGCACCGAAAAAATGATTTGAAAAATAAAAGATATTTTGATTTATTTAAGTCTCATTCCTTGTCTGTAAATCTTAGATTGTTGAACCTTACATAAGTCTACTATTTTACCATGATGTTTGAAGTAATGTAAATTGGATTGTAGAAAGCTCAAGTAAGTATGTAAGCTGGCACATTAAACACCTAACAATACCAATAGGTTTGTAGAATTAACGGCAACTATAGTTTGTTCTTTTTGGGGGGTAACGTAAAAATTAAACCAAACCTGCTTAGGCCTACATTGGCAAACAGACTGGTTCACCATAATACCTTTGGTGTTTGTTTTTAGCCACAAAGCAGGGTCAAAAGATTACAATTTAGCACATTACAGGATTAGCCATTAACCAAGTTTGCCTTTTTTGGACCAGGTTACACTTGCTTGTAATTTACCCAGGAAATGTTTGTTTAACAGTAAAAAAAAAGTTGAATGCACACAAAATAAAAACACCAAGTGATTTGTCACAATCAATTCACACAATGAAAACACACAAAAATTCCAAAACACTCCCAAAACAACAAAAGTAAAACAACAATCAGGAACTGTTTGAAGAAGTAGCATGCCAACATGATTCCACAAATGAGGCGAAGAAAACATTGTTCCCGAAGTTATATCCAATGTGTCCACATGAAGTCATTTTTTGGGAACAGGTAGTAGGCATCGTTTTTTATGGTAATTTTATGGAATAAAATAAAAAAAAAAAAATTAAATTGTACATTAAAATCTTACATGTCTACATTGTGTCAATTATCTTAATTTTGGAAAATAATTACCTAAAAAATCTGGCCACAATGTCATCGCGTATGGCCCCCCCACATACTGACCTCCGACCAACCTCGGGGGGGCCATCCTCAGGCAAGACATCCTCTGGCTGCATTGGGACACCGCTCCTTATGACGATGTTGTGAAATATCCCACACAGGACCACAATTATCGAAACCATAGCCGGCAAATACATGAGCTCGCCACCAGAGCGGTGGAAGCATCTGAATCGGCCTTTTAAAAGGCTGATACAGCGCTCCACCACCTTCCTGATGGCTGTAAGTGCAGAATTATACTCACTTTGTGGCCCTGGTGTGGGAACCAAATAAGGAGTGAGCAGCCAGGGCGTGCAAGGGTAACCACTGTCTCCTGTGAAAATATAAAAAAAAATCAGAACTATTGTGTAACAAGCTTTGCATTGGTTTCAACAGAAGGTTTCAACTTACCCAGAAGCCACGCATCACCAGCTTGTAGGTTGTTTAATTTGTGCCAAATCCCTGATTGCCGGATGATGAAGGAATTATGTGCACTGCCGGGGAATTTGGCATTCAGGGACAGGATCTGGAGGAAGGCATCACATACCACCATTACATTCAGTGAATGAAAGTGCTTGCGGTTCCTAAAAATAGCCTCCAGCCTTGCTGGAGGCTGAAGTGGTATGTGAGTGCCATCCACAACCCTTATGATGTGTGGGAAGCCAGCTATTTGGTAAAAATTCACCTTCGCCACATTAAGGGTACCCATATCCAATGGCATTTTAATAAAATGATGGAGGTGTTTAAAAAGGGCCTCCATCACTGCCCTCAGGATCCTTGAAAAGGATGATTGGGATATTCCCACAACTATTCCAACAGTGGTTTGAAAGGATCCTGAGGCACAAAAATGTAACACCGACATTAATTGAGTAAGTGGTGGTATTGCTGTAGGACTGTCAATTTCCTGTTCAAGATCACTCTCTATTAATGAGAGAGTGTCTATGATGATTTGGGGTGGCAGACGGTATCGCCTTAACACCTCATCATCTGGCATTCCAAAAAGGGTGACATGTGTTCTATATATCTGGGGCCTTGCACGTCTATGAGGCCTACGCCTGGGACGAAGTTGAGGTTGGTCGGGTTCTGGAACCATGGCCAATATAATACGACCAACATCAACCTGAAATGGTAAGCCAGGTAGTTATTGTTTTAGACAAATCTGTAAAGAAAAATATACTTATCTTTTCTCAGAAATCCAAAGATGCTTACAGGCCTGGGTCGTGTCATGTGCAGAACAACCTACATTTCAAAAGTAGAAAAAATGTTTAAGATTAATTAAATAAAATATGATTGGAAACAAATTGTTTTCGTGAAAAAATAGAGAAGGGAGCACACATTAGTTCAGAAAATAGTACGCTACATTTAGTGTTAAGACATGATTTTACACTGAAAATTTCTAAAAACATTAGTTCGCAAAATAGTACGCTACTTTTACAGTTAAATCAAGACATTAGTTCGCAAAATAGTAAGCTACTTTTACAGTTACATCAAGACACATTAGTTCGCAAAATAGTACGCTACTTTTACAGTTAAATGAAGACATTAGTTTGCAAAATAGTACGCTACTTTTACAGTTAAATCAAGACACATTAGTTCGCAAAATTGTACTCTACTTTTACAGTTAAATCAAGACACATTAGTTCACAAAATAGTACGCTACTTTTACAGTTAAAACCACTCAAACATTAGTTCGCAAAATAGTACGCTACATTTAGTGGTAAGACATGATTGTTCCCAGAAAAAAAACAACATTACTTAGCGAAACATATGCTAAGACCAACAGTCGAATTTGTAAATTCATGAAACCAAAAACACTTACCAAAACAGACAAATATCCCAAAGTTCAAAAACGTCACTGGGGCAATGCCAAACTAACTGTAAAACAAAAAATTTTTAAAATTAAAAACATTTGTAAACTATTTACTATTATTTTTTACGGTGGTTTTTTAAAATACTGTACTTACTCAAAAATTCAACAAAAAATAACCAAACAATAAAAAAAAAGCGAACGGAAAAGAAAGAAGTTAGAAAAAAAACTAAATCTCGCACCAAAAAAGTCCTCCTTCTCCTCAATAAACCAACAATCCACTCCAACGCAAAAACCTCCAACAATCAACATGCCACATCGACTCGAGTCACACCGAGCCATAAATAGTCTTTATTTTCCCGCTCAAATTAAGGACGGACAATAGGAGCGCACAGTCAATGATGCGGCCGAATAATGCTGACGCATGTATAACTGTAGTGAGACGTGAAAGTCCAAAATGACTACAGAGCAGCAAAGCACTGGCCAAGAGGCGCCAGGTAAGTATTTCTCTTTTTTGGGCTAAAGGATTATGTTTAACAATAATTTTGGGAACATTTTACATTATAAATTTTAATCCCATTTTAAAAAAAAGGTGTTGAGGATGCCATGGAAGAGGCTGCTGGGCCTTGTAGGCCAACTAAACAAACAAAAAAAAGGCAGCCACAATTCACAAGAAAGGAGATGGAGGTTTTGGTGCAAATGTGCAATGACAACCTGCCACAGGCAGCAAGGAATATGGGTGCAAGCCAGAAATAGAAAATGTGGGATGACATAGCCAGTGGTGTCAATAGGGTGGGTGATTTTGAACGTTCAACCCGGTAGGTCAAATGCCGGTACGTAAAAACTACATTTTAGTAAAAAGTGTTTACAGGTCCAAATACTGCAGGAATAATGCCAACTTTTTACCCCACAGATGGAGCGACTTCAAATATCATCTTAAGCAAAAACTGGCTGATAGGGCTAGGCATGCAGGGGGGACAGGTGGGGGTCCCACCCCTGTGTCACTGGAGATTACAGATTTGGAGGAGATGGCCCAGGGGTGTGTGCAGGATGAGGAGGTGTTTGGCGTGTCGAACATGGATACCGACATGCCAGACTTTGCGGCTCCTCATGTTGCCCCAGGTAAATGTTGTAATGTTAACAACTCAGAAATGTGTTTGGGATAATATCTAGATTATAATGTTACTCTTTTCTCTTTTTTCTCACAGAGACACAGGCGGATGAGTCTGCTCCAGAGGGGAGCTTTGGCCGCAGAATTTCTGCTGGCTCTGCAGGGGAGGAAGCAGTAGATCCGGCTGGGGACCCTGTGGCACAGTCCAGGGCATTCCCCCTCACAGGCAGTGGGCCTCCTCACTGATCTCAATATTAAAACGGATCAGCAGACCGAGATTCTGCAGAGGCTGGACGCCAGTCTGCTACGGGTGGCGGACGCCCTGGAGCAAAGTGCTGCGGCCAATGTGACCATTGCTAAGGCCCTGGCGGAAAATACTGGGGCCATCGTGCGAATAGCAAATGCCCTGGAGCAGCTCATTCGCCAGCACATGTTGGAGCCGGCCTCCCTTCCTGCCAGAACATCAGGACCCTCCACCTCTGGCACAACAACAGCCATCCCTCCAAATGTGCCTAGCCCTATGCCTAGTCCAGAGGACACAACATCTGCCTCTGGCCAGGCCAGCAGAAGAACATCCCGGACCCGTTCAGGCTTCCTCCCTACGGAGGGAGGGTCAAAAGGCAATGACAGCACTGGCTAATTTTCCCACAATCCTTCTCTGTGTTTGCCCCATATTCCTCGTTTGTGGATTTCAAATGCCACTTATTTTGTTTGTGTGTTTCTAAAATCAATTGTTATTTGTTTTTACGTTATCAAGTTTTTATTATTTCCTAAATTTTTTTAAAAAAAAAACAACAAAAAATTAAATACTGTTGAAAATCTGAACAATTCTATTGTTAATTTATTCAAAAACTGGTTAAAAGGTAATCCCGCAAACAAAATTACAAACAATACAACGGACAAATAAACATTATTTTTGAATAAAAAAACCAAGGGTTAAAAACAATTTATGAGTTTTAATTAACACTTAGCAAAAAACAAAAGGACGATTGTTTTCTTGGCCCCTAAAAAATGAAGAAAAAAAACAAACATGCGTACAATATTGTTGCCCTAAAAAAAGAAAAAAACAAATTTGGAAAAATTACGCAAATTTACAATAAATTTGTAAGCTAATTGATTGTCTAACCCAGAAATTAGCAGCTGAGTAGTTCACCTGCGTACGGTTTTTTGCTACTAAAAAAAGGCTATTTGCTAAACACCTTACAAGCATTTTTGCAATTCAAAACTGATTGTTTTTGAGGCCTCAATTGATAAATCGGAAACCATCGATGTGCCTCGGGAACGACGAAGAGACCATCGTCAGTGCTCTAGAGTATACCAGACCACAAGCTGAGCGAGCAGTTTTAATGGAAAGTGGATCAGACAGTGACGTTACACCTGTTCCGTTCACATTGGCCGGTCGCATCAGATAATATATGTACGCCCAAAAAAAGCCTCGACACGCCTGCGTTTTCCCATCTCCACCCCTGTCACCGCCCCAAAACGGACAGTTCTGTCAATCACATCTGACATGTCACTTCCTGTTCGCTATTCGACGAACGACTGAAAAAATTATCACAATCGGCCGTACGCACATGCGCTCTGTTACACCGAAGAATGCGTGGTTTTACAACATCGGATGACTACGAGCGTAGGGCCGCTTACGAGCGGCTCTGAATGAGGGCCAAAGGGCATACTTTCATGGATCACAGTAGCTAAAAAATATGCTAATGCAACAGATGGCAGATTTTGTATTGAGATGCCCACCGGAGCCCTCATAGTCGCCCGCAACTGCGTACACAAACGCAGCAATGTACGCAGATCTTCAAAACATCGACAGCTCGGGTAATGCTGGCCACACATCTAAAAATTATCTGTCCAACCAGACAACTAGTTGATTGGTTGGAATAAAGATCTGGTAACGTATGGGAGTAACTGATGATCAGCAATTTGCTCCTAAATGCCAGAAAACAGATGAACATGGTCGTCAGACAACCAGATTTTCATTCCAACCAATCAACTAGTTGTCTGGTTGGACAGATAATCTTTAGATGTGTGGCCAGCTTAAGTCTATGGTCACTCGGAATAGCTGTGTTGAGAAGCTGGAGGTTTGTTCTGTTCATGTGCGATCGCAGACGCTGGCTAGTACACGCCCAGAAAACGGCCCCGACAAGTCTGCTTATTGGCCAGAACTCCTCGTAACCACCTACATCATAGGCAAACGCAGGGGGGTTTTCCATCTGCCTGGAAACCCCCCTCCTCAGTCCACACCATGACCACAAAAGAAATAGTAATATAATAACATTTTACTAGTGCAATGAAATAATTAGCACCACCTGTGGATCTTTTAACATGTATCAGTCAGTAATAATAACCTGTGCACCAACGAGGAGATCTGGAAAACATTCACTGTTAGGGATATGCTGCTATAGAGCCCAATATGTACATATATGTTGAGGGCAGTGCTAGGTTATTCTGCTGCTCCCAGACTCCTGGGACTTGCTCTAATACTCTGGAATGGTGCCCACATCTGAAATAAAAGCATTCAGCTCAGGCAGGATGGCCTTACTGCCGCATATAATGGGTTACTGTGATCACTGGTCCTGTATAAGCTGGAATTATGGCACACAATATACTTTGTATGACGCATATTAAAGCTGGTTAAGTGCTAATTCTACCCTCTTTATGGACTGGCCACACTCACTCTAAAATCAAGCATTTGGAAACCCCCATGTAGAAATCCTGCGTTTGCCACTGTACATAATGGTCTCTTCCTGTCAATCAATTGCAAGTGAATCCTCACAGCCTGTGCGATCACAATTAATTCACAGCGCATGCGCACACCACCGCTGATCGCTCAACTGCGTGGCCATCGGAATAGCATTCAGCTCTGAATCAGGCCCGTAATGCGGTCAGACTTTGAGCTGCTTTTAGTGATTGGAAAGTCCTACAGTATGTGACTATCTGTCGGTAACCTGAGCTGGATGCACCTAAGCCACTGAACTGCCCCAAACCCTTCGGCTGTGAGTGCAGCTGTTACCACTAATAGCGGCATTTATATCTACCCCATGCTTGGTGCATAGGAGACGACTGGAAATGGCATGAACTTTACATATGCTCATTGCAACTCTGTCTACATGCCCAAGACATGCCCACATGTGGCTGTACTCCTGTGTGCGAACTCCGCATTGCCGCCCAGTAAAGCCCATTCAGCACATATGCATCAGCTCTATTTATCAATCTTTTTTTTTTAAACTAAAGTAATGTGAAAAAGGGTTTATTCCATTGTTATCTTCAAGACTAAGGCACCGGTGCCACATTCTGAAGATAATGCTGGATTACTGTGCAGAGTATTTGTGGTGTTCTGCGCATGCGCTGGCGCTATTTTCTTTGAATGGGGGAAGGGGCCCACGGACATCTGAACACAAGCCCCCTTCAGTCATAAATCGCCTCTGGCCAGTGATGTAAGCAGGAGAAAGCCTCCCCTCTAGCGTTACATGGGCTGACTGTTTCAGTTCATGTGTAACTGAGCTGTGATACACAGTTGGCCAGCACAACATTGGTTTCCATCACTGTTGCTCCACAGAACATTGGTTTCCATCACTGTGGCTCCACAGAACATTGGTTTCCATCACTGTGGCTCCACAGAACATTGGTTTCCATCACTGTGGCTCCACAGAACATTGGTTTCCATCACTGTGGCTCCACAGAACATTGGTTTCCATCACTGTGGCTCCACAGAACATTGGTTTCCATCAGTGTGGCTCCACAGAACATTGGTTTCCATCACTGTGGCTCCACAGAACATTGGTTTCCATCACTGTGACTCCACAGAACATTGGTTTCCATCACTGTGGCTCCACAGACCATCCTCCATTACCACCAATGCTGCAGTGATTTGTGATTTGATTTGTCACAATCAATTCACACAATGAAAACACACAAAAATTCCAAAACACTCCCAAAACAACAAAAGTAAAACAACAATCAGGAACTGTTTGAAGAAGTAGCATGCCAACATGATTCCACAAATGAGGCGAAGAAAACATTGTTCCCGAAGTTATATCCAATGTGTCCACATGAAGTCATTTTTTGGGAACAGGTAGTAGGCATCGTTTTTTATGGTAATTTTATGGAATAAAATAAAAAAAATAAAAAAAAAAATTAAATTGTACATTAAAATCTTACATGTCTACATTGTGTCAATTATCTTAATTTTGGAAAATAATTACCTAAAAAATCTGGCCACAATGTCATCGCGTATGGCCCCCCCACATACTGACCTCCGACCAACCTCGGGGGGGCCATCCTCAGGCAAGACATCCTCTGGCTGCATTGGGACACCGCTCCTTATGACGATGTTGTGAAATATCCCACACAGGACCACAATTATCGAAACCATAGCCGGCAAATACATGAGCTCGCCACCAGAGCGGTGGAAGCATCTGAATTGGCCTTTTAAAAGGCTGATACAGCGCTCCACCACCTTTCTGATGGCTGTAAGTGCAGAATTATACTCACTTTGTGGCCCTGGTGTGGGAACCAAATAAGGAGTGAGCAGCCAGGGCGTGCAAGGGTAACCACTGTCTCCTGTGAAAATATAAAAAAAACATCAGAACTATTGTGTAACAAGCTTTGCATTGGTTTCAACAGAAGGTTTCAACTTACCCAGAAGCCACGCATCACCAGCTTGTAGGTTGTTTAATTTGTGCCAAATCCCTGATTGCCGGATGATGAAGGAATCATGTGCACTGCCGGGGAATTTGGCATTCAGGGACAGGATCTGGAGGGAGGCATCACATACCACCATTACATTCAGTGAATGAAAGTGCTTGCGGTTCCTAAAAATAGCCTCCAGCCTTGCTGGAGGCTGAAGTGGTATGTGAGTGCCATCCACAACCCTTATGATGTGTGGGAAGCCAGCTATTTGGTAAAAATTCACCTTCGCCACATTAAGGGTACCCATATCCAATGGCATTTTAATAAAATGATGGAGGTGTTTAAAAAGGGCCTCCATCACTGCCCTCAGGATCCTTGAAAAGGATGATTGGGATATTCCCACAACTATTCCAACAGTGGTTTGAAAGGATCCTGAGGCACAAAAATGTAACACCGACATTAATTGAGTAAGTGGTGGTATTGCTGTAGGACTGTCAATTTCCTGTTCAAGATCACTCTCTATTAATGAGAGAGTGTCTATGATGATTTGGGGTGGCAGACGGTATCGCCTTAACACCTCATCATCTGGCATTCCAAAAAGGGTGACATGTGTTCTATATATCTGGGGCCTTGCACGTCTATGAGGCCTACGCCTGGGACGAAGTTGAGGTTGGTCGGGTTCTGGAACCATGGCCAATATAATACGACCAACATCAACCTGAAATGGTAAGCCAGGTAGTTATTGTTTTAGACAAATCTGTAAAGAAAAATATACTTATCTTTTCTCAGAAATCCAAAGATGCTTACAGGCCTGGGTCGTGTCATGTGCAGAACAACCTACATTTCAAAAGTAGAAAAAATGTTTAAGATTAATTAAATAAAATATGATTGGAAACAAATTGTTTTCGTGAAAAAATAGAGAAGGGAGCACACATTAGTTCAGAAAATAGTACGCTACATTTAGTGTTAAGACATGATTTTACACTGAAAATTTCTAAAAACATTAGTTCGCAAAATAGTACGCTACTTTTACAGTTAAATCAAGACATTAGTTCGCAAAATAGTACGCTACTTTTACAGTTAAATCAAGACACATTAGTTCGCAAAATAGTACGCTACTTTTACAGTTAAATGAAGACATTAGTTCGCAAAATAGTACGCTACTTTTACAGTTAAATCAAGACACATTAGTTCGCAAAATTGTACTCTACTTTTACAGTTAAATCAAGACACATTAGTTCACAAAATAGTACGCTACTTTTACAGTTAAAACCACTCAAACATTAGTTCGCAAAATAGTACGCTACATTTAGTGGTAAGACATGATTGTTCCCAGAAAAAAAACAACATTACTTAGCGAAACATATGCTAAGACCAACAGTCGAATTTGTAAATTCATGAAACCTTAAACACTTACCAAAACAGACAAATATCCCAAAGTTCAAAAACGTCACTGGGGCAATGCCAAACTAACTGTAAAACAAAAAAAATTTAAAATTAAAAACATTTGTAAACTATTTACTATTATTTTTTACGGTGGTTTTTTAAAATACTGTACTTACTCAAAAATTCAACAAAAAATAGCCAAACAATAAAAAAAAAGCGAACGGAAAAGAAAGAAGTTAGAAAAAAAACTAAATCTCGCACCAAAAAAGTCCTCCTTCTCCTCAATAAACCAACAATCCACTCCAACGCAAAAACCTCCAACAATCAACATGCCACATCGACTCGAGTCACACCGAGCCATAAATAGTCTTTATTTTCCCGCTCAAATTAAGGACGGACAATAGGAGCGCACAGTCAATGATGCGGCCGAATAATGCTGACGCATGTATAACTGTAGTGAGACGTGAAAGTCCAAAATGACTACAGAGCAGCAAAGCACTGGCCAAGAGGCGCCAGGTAAGTATTTCTCTTTTTTGGGCTAAAGGATTATGTTTAACAATAATTTTGGGAACATTTTACATTATAAATTTTAATCCCATTTTAAAAAAAGGTGTTGAGGATGCCATGGAAGAGGCTGCTGGGCCTTGTAGGCCAACTAAACAAACAAAAAAAAGGCAGCCACAATTCACAAGAAAGGAGATGGAGGTTTTGGTGCAAATGTGCAATGACAACCTGCCACAGGCAGCAAGGAATATGGGTGCAAGCCAGAAATAGAAAATGTGGGATGACATAGCCAGTGGTGTCAATAGGGTGGGTGATTTTGAACGTTCAACCCGGTAGGTCAAATGCCGGTACGTAAAAACTACATTTTAGTAAAAAGTGTTTACAGGTCCAAATACTGCAGGAATAATGCCAACTTTTTACCCCACAGATGGAGCGACTTCAAATATCGTCTTAAGCAAAAACTGGCTGATAGGGCTAGGCATGCAGGGGGGACAGGTGGGGGTCCCACCCCTGTGTCACTGGAGATTACAGATTTGGAGGAGATGGCCCAGGGGTGTGTGCAGGATGAGGAGGTGTTTGGCGTGTCGAACATGGATACCGACATGCCAGACTTTGCGGCTCCTCATGTTGCCCCAGGTAAATGTTGTAATGTTAACAACTCAGAAATGTGTTTGGGATAATATCTAGATTATAATGTTACTCTTTTCTCTTTTTTCTCACAGAGACACAGGCGGATGAGTCTGCTCCAGAGGGGAGCTTTGGCCGCAGAATTTCTGCTGGCTCTGCAGGGGAGGAAGCAGTAGATCCGGCTGGGGACCCTGTGGCACAGTCCAGGGCATTCCCCCTCGCAGGCAGTGGGCCTCCTCACTGATCTCAATATTAAAACGGATCAGCAGACCGAGATTCTGCAGAGGCTGGACGCCAGTCTGCTACGGGTGACGGACGCCCTGGAGCAAAGTGCTGCGGCCAATGTGACCATTGCTAAGGCCCTGGCGGAAAATACTGGGGCCATCGTGCGAATAGCAAATGCCCTGGAGCAGCTCATTCGCCAGCACATGTTGGAGCCGGCCTCCCTTCCTGCCGGAACATCAGGACCCTCCACCTCTGGCACAACAACAGCCATCCCTCCAAATGTGCCTAGCCCTATGCCTAGTCCAGAGGACACAACATCTGCCTCTGGCCAGGCCAGCAGAAGAACATCCCGGACCCGTTCAGGCTTCCTCCCTACGGAGGGAGGGTCAAAAGGCAATGACAGCACTGGCTAATTTTCCCACAATCCTTCTCTGTGTTTGCCCCATATTCCTCGTTTGTGGATTTCAAATGCCACTTATTTTGTTTGTGTGTTTCTAAAATCAATTGTTATTTGTTTTTACGTTATCAAGTTTTTATTATTTCCTAAATTTTTTTTAAAAAAAAACAACAAAAAATTAAATACTGTTGAAAATCTGAACAATTCTATTGTTAATTTATTCAAAAACTGGTTAAAAGGTAATCCCGCAAACAAAATTACAAACAATACAACGGACAAATAAACATTATTTTTGAATAAAAAAACCAAGGGTTAAAAACAATTTATGAGTTTTAATTAACACTTAGCAAAAAACAAAAGGACGATTGTTTTCTTGGCCCCTAAAAAATGAAGAAAAAAAACAAACATGCGTACAATATTGTTGCCCTAAAAAAAGAAAAAAACAAATTTGGAAAAATTACGCAAATTTACAATAAATTTGTAAGCTAATTGATTGTCTAACCCAGAAATTAGCAGCTGAGTAGTTCACCTGCGTACGGTTTTTTGCTACTAAAAAAAGGCTATTTGCTAAACACCTTACAAGCATTTTTGCAATTCAAAACTGATTGTTTTTGAGGCCTCAATTGATAAATCGGAAACCATCGATGTGCCTCGGGAACGACGAAGAGACCATCGTCAGTGCTCTAGAGTATACCAGACCACAAGCTGAGCGAGCAGTTTTAATGGAAAGTGGATCAGACAGTGACGTTACACCTGTTCCGTTCACATTGGCCGGTCGCATCAGATAATATATGTACGCCCAAAAAAAGCCTCGACACGCCTGCGTTTTCCCATCTCCACCCCTGTCACCGCCCCAAAACGGACAGTTCTGTCAATCACATCTGACATGTCACTTCCTGTTCGCTATTCGACGAACGACTGAAAAAATGATCACAATCAGCCGTACGCACATGCGCTCTGTTACACCGAAGAATGCGTGGTTTTACAACATCGGATGACTACGAGCGTAGGGCCGCTTACGAGCGGCTCTGAATGAGGGCCAAAGGGCATACTCTCATGGATCGCAGTAGCTAAAAAATATGCTAATGCAACAGACGGCAGATTTTGTATTGAGATGCCCACCAGAGCCCTCGTAGTCGCCCGCAACTGCGTACACAAACGCAGCAATGTACGCAGATCTTCAAAACATTGACAGCTCGGGTAATGCTGGCCACACATCTAAAAATTATCTGTCCAACCAGACAACTAGTTGATTGGTTGGAATAAAGATCTGGTAACGTATGGGAGTAACTGATGATCAGCAATTTGCTCCTAAATGCCAGAAAACAGATGAACATGGTCGTCAGACAACCAGATTTTCATTCCAACCAATCAACTAGTTGTCTGGTTGGACAGATAATCTTTAGATGTGTGGCCAGCTTAAGTCTATGGTCACTCGGAATAGCTGTGTTGAGAAGCTGGAGGTTTGTTCTGTTCATGTGCGATCGCAGACGCTGGCTAGTACACGCCCAGAAAACGGCCCCGACAAGTCTGCTTATTGGCCAGAACTCCTCGTAACCACCTACATCATAGGCAAACGCAGGGGGGTTTTCCATCTGCCTGGAAACCCCCCTCCTCAGTCCACACCATGACCACAATAGAAATAGTAATATAATAACATTTTACTAGTGCAATGAAATAATTAGCACCACCTGTGGATCTTTTAACATGTATCAGTCAGTAATAATAACCTGTGCACCAACGAGGAGATCTGGAAAACATTCACTGTTAGGGATATGCTGCTATAGAGCCCAATATGTACATATATGTCGAGGGCTGCTGCTCCCAGACTCCTGGGACTTGCTCTAATACTCTGGAATGGTGCCCACATCTGAAATAAAAGCATTCAGCTCAGGCAGGATGGCCTTACTGCCGCAAAAAATGGGTTACTGTGATCACTGGTCCTGTATAAGCTGGAATTATGGCACACAATATACTTTGTATGACGCATATTAAAGCTGGTTAAGTGCTAATTCTACCCTCTTTATGGACTGGCCACACTCACTCTAAAATCAAGCATTTGGAAACCCCCATGTAGAAATCCTGCGTTTGCCACTGTACATAATGGTCTCTTCCTGTCAATCAATTGCAAGTGAATCCTCACAGCCTGTGCGATCACAATTAATTCACAGCGCATGCGCACACCACCGCTGATCGCTCAACTGCGTGGCCATCGGAATAGCATTCAGCTCTGAATCAGGCCCGTAATGCGGTCAGACTTTGAGCTGCTTTTAGTGATTGGAAAGTCCTACAGTATGTGACTATCTGTCGGTAACCTGAGCTGGATGCACCTATGCCACTGAACTGCCCCAAACCCTTCGGCTGTGAGTGCAGCTGTTACCACTAATAGCGGCATTTATATCTACCCCATGCTTGGTGCATAGGAGACGACTGGAAATGGCATGAACTTTACATATGCTCATTGCAACTCTGTCTACATGCCCAAGACATGCCCACATGTGGCTGTACTCCTGTGTGCGAACTCCGCATTGCCGCCCAGTAAAGCCCATTCAGCACATATGCATCAGCTCTATTTATCAATCTTTTTTTTTTAAACTAAAGTAATGTGAAAAAGGGTTTATTCCATTGTTATCTTCAAGACTAAGGCACCGGTGCCACATTCTGAAGATAATGCTGGATTACTGTGCAGAGTATTTGTGGTGTTCTGCGCATGCGCTGGCGCTATTTTCTTTTAATGGGGGAAGGGGCCCACGGACATCTGAACACAAGCCCCCTTCAGTCATAAATCACCTCTGGCCAATGATGTAAGCAGGAGAAAGCCTCCCCTCTAGCGTTACATGGGCTGACTGTTTCAGTTCATGTGTAACTGAGCTGTGATACACAGTTGGCCAGCACAACATTGGTTTCCATCACTGTTGCTCCACAGAACATTGGTTTCCATCACTGTGGCTCCACAGAACATTGGTTTCCATCACTGTGGCTCCACAGAACATTGGTTTCCATCACTGTGGCTCCACAGAACATTGGTTTCCATCACTGTGGCTCCACAGAACATTGGTTTCCATCACTGTGGCTCCACAGAACATTGGTTTCCATCACTGTGGCTCCACAGAACATTGGTTTCCATCACTGTGGCTCCACAGAACATTGGTTTCCATCACTGTGGCTCCACAGACCATCCTCCATTACCACCAATGCTGCAGCCCCTACAACAGATAAGAAAGGATACACATATTTAAACCTACATCATCCTAAATAGCAACACATACACAAATGCATCTCAAATTGCAAAAACATGAACAATAAACTAAAATTATGAACATTTAGGTGAAGATTCAATTAGGTGCAGAAGCCGTCAGAATGGTTCCCGGCGGCTTCCATGCGTTAACTGCAGACCAGAGCTGCAAACAAAATCTACCTACCATGATGTGTGGAGGGGATGGAGTTATGTGACTGGCGGTCTCAGAATGCCGGCAAAGGACTTATTATAGGCGTTGAAATACCAATGCCGATCATAATCCCTACACCGGAATCCAGGTGTGCCTGGACGAGGTAAGTCCGGGGCGCCCGTCCTGTTAGCCGCGGGGGTGGGGAGGGTTAGGTTTAGGGCAGTTAGCGGGGTTAGCGTTATGTTTTTTGGGGGGTATGCATCTCTAGGGGGGAGGGTTAGGAACCCCCAGAGAGAGGTTAGGGTCAGGCACCCCCCCGGGAGGGTTAGGTTTAGGGAGCAGTAAGGGAGGGTTAGGGGGGGTTAGATCACTTACCTGACGCTGTCGGGATTTCCTGCTGTCGGGCTCACGGTGTGGGGATTTGAACATTTCAATCCCATTCCTGTGTGGAGAAATGTGTGTGCTATGAACTCACAATGTGCATGAACCAAAACACTGATCAGAAACAGTTGCAGCTGCACAAAAAGGTTTATGTAACATAATTACATGTGAATGCAGGATTTCAAGTGCAGCTCCTCCAGGTTGCAGAATACAAAAACAAAGCTCAGGGTACAGTTCATTGCAGGCAAGTAAAATAGCAAAAACTTAAACAGGGTCAGAATCAGGCAGCAGGTGAATGTAGTCCAAGTTCCTGGCACAGGGCCTGATTCATTACCAATCACAACTGCGATAATGCACGCAATCGGCCGGTTTTTCCATTCTGCGCATGCATCGTGCAAAGACTCATCGCAGAGTGATTGACAGGAAGTACCATTTGGAGGTGGTGACGGGGGGTGGGGGGGAATGCAGGCATGCCAGTGCATTGGAACACCGTTGCAGGGGCGTGCATAAATTAACCATTGCAATACCATACACAGCTTGGGCTTTCACTGCGTGCGATGAGGTTAATAATTCCTGAACTTGTGCAAGTGTGCATGAGGCTGCGATTGTGCTCAATGCTACCGATGGTTTCACAGTCTTGCTAAGTATTACGGTTGTGTGTAAGGTAAAGTGGGCGTCCTTATGTTAGGCTGCGTATGGCATTGCGATTGCAATCATTATGCATAATGCATATCTTTGCAGTGAGACTGCGTGCATAATTGCTACTGCGATCGCAATAGCGATCCTTACTGAATCAGGCTCACAGAACGGACAGGTTGTAAATAGACAAGTCAAGAATCCAGACAGAAGGCTGTGACAGGAAACAAGTAATTCAACTTACTGGCAGGATCTGTGGCAGGCTGGAGACAAAAGAAAGATCTAAAGAGGCACAGTAACATCAGAAGAACACAAGTTTAAATAGGCAGCTGTCAGGTGTAAACCATAATGGTGATTAGTAGTAACCACCTGACCCCTGGCCACAGAACAAACTTGGGAGAGTAGCACTTCTGTAAAGCTCGGTACACACTACACAATATATATTGGATGATTTGTCATTTTGAGGCGAATTGAAAGTACAAACTGACCACATTATCCAGTGTATACACAATATCGCGCGCTCCTGTGCATCATTGGTCACATCTTCTGATCAGATGTGCATGTATGGCAGATCAGAAGATCCGCCGGCCGACACCATGCTTCTGGAAACAGTGGGGGGACGATATATCAGGTGGACGATACCAGATCATGCAGGGTGTACGCCCGTTAAATTGTGCCATCACTGGGTACACACATCCAGAGCCGTAACTAGACTTTATGGTGCCCTGTGCCAGAAAGAGCATTGGTGCCCACCTCATTTTTCAAAGGGACATAATGCACCCAAAAAAGGGCCATGGGTTCATGGGGAAGGGCCAGGGAAGAGATAGGAGAGGCCAGGAGATGCTGGGGATGAAATAAGAGGAAGCTGCAAGCAAGAATGATAATAAACAGAAATTTGACAGTCCCAAACAGCGCCCCCTGACCTGTGGTGCCCTGTGCGATGGCACCGGCTACACTACCCTAGCTACGGCCCTGCACACATCATCTAATGTGTACCCAGCTTAACGTTACAGAACTGCAGCTCACATAACCAGAGGCCTGGTGACCCCTAGTGGCAGGGAATCATACTGCAGGAGGATAATGCAAAAACAATTGTCTAATTGAATCTTCCCCATAGCAATAACATGGTAATCGGATTATGGAACAGTGTTTAAAGGGAGTTGATGATTAATTAATTACATGGATTTAAAGATCATTTGGATGCCTGTCTTAAGGCCCTCATACATCAGATTGTTGCAATTCTCTGATCCCCAGACGCCGGTGTTGGGACATCGGTGAAATCCAACATGCTGGGTTTCACTGATTTGCCAATCCCGACCAAAATATGATTGGGATCAGCAAATTCGGGATCTTTAACATGAAGAATTTCACGGATTCCCCTACGAATCGGCGAATATCGATGACCGCCGTTCTGCATTTTCAACCGGCGGATTGGCGGCGGATTGGTGGTTCCGGTCGCATCGGGGAAAACGCAGGCAGATGTATTTAACAAGAAACAGTATAGCTAGCTATAACACTGATTTGTTGGTGTGGTTATTACAGGGAATTACTCTAAAGTCAGGAGATATTTCTTCCGGAATGGGTACGAAATACCGCCGGTCGCATGGCGTTCAATTCCTGTCAGCGGCAGCCCGACAAGAGCAGAGTTAGAAGCAGCGGAAGCCCGACAGCGCTGGAAATCCCGATCGTGGATAGGTAAGTATCTACAAACCTAACCCCCCTATCCCTAACCATCCTTAGGGGTGCCTAACCCTAACTTCCCCCCCAAGTGCCTAACCCTAATCCCCCCTCTAAGTGCCTAACCGTAACCACCCCCTTCCCGCTGCCTAAACCTAAGTCCCCCGGGGGGGTGCCTAACCCTAAGTCCCCCCCGGGGGTGCCTAACCCTAACCCTCCCTCCCCCTAGCCTAACCCTAACCCTCCCGGGGGGGTGCCTAACCCTAAGTCCCCCCCGGGAGCCCTAAACCTAACCCTCCCCCCCGCGGCTGTCCGCTTGAGGCGCCCGGCATCCCTACGATTGGGATGCCGGGCGCCGGTCTCCCGGCGTTGGGGAAATGCGGGCGTCTACATCTAGTGCCCGGCATTTCACCCTTGCCGGGATATGACAGTCGGGAAGCCGGCTGCCGGTATTTAGGCAGTCGGCTTCCCGATTGCTTCCCATTTCTTCCCCCACTGTGATGATAAACTTGCAGCTGCTTTCCCGAGTTACATTTTCCTGCTAGCCTATATAAGAATAATTTGAACTTGACTGCCTTATGTATTTTTTCAACCTTACTAACTATGCAGCTTTGTCATATATATAACCTTGGGCTAAGTTTGGGTTTCATTATTTCTTTGTATTTGTTTATACAGATGGGAAGGAGGTGGGGCTGAAACTTTATGTGGCCAAACACAAACAGTTAACCCAGGTCTGTAAGCAGCTTTGTATGTGTAACTCATGTTTTGAATGTTCAACATGCAATGACTTATATCTTATTATTTGAGACATAAAAGCAAAATTGTTTTTTTTGGGCAAAATTCATGAGTTTCACAAACTCATTGGGATCCTTCATGCATTCTGCTGATGGTCAGTCCAGCTGTGGTGACCTGCAGAGTAAATTCACATGTAATTATTCATTTGTACTAGTCTTTGGCCATATAAAAGAAGCTACAGTATTGTTTACTTTACAATAACAAATTCATTCCGTTGCTTAGTTACTCTACTACTAATTCCTTTCACAGTTTTTCTTTTGTAGATGGATGTAAAATTATAGAATTCAATAAACTGCTATATGAATAGTTTGCTACTCGAGAGTAAGGCCCCAGCCAAAGAAAGTATTACATTCATACATGTCAGTTGCAATCATAGTACCGCTGAATCGCTTAAAGTTCGCTGCCAACTCAAAGTATTGTGTTTCTTTTAAACGACTTAAATCCAGGTAATTGGTACCTTTCTTCTGTGAATGGTAACTGTTTCCGTGGTAACCAAGGGCTATAGGGAACTTTAATGGTCATTACTCACTGCAGTACTCTGTGCGAACATGTCCAAATTATCCATCATCTTTTTCCTGAAGGTCAACTTTGCAAGAACAAAAACACTTTGTCATGTTGTGTAAATAAATAGACTGTCATAATAAAAAATATCTCATTCAAAACATTTCAATGTTTTGTTTTTGGACTGCTTTTACCAAGGACTAAAACCTACTGTAGCTCCGGTAATTACATTCAGTGTTGCACTGGCAGATATTTGTTAAAATGAATTTATTATATTTGTAATAGTGAATGAGTTGTTTTTCCTACACTTTGCATTAGATTTGATAACACTGAAATAATGAATAATGTTTTTTTCATGATTAATGTCATTTGTAAGCCAGTACTTTGCAATACTTTAGGGTGACCTTCTTGATGCACTTAAATATAACTTCGCTTTCTTGGCCAGAAATATTCTTTGATTTATATCGTGAGGATTGAATTCTGTAATCCTGTCTGATGCCATTTGTATGTACTGTGCCAGTGCGTGCAATAGTGCATAGAGGGCTTAATTTAGATACTGTACATACGGTAATGCAATGGCAGCTGCGATCCTGCCCGCAGATGCCGGCATATGTACTGAGACACCCAACAGGGCCTTCGCAGATCCAAGCAACTGCATACACATACTGGACGCCTTTGCCATAGCAGATCATATGGTAATCGTCCATCTGAGTAGTTCTATGGTCACACAGGATGGTTGTCTGATCTGAGATGACGGAACCACTTAATCTGCGGACGGGATCACAGTTGTAGGCTGTGTTTTTGCCGCCCATGAGCGCCCCAATCAGTCCCTGAATGTCAATCACTATGTAGAGAAATCCTCACTGCGAGCAGCATCACTAAGGTGCTTTGGTGTCTGTGCATAGTGTTACCGTGGCACAAGTGCAGTCGGTCGATAATCGCTCAACTGCGTAAATATCGACATTGCGTACATATCTGAATCAGGCCCAGAGTACACAGACAATAGTACTATATACACTACCGTTCAAAAGTTTGGGGTCACCCAGACAATTTTGTGTATTACATGAAAACTGACTTTTATTTATCAAATGAGTTGCAAAATGAATGTAACATATAGCCAACACATTGACAAGGTTAGAAATAATGATTTTTATTAGAGCTGAGCGGGTTCGGATGTCAGAGATCCGAACCCACCCGAATTTCAGGGATCCGGGGCGATGCTCGGATCTCCCTGCCTGTCCCGGATCCCTCACCCGAGGCAAAACCTTGCGACCCCACTGTGTTGAGCGGGGTTAACGCTGATTGTCTCAGAGAGCTGTCTGCCATGGCTCTCTGCCAATCAACGTTAAGCCCATTGAAAATGAACACTGAAGAAGATGGCGCCCGCCATCCCACGCAGCCTGACACCGCCGGCACCCCTCGCTGCCGACACCGCCGGCACCCCCACTGGCAGCATCCCCTGCTGCCGACACCACCACTGCCGACACTGCTGGCACCTATGCACTGCTACCCCACGTACTGAGGACACCGTCAGCGACCCCCACACTGCCGACACTCCCACACTGAGGACACCACCAGCACCCCTGCACTGCCGACACTGTCAGCACACATGCACTGAAGACACCGCTGCCACCCCCGCTCTGCCGACCCCGCGGGCACCCTGCATTGAGAACACCCCTGCACTGCCGACACAGTCAACAAACATGCACTGAGGACACCGCTGGCACCCCCGCTCTGCCGACACTCTGCATTGAGAACACCCTTGCACTGTCGACACAGCCAGCAAATCTGCAGTGAGGACACCGCTGGAACCCCCGCTCTGCCGACACCACCGGTCCCCTTCACTGAGAACACTGCCAGCACCGCCATTCCATGTACTGAGGACACCACCAGCAACCCGCGCACTGCCGACACAGACAGCAAACCTGCACTAAAGACACAGCTGACACCCCCGCACTGCCGACACAGCCAGCAAACCTGCACTAAAGACACCACTGGCACCCCCGTGCTGCCGACATCACCGGTATCCTGCACTGAGGACTGCCAGCACCACAGCACTGCAATTCCATGTACTGAGGACACCGTCAGCAACCCTGCTCTGCCGACACTGCTGTCACAGGAAGTGCACTATTGGTGTATCCAACCCACACTGTATAACACACTCTATCCATGTTGGAAATTAGAAACTGAACTGCCACATGTTAGTGCCGCCCACTGTGTAACTTAGCTTAGTTAGCCAGCTAGCTGGATGCAACATTTTGGCCTTAACTAGATGAAGCAAATAATATTGTGAGGTAGTCAAAATCGATTGGAAATTACTGGAAATAAATGTTATTGAGGTTAATTATACTGCAGGAACAAAAACAGACCCATTTTATTTAGATTTTTTATGATTTTTTAAGTAAAAATCCAGATCCAAAACCAAAATACAAAAACAAAACACGGAGGTGAGGTTTTGGCAAAACTAATCCAGATCCAAAACCAGGGGGGATCCAGATTCAAAACCAAAACACGAGGGTTGATGCACATCTCTAATTTTTATTTTAAATAATAATTTCGTCCTTCAAACTTTGCTTTCGTCAAAGAATGCTCCTTTTGCAGCAATTACAGCATTGCATACCTTTGGCATTCTAGCTGTTAATTTGTTGAGGTAATCTGAAGAAATTTCACCCCACGCTTCCTGATGCACCTCCCACAAGTGGGATTGGCTTGATGGACACTTCTTCCGTACCATACGGTCAAGCTGCTCCCACAACAGCTCAATGGGGTTGAGATCTGGTGACTGCGCTGGCCACTCCATTACAGACAGAATACCAGCTGCCTGCTTCTTCCCTAAATACTTCTTGCATAATTTGGAGGTGTGCTTTGGGTCATTGTCCTGTTGGAGGAGGAAATTGGCTCCAATCAAGCGCTGTCCACAGGGTATGGCATGGCGTTGCAAAATGGAGTGATAGCCTTCCTTATTCAAAATCCCTTTAACCTTGTACAAATCTCCCACTTTACCAGCACCAAAGCAGCCCCAGACCATCACATTACCTCCACCATGGCCTCCACATTTGGCGTCAGGCACTCTTCCAGCATCTTTTCACTTGTTCTGCGTCTCACAAATGTTCAAATGTTCTGTGTGATCCAAACACCTCAAACTTCGATTTGTCTGTCTATAACACTTTTTTCCAATCTTCCTCTGTCCAATGTCTGTGTTCTTTTGCCCATATTAATCTTTTCCTATTATTGGCCAGTCTGAGATATGGCTTTTTATTTGCCACTCTGCCTAGAAGGCCAGCATCCCTGAGTTGCCTCTTCACTGTAGACGTTGACACTGATGTTTTGCGGGTACCATTTAATGAAGCTGCCAGTTGCGGACTTGTGAGGTGTCTATGTCTCAAACTAGAGACTCTAATGTACTTGTCTTCTTGCACAGTTGTGCACCGGGGCCTCCCACTTCTCTTTCTACTCTGGGTAGAGCCTGTTTGTCTTGTTCTCTGAAGGGAGTAGTACACACCATTGTAGGAAATGTTCAGTTTCTTGGCAATATCTCGCATGGAATAGCCTTCATTTCCAAGAACAAGAATAGACTGTCACGTTTCACATGAAAATTCTTTTTTTCTGGCTATTTGGAGAGTATAATCAAACCCACAAATGTGATGTTCCAGATACTCAATTAGTTCAAAGGAAGGCCAGTTTTATAACTTCTCTAACGAGCAAACCCGTTTTCAGCTGTACTAACATAATTGCACAAGGGTTTTCTAATCATCCATTAGTCCTCTAACGCGCTTAGCAAACACAATGTACCATTAGAACACCGGAGTGATGGTTGCTGGAAATGGGCCTCTATACACCTATGTAGATATTCCTTTAAAAACCAGACATTTGCAGCTAGTATAGTCATTTACCAAATTAACAATGTATAGAGTGTATTTCTGATTAATTTAATGTTATCTTCATTGAAAAAAACTGTGCTTTTCTTTCAGAAATAAGGACATTCCTAAGTGATCCCAAACTTTTGAACGATAGTGTGATTACTTAGTGGAGGTGTTGCTGTAGCATTCAATTAGCTTCTAGCTATCATTTATCAAGTACATTCTATAAAATGATAGCTAAAAGCTGATTGGTTGATGTGGGGAGCTTCTCTACATATCCACTTTAGAAGGTTTAATATATCTATCCCCCTATATTTGAATTTATGCTGGTATGAAATCAGGTTTTAGCTCCATGTAGAGATGTAGAGGCCACATGTTGATATACTCTGTACATTCTTGTATTTTAGGAGTAATATCTCTTCACAGCTAAGATGAGCAAATAAACACCACTGTTCTCATAAGAACCTGCACAAGACTTATTATCTGTTTGTAATACTGTTGTCACAACTCCCGCAGGGATGGTGTAGATGTTGACCATACAGTTAGGATTGGCGTGGACCCAGAACAGAGACATGGAGTCTAACGAGTTAGGACTTTGCTGCACCCGATGCTTGGGTCTCGGCCCTATTGGGTCCCTATGTACAGTCTATGTACAGTGCTGGTGGAGACTGGAGAAACTGAAGACAGGTAGTGAGATGGGATGCCGTGAGGCAAACTGGAGCAAGGTCAACAGGACTGGGCAGTGGCGTCCCTCCCGCAGTGACTCAAGGTGCGGATAGGATTGTAGTGTGTGCGGATAAGTTGCGCACCGGCAAAAGGAGACATGGCCTCGCGGATAGGCAGCATGGTATAGTGACCCGGACTGCCCTTGGGGACCAGTCTGTGTCATACTTACCTACCCTCCCGATTCAGCCGGGAGCCTCCCGAAAATCGGATGCCTCTCCCACCCCCTGGAAAGGCAGGCTAGCTTCCTGATCCACAGGCGACCCCGGCGACCCCCCCCTTCATCCCTGTGGTTACAGTATAAACCCCAGCAGCAGAGGGGCCAGTGACGGCATTCGCGCTGAGCAGCGTAACCGTGGCCTCACCCCCTGTTTCACAATGCCACTAATATCGGCATTGTGAAGAGGGGGCGGGGCCACGGTGATGCGGTCATGCTGTTACGCCCATGCTCTGCCCCCAATGACGTGGCCCACTTTGGCCGCGACACATCCCCCCATTATGGAAGTTAGACAGCTCCCTCCCGGAAGGGGAGGAGCTAATAGTCGGCAAGTATGGTCTGTGTGCAGTGCTGGCTCCCTCACTGTGTCAGGAACAAAGTGCTGCACGTAATGCTACGTAATGTCACTTCTCTCGGTGGGAGACACACGGGTGCAAAGGGGTGTATCTATAATGGGTGCAGGGTGTGCAATGCACACAGGCCCCTGGGTCCAAGGGGCCCACACCGCACACACTGCAAGTCTGTATCTATAATGGGTGCAAGGTGTGCAGTGCACACAGGCCCCTGGGTCCAGGGGGCCCACACCGCACACACTGCAAGTCTGTATCTATAATGGGTGCAAGGTGTGCAGTGCACACAGGCCCCTGGGTCCAGAGGGCCCACACCGCACACACTGCAAGTCTTTATACTTACCTGTCCGTTGTCTCCAGAGTGCTGGGCCAGCGCTGCAGAGTAGCAAAAATCACTGGTAAAATGGTGGCAGACCTACACATGCACAATATGGCACTAAGCCAGATTCTACTGCACCGCAGCACAGATAGAGAGAGGAGGGGGTCCGCCCTGAGTCTGTACACAGGCCCCCTCCTCTCTTAAAATGCCCCCACCTTGTGACGCCACTGGAATTGGGTCAGAACCAAGCAGACTTTGTAGTACCAGGGAACAGGCAGAACAATAGCCATTGTCAGCACCAGGAGATTACTAAGAACAGTACCAAGGGAGCAGGCAAGGAGGATCATCAGACAGACCAGATCTGAAAACACTGGGAATCGCACTTAGGGCCCGATTCAGACCTGCTCGCTAGGCTGCGTTTGCTCGTAGCTGCCGATATTTCGCAATGTGCGCATGCGTATGTATCGCAGTGCACGTGCACAAACTAGTCCATGCGATCGGGAAGCGTTCAATCGCAGCGCATAGACAGCCCGGCTGAATGAGTGACAGGACAAGTCGTTTGTGGGTGGTGACAGGGGTTGGTCGATGAAAATGGGGGAGTGGCGGTGCGAACGCAGGCGTGCCTGAGCGTCAACGCTGTTTCAGAGGCGTGCATAACTAAGTTGGAGCGTCATATAGTACACGTCACATGGCTGATTACATCATCTCCAAGCGCCAGATAATCCAGATCTCCCCATGCTATAAACGGGACCTGGGTTACCCGTTTACAATACCCCTTTTCCTGGGCCCTTCCCGTGTCCAACCGTGGCCGCTACATGGGGTGGATTCCCGGGTCACTGGACCCAGGTAATTTTTCCACTGAGCCGCTGCCCGGGTAGACTCAGCAATAACCCGGGTTATAGCAGCAGTGGAAAAGGGGTATAAGAAAATAACTAAATAAAAGCAAATACTACATGAACCTCAGTAAATGCACACCAGTCTTATTTCTAACCCAAATCTCACCCTATACTAAGCTTTGCACAAGTTTCACCCGAGATCTAACTTAATATGCGACTTGCTATGTAAAACAGAAACAAGCTACTTTACAGTATTATGTGCCCTGTGCTTAATACTTTCTTAAAGTGGTCCTGCTTTCTACTGAGAACCAATGAGGAACTATAGATACATATGGGATAAGCTGCTTTCAGTTTGGTCTTCTACAGGAGGGGCACAACACAGCCGGTACTGAAAGATTCTATGTGCTAACTAGGGCAAGGGAGCAATCGAGATTGACATTAGGCTCACACCTATTCTTACCTTTAAAACTCTCTCCGGGATTACCATAGAAATGACTCATGCTTACATTCCTAAAATGATCACCACAATATTTTATCAGGTAACTATTGTTTATTTTCTGCACCTTCAGGAACCAATCACTGCAGCCGCTGTGTCTACTTAGTGGCTTGAGGTCCAGTTTATGACGAGTTATGAAAATTGATGTTAATGTGTGTGTGCTGCCATGTGGCTCAGTCTTTACAGCCAAGGAAGAATACATTGCTTGTAAAGCTGACCACTGACATTTTATGTAAGAGACGTATCGCGAGGAGTGACCATGAACAAATCAATATGTTTCACTAGGGTATGTGGGAACTGAATTGACCACATGTTATGTTTCAGATATCCACCCTGTAATTTTGAATATATTTTAGGCTCTTGGTAGTTCCTCCTCTTAAAGGGATGACCATCCCTGGCTGTTTTCTTTCCATGCTTTTCTCCCATGAACTTGCTAAATAGTGAGGGTCCCTCAATCCGTACACACCCACAACCTGCAAAGTTTATATTGTTGCTTGTTTAAGACTAACAAGGTGATCGGTACTAGGGTCCATTCTGATTTAACCTCATCAGCCGCTACCAGTAGGTGAACTTAGGCTGCTGTCTAGATACATCATTTTGGGGCATCTGCCACACTGAATGAGGGACATCCCCACTAAGCTCCAGCTGCCCTTGGATTTTAAATTAAGCCAGTTTCTTATTGACCGACAATGGGGAAGAAGGGGGTGTGTTTAATTATTTCTGCATATGTTCCACCATAGGCTTTTATACTCTTGGCATAGGCTGGGAGTGTGGATCTGTGCCATGCCGTGACAGAGCAGTGCCACTCTCCCAACCTTTCACTGTCATTGACACGAAAGAATCTGCAGCCATCTGCATCCCTGCACTAAGACTGGCATCCCCGTCAATCCCTACAATCTGCTTGACCCTGTTCCTGCATAGGAAGCCTGATAATTGTAACTATATGAAGCTAGTTGTAATGATCAGTTTATAACAAACCATCACAGCTAAGCACATCTATGCAGGGGCGCTGAGAGGGGGGGGGTGCGGGTACAGATTACCCGGGCCCGGGTCCTGCGCCGCCCCCCCCTCACAGCAGCCCAGCACACAGCAGTCTCCTATGCCTGTGCGGGGGAGCGATCACACTGATTGCGCCCCCCCTGGCTTTGCGCCGGGCTGAGGGGGCTCAGAGCGCCCCCTCTCCCCAGTGCGCAGCGACGCTTCGCGGCGCTGCAAATCTTTTTTTATATTAGGCCATGCCCCCTATTACCGGGGCCTGCCACGGCTCTTGGCGGGCCTGCATCTATGTAGTGTACAGCCACACATCCAGTTCCCTGTGGTGACACCCGATGCAGCACTCACTGACCCCTTGCTCACACCGGAGGCGTACTTAAAAGGGGGCATGGCCTTATGGTCACGACACCTGGTGTGTGCCATTTGGGGGGTCTGACCGCTTGTCACGCCCATGTCCTCATCACTCTGAAAGCTTGCCCAGCACTCCGGGAGCTGCTGGGAAGCCTCCAGCCTCCTCCAGCACAGTGTGGATGACATGCTCAACCCCGTCATTCATCACCCTGCTGGACCGCTGTTCGTTGACACCATCTGAGGGGGTGACACCTCGGATGGTGTCACCCAGTGTGGCCTGCGCCCTCCTAGTGACTGCAGCCACACACTACATAGATCTGCTTAGCTGCAATGATTTTAAACTTTCAATTACAATTGCTTCATATTGTTACAATTAACTGTCTTCCTAGGGAGCATATAGTGTTTGATGGTGGAGTATAAGGGTGAGAGTATGAGTCCCAGATGAGACAGGCTGAGAATTGTATATTTGAACAGTTGTTTGGCGAGGGGCAGGCAAAGGGCACGCGCTCCCCTCCTCTCAATCTGTCTCTGGACATTAGATACAGCAGATTGGAGAGAATACATTAGAGAAACAAAGGAAATATAATAATTTAGAAGGAAGTGACATAGGTTTTATATTGTTTTAAATAATGGATTCATAATAAGTACTGTATATTTTGAATAAGGAGAATGTTCTGGATCCCTTTATTGTTTATAAATCTGCCTATTGAATCTAGTGTTCCCCATCATGGTGATATAAAGGCATACTTGCCAACTCTTCCTGTATGTCAGCGAGATTCCCTGAAATAGTAGCAGTCTCCCTGACTCCCTGAAGAGTCTAGCAATCTCCCTGATTGCACCTTACCCCTGTAAGAGGGTGTGGTAAGAGTTGTTGCCTGCTGCCATGCAGGTGTAGTCCGGTGGCTTACCTTACTCCGCACCCTCTCACCTTCAGGCTGTTAGGTGACAGGCAGTCCTGGTATACTGTCCGGTCACAAACATGGAGGAGGAGGTCTAGGAGGAAGGAAAGGAGGTAAGATCCTCCTTAAGCTGACCAACATGCCCTGCCAAACCAGGAAATGCCCCAATGAGAAGAGGAATTGGGTTTAAGTGAAAAACATCACTGGCACTTTTGGCCTAAGATCCCAAGTTTCACCTATGGGTACTCACGCACCAGGTGAAGACTCGACCTTGCACAGGAGTGCAAGGTCCACTGAACGCCCTGAAGGAAGATAGACAGAAAGGAACAGACAGACACAGAGGTTCTCACCAGTGGCACTCTTGGACTTCGCCCCGCTTGATCCCACACAGGTCCCTCAAGGGAGAACAATAACGCAGTGCAGGGCCCTATCCTAATCTAACAGTGTGTCACACTATTGCGCTAACTAAAGTTTGCATTAACAATGGCCCGACAAGCTATATGTGTGGTGTAACAAAACCTACGAAATTCAACAAATGGCAACAGTGCTAAATAAATTTACCCTGCACGGCACAATAATACAATAAGCATAACTAGGACAGTTATATCTTTCAAAAGCAACCACAGTCTATCAACCTAAGTACTGTCCGTATAATCCTGCCTAACTAGAGCTGGCCAGCTCCTCTTCTAGCAGGCGGGGAATCGCACCAATTAGGTGGGAGCCTGAAAGCCCTCCACGGCGGGTAGTGACAATAGCTAGGTGTGGGAAACTGGACCGCTTCTCCACACAAGGGATGTAACCAGAGGGTGGGAGCCGCACAGCTACGACACACCTCTGATATAGATCCCCCTGTACTTCCACCTTTAAATGAGCCTGTTACCTATGCTCCCCAGAGGGGCACTAATCATTCGACTAGGCCTGGTGCCCAGACCTACCCTTTAGAATCTTATTTGTCTTAGAATAACCTGGGCCCTTCGTCCAGGCTATTACCAGTGGCCATGGGCCTTGTGCCTGCCTATTGCTTACTAACAGTGACCTGGACCTAATGCCCAGGGGCACTTTATATTAATATGGCCTCAGGCCTCTAGACCTTCTTTCTTGGGCTTAAGTGAACTAGGCCTAGTGCCCAGCTCACTATGACAACCCTGGTTCTTAATTTCATATGGGCCTAGTGCCCACCTCCCTGCCACCAGGCTTGTTGGCCACGGGCCTAGTGCCCACTTAACAATGTCACACTTGGTGACCTGGGCCTAGCACACCCACACATAAAAGGGACATTATTGATTTACAGGGCCTAGTGTCCCCCTACAGAGCCCAGGCCTAGTCCCACCTAATTCCCCACAGGACTAGGGCATATTTGCCTACTCTCCCGGGATAATTTTCTCGGGTAACCCCCCGCACCCCCAAAAGAGTTGGCAAATCTCCCGCATCCTAGTGAAGTGGGCAGGATGGGGAGATTTTTGAGACATTTCCGGGTCCGTATGGAGGGGGCGTGGCTAAATGGCTTGAATTGTGTCATTTAGCCCCACCCCTCCTCATGGACCAACGGATCGCAGGGAGTTTCCTGTAAAGGGGTGGGGCCTAATGTCGGTTATTGTCTGGCTCTGCCGCCCAAAGATGAAAGAAGCAGGTTCTCTCCTGCTGCTCCCGGAATGCTGCCCTGCAAAGTCGGTAAGTATGGCCTAGTGCCTGACTGAGCCATGGGCCTAGTGCCCGATTACCTTGGTGGTTTAGGGTGAAGTACAAATAGGTGGTGGTAGCCCAGGGCCGCCAACCCGTATCGCTGGAAGAGGCTGCAGTGGGGTGATTCGTTAAGCTCTTTTGCATCCCACAACTGTAGGCCTCTCCGGGCCTCAGCCAAAGCTCCCCCTGCCAACTGTCGCTGTCCTCAAGGCTCAGATGCCGCTGCTCCGATTTCTCCTCTTCTTCACGCGCCACTGGAGCTCTTCTTTCTTTCAGCCTATCCTCTCTGCTTGCTCTCCGTCGTCGGACTGACCTCCCCCGCTCTGCGGTGTCCAATATAAGATGGCATGAGGGGGTGGAGCCATGATGTGGCGAGCCACGATTGGCTTGCTGCAGCTGACGCTAATTGGCTGTGAATGGCGCCAACTTCAAAGTCCTGTGATTCAATTGGACGAGCTTGAATCCTTTCTGATGCAAGCTTGTCTACCCTAGTGCCGGACACCGGGTACCGGCACAGAACTCCTGCCTCTTTCTCCCCAGTCTGACCCCCTCTCACACCACCATTATGTAGCTGTTATATACTTGAAATAAAAGAAGTAAGATATATATACATTCAAACTGGAACATTAGTGCCAATCCCTGCATTGGTCATAAGGTCGAATTATGTATTGTGTGTTTTCATCAACAAGTAGATCTAAATGCGCATATCCACCACACGAGAAAAATGAGCGATTGAACGATGAGGGAGGGTGTCTGCACTGAACGACATATCGTTCAGTGTGGGCACATTATACACTGCACAGGATGATGAACGATTGAACAATTACAGTGTTGTAATAATCATACAGTCGTTCCACTCTCATGTAGTGGATACTCCCCATTACTGAGCAACAACTGCTGCTTTGGGGCTTGTTTCCATTTGGATGTACGTCAACTTTATGACACCTCTCTCCGGCGCAGCAGTTCACATCCATTCAACGTTGCACTCATAAATGTTTATTTTACAATCTCCCTTTTTCAAAAGTAGGCAAGTATGTATAAAAGTATACAATCATTCTCAGGTAAGAAGCAGGCCAAGCTGTGACCTGATTGGGTAACAGCTCAGGATATGATTGTATTACTGATTTTGGTGTTCATGGGTCTGTCCCCTGTAGATTAGACTTGCTTTATGCCTACCTACTCTCCCAGAAGCCCCTGAAATTTCCCACATCCTGTCCACTTCCTAGTGAAGTGGACAGAATGGGGGAGATAAACAGGAATCATGGGTATGTGGGGAGGGGGTGGAGCTTAATTATGTCAGGACTCCATCCAAAAAGAAGTCAGCTGCATCTCCTGTCCGGGCTTCTCCCAGGAAGGGGATACAAATAGTAGGTAAGTATGACTTGCTTTGCTTATCTTCTTACCGTCACATTGTCACACAGACATGCAGAATGAATGGGCTCGGCTGGGCACTGTAACAGTGATCTACCATACATGCATGTCACATTGCCTGGGGCACATCTGTAAAACCTTGATGTTACTAGTAACAGTAGTCATTAATCCCATAATCCGGTACTTCTTAAATCCAGTCCACGGGACACAAAAATACCCCTTTTCCACCTAAATTCCGGGTCTGACCCGGAGTTGGAACAAAGTTCCTATCCGGATCAGACCCGGAATTTTGCCGGCGCTGACTCGGGATATTCTGCATAGACCCGGCTTTTGCGGAGTGAAAGTGGACGCTTGGAGATGACGTCATCTCCAAGCGCTACTGAAGCCGGACCAATCGGCCGGCTAGCAGCGCACTCCAGGTCATCGTGACCCGGAGTGCGCTGTTCCCATAGCAGGGTTTCACGGGCTACGCCCGTGTTAAACCCTGCTAGTTACCTGGGTTACGCTGGGTTCGACCCGGCGATCCAACCCTCTGCCCTTTTACACCTGGGAGCTGCCCGGGTTAACCCTTCAAAAACCCAGGTTTTAGCTCCGGTGTAAAAGGGGTATAACAGTGCATGTTTTCCAGGTCTTCTCACAGAATCACAAGTGAACCACCTGTGGTTCTTTTAAAATGTGTCAGTCAGTAATAAATACACCTGTGCTCCAGCAAGGAGATACAGAAAATATGTGTGTCCTGAGGACTGTATTTGAGAAGCTTTGCCATAGGCAATAACACTCATAGGCAAACACGGGGGGTTCCGTCTGCCTGGAAACCCCCATCCCCAGCCCACACCATGACCACAATAGAAATAGTAATATAATAGATTGTTACTAGTGCTGCATGTTCTTCTCAGTATCACAAATGAAATACTTAGCACCACCTGTGGATCTTTTAACATGTATCAGCCAGTAATAAATAATGTGTACACCAACTAGAAGTTATGGAAAACGGAATCGGTATGAATTACCGCCCGACGTGGGTGAAAATCCCGATCGCCCCCCCCAGGTAAGTATTTACTAACCAAACCTCCCCCCTAACCCTAACCCTCCTTAATGGTGCCTAACTCTAACCTTCCCCCCAGTGCCTAACCCTAATCCCCCCTCTAAGTGCCTAAACCTAACCCCCCCTTCCCTGCTGCCTGAAACCTAAGTCCCCCAGGGGGATGCCTATCCCTAAGTCCCCCCCCCCGTGGGGTGCCTAACCCTAACCCTCCCACCCCCTAGCCTAACCCTAACCTCCCGGGGGGGTGCCTAATCACTAAATCCCCCCTGGGAGCCCTAAACCTAACCCTAACCCCCCCCGTGGCTGTCCACAGCGGTGCCCAGCATCGCTTCGATCGGGATGCCGGGCGCCAGTCTCCCGGCGTTGGTAAAATGACAGGCGTCTAGATGTAGACGCCGGTCATTTAACCCTCGCCGGGATAAAGCAGTCGGGAAGCCGGCCGTCGGGATTACGTCAACCGGCTTCCCAACTGCATAACCTGGAAAATAAGTACTGTTAGAAATGCGCTGCTATAGAGCCCAATATGTACATATACAGCATGTCCAGGGCAGTGTTAGGTTATTCTGCTGCTCCTCCAGGCTCCCGGACTTGCTCCAATAGTCTGGAATGGTGCCCACATCTAAAGTAAATACATTCAGCTCAGGCAGGATGGCTACTGGTGCATATAATGGGTTACTGTGATCACTGGTCCTGTATATGCTGGAATTAATACACACAATACACTTTGTATGGCGCTTATTAAAGCTGGTTAAGTACTAATTCTGCCCTCTTCATTGACAGGCCACACTCGCTCTAAAATTAAGCATTTGGAAACCCCCCTCTGGAAATCCTGCGTTTGCCAGTGACACTAATTAGGTTTGTGTATTGCAAGGTTTCCCAAATGTGGCCTTCAAGGCATCCTAACAGTCCAGGTTTTAAGGATATCCATGCTTGTGCACAGATGGTATAATCTAACTGACTGAAGTACTAATTAAGGGCCTGATTCACTATGAAATGCAACTGTGAACGCAATAGCGATTACACGCGCAGTTCAACTCAGATAGTATGCTAATTCATTGCGATCGCAATGCTGCCGCAGCACATCAACTAGACTGCCACTTTACCTTACACACATCCGTAATGTTTAGCAAGACTACAAAAACATTGGTACAATCGAGGACCATCGCAACCTCACGCACACTTGCACAAGCTCTGACCTTACTCAGAATTTGCTAACTTCAGCGCACGCTATGAGGCCTCAGGCTGCGTACAGCATCGCAGTGGATAATTTATGCACGCCCATGCAACGGAGTCCAAACACACTGGTACACCTGAGTTTCCCTGACTACCCCTCCCCCTCGTCACCACTCACAAATGGTACTTCCTGTCAATCACTCTGCAATGGGTTTGCATAGTCCCTGCGATTGCAGTGGCCAGTTCGCACACGTGCACTGCGATGCTTACGCATGCGCAGTACGCCACAATCAGCCGATTGCGTGCGTATTAACAACTGCGATCCAAGTTGAATCAGGCCCCAGGCCCTAAGTCACCTGTGCTTAAACATGGATATACTTAAAACCTGGAATGCTAGGGTACCTTGAGAATCAGGTATGGGAACCACTGGTGAAAAAATTACTTCACAGAAAGGGTAGTAGATAAGTGGAATAACCTCCCATCAGAGGTGATAGAGGCTAAGACAGTAGAACAATTTAAACATGCTTGGGATAGGCATAAGAATATCCTTACAAAGAAGTAATTATCACATAGGGTTGAGGTTACCAAAAGGTAAAAAAGAGCAGACTAGATGGGCCAAGTGGTTCTTATCTGCCGTCAAATTCTGTTTAATGCTAACCACTTAGCTGAACAATGGTTAAAGGCTCCCTCTAGTGGTGATAGTTGGAAATTAATTTTGTCTTTAAAGGCCTTGAAAAAACGTAAATACCAGGATTGAAAAAACGTTAACCTGGAATTCCTGGGATTGGCTTTGTTTTGAAAAAAAATACCTGCCACTCAGCCCCCACTGTGACTTACCGGGTGGCTGGAGGTGGACGGCACAATGCATGCCTTGTAAAGAGATGGGTGGAATCACAGGAGTTCCAGCCGGCACAGGGGAGGGCTGTGCAGCATGACCTGAGGACAGAGGTCACGCTGCACAGCCCTGCGTCCGCCCGCCAACCCTCCCAGTGCACTACACACAGCCAGAAGAGCGGGGAACTGGGAGCCGGGCAGCGGTGACTAAGAAGGGAGCTGGGTCCCTCCCTAATCACTGCTAGGAAGGCCAACTACGAAATCCAGGATTGAAAGCTTTCAATCCCAGAATTCAATCCCGGACATTTTTACACCAAAATCCTGGAATCCCCCCAATCCTGATCCCGGGATTAGCCTCCCTAGGCCTGATTGATTGACTACTTTTCAGACAGGAAAAATTTTAAAAAAACCTGGCTTTTATCCGGCATTTGAGTGCTTGGGCGTTTTGCCGGTCCCAGTCTGAACCCGCGTTCAGACAGAAGAGCAAATTACCGGGTCAAACATCTACCCGGTAATTTGCTGATTAACAAGGGTATTTCTTCTGTCTGAAAGGGTCAACCCGGGTCAAAATTCCCGGGTCTCCGACCCTGGTAAATGATTTTTGACTCGGATTGACCTTTCAAGACAGAAAAAGCAGCGACTGGAACCTGGAGCCAGGGTCGGATTAACAATGGGGCTGGTGGAGCTGCAGCTCCAGACCACCCATTGAAATAGGCCCAGTTAGTGCAGTAGTTTTGACAGGAAAATAAATGTTTTCCTGTCACCACCAACAGCTTTCTGAAGCCCAGCACATTAACCAATGGGCCATCCTCAGCATCGCCGCCCTATTAACTAGCCCCCCCACAACCCGTCTACCCACGGGCCGACCGAAGCCTTGCCCCCTGGGCTGTCCGAAGCTCAGCAATCGGGCCATCCAAAGCTCCACCCCCGGGTCATCGGAAGCTCCGCCCCATGCACCTACATTGAGTCTGCAGGAGGTAAATTGCTGATTAAGCGATTCTGCAGCAGGATTTTGCACTAGTTTGTTATACAATCACTTGCGATTGCTATTTAGGATCCTCCCACATCACTATCATATCCATTAATTGCACTGTTATAATCGTGATGTCTATCAGCAGTTGTGCCCCATCAGGAACTGTGACCGGGAGTTTCATATAGACATTTATCTGTACTATGCATTATCTACAGTTTTCTCACCTTTCATCATTAAGCGCCCAATCCATCTCAAAGCCTGTTTTAACTACAGTATTCCAGCTGAGGCTTTACCATCCACAGACTTACATTGTTCACCATTATTGGCAAGGACAGTGACTGTCATCTCTACCACTTTTGACAGTGTTATATTTACCACTTTTGAGATCATATTATGTGGAGCAACCATCCACTTTTTTATACAGAGTTTTAGTTCAATTAGTTCAGTTATTTATATTCCATTCTGAATAACTGCTAGTGTATTTGTACATGTGTATTTTTATTTTTTTAGCTCTAGTAAAACGATCATTTAGTTCAAATTGACTCTAAGGGGTAAGTTTACTAAAGTGAGAGTTTTTAGAAGTGAGTTTTAAAAGTGATGTTGCCCATAGCAACCAATCAGATTCTAGCTATCTTCTAGAAGGTGCTAGTTAAATGTTAAGTAGAATCTGATTGGTTGCTATGGGTTGCTATGGGCAACATCACCTTTAAAACTCACTTCTAAAAACTCTCACTTTAGTAAATTTACCCTTAATGCAGTGTACACACTGGCAGATATATTAGCCGATCAATTGATCGGCCAATATATCATATGCCCGTCGGCCAGTGTGTACCAGCGATATGTCTGTGAATGACGTTGACCGTACACTGGCAGCTGCAGCCGCTGGGAGGGGATATATATATATATATATATATATATATATATATATAAAACTTTTGGGGATGTTTTATAATTTTAAATACTTTTTATTTTACACTTTATTTTAGAGATGTGTGCCGACCCCCGTGTTTTTGTTTTCGTTTTGGATCTGTATCTCCTTGTGTTTTGGATCTGGATTGCTTTTGCCAAAACCTCCCCTTGCGTGTTTTGTTTTTGGAATTTGGATCTGGATTTTTTATCAAAAAATTATAAAAACAGCTAAAATCACATAATTTGGGCGTTTGCTTTTGTTTCTTCCTACAGTATTATTAACCTCAATAACATTAATTTCCACTTGTTTCCAGTCAATTTTGACCACTTCACAGCTCACAATATTGTTTTCATCCAGTTTAGGCTCAAAAGTTGCACCAAGCTAGCTGGCTGACTAAGCTAAGCGGCAGTAGTGGGCGGCACAAACACGTGGCAGTTCAACTTCCAACATGGCACATCAGGAAACAAATGTTTTTATTATTTAAGAGGTCTGAGGAAGTTGGAGTATGTATGTAGTTGAAGGCAGGGACAGGAAGGGCTGATTGGTAGTAAATTTAATGTCATTTTTTGATTCCAAAGTAAATTTATGAGGGGGGAGGGGAGGCATTTACAAAAGATATTTTACTCATTCACATCAGTCTTTGCCCCAGAAGAATCATTGAGTGCCATTCCTGCTTCCGCTGGGAGTGGATTTTCATCCCAGAAGGAGACCAGGAAGACTTTTAGTAGTGCTTTCCAAAACAATTGACTGTTAAATAATCCTTTGCAAAGATTCTAAAAAGCATTTCCCAACCTGTACAGGGACATTTAAAAAAACATAGTTAGTTAGTGGCCTCCAAACTGCCGTTGTACCCACTGTCCACTTAACCAGCACAGATAGGTGGACAAGCGGAACAGAGCAAATGCAAGATTTAAAATTTAAGGTTCAAGTCTTACGTTGTGTCTTTTTTGAGAATCCTTTATCGCCATGCCTGCTTTTGCTGCTGGCAGTGGATTTTCATCCCAGAAAGTATGAAGACGTTGTTTCTTTCTTCCCAACGGACACAGATCTGAAGAGATGTAAAGAGCTGTTGATAAGCAAATTGTCAGTTCAAGTGGCATGTGATGCAGCGATGGCTTCTCCTTCAGTTTCTCCAGCAAGTGCATCTGCTGAGAAAAAACGAAACTTTCAAAACAAATATATAAGGCTTGTGATAAAAACAGCGCAATAAGCTGCAGCCTATGATGGATTATACCTGGGTCACCCTGGAACCCCAGAAGGAAGAATACTGGTAAGTAAATGGTAAATCCAACTACCAGCACAGTAATGGTGAGGTAGAAAACTGTAAATCAAAAGGTTTAATTATTATAATACTTTCCTTTTGATGTGGGTGGCTTGGTCTGACTCCGGTTGTTTAGTACATATAAAAAAATAAGAAATGGGAATACATTGTATATTACCGTAAAAAATAGCAATTTAATATAATTTACAAGATTAAATATGGTTACATAAGAACCATATTACAAATGGAACATCATAAAAAAAAATTCACTGATGGAAAAACAAACATAAATAAAACTTGTTCTGCTTGAGGAAGAGCAAGGAGCTCGAAATGCATTGGACCTACTGATTGCTGCTACATTGAAGTACCTGGTCTTTTTTGATTGATGCTAGTTAGACACACAGAGTGGAATTGGGATCCCTCTACTTGCACTCTATACCATCGTGGATGACTTTATGGTAATGAGTACCTATACCTCTCCATTGCACTATTTTTCACAAGTGCCTTAATTTGTACAGTTTTCACTGTTTTATTTATGATTGTTTTTCCATCAGTAATTATTTACCAGCAATAAACTTTCAAAACACCCACTGGTGATGCAGATGAGTCAACACAACCAAGTTTTAACTTTCTTTTCACATCTGGTCGGGTCAGAATTGCCTACAATTCATGACACCTCTACCATGACTCCATCTGATACGGTCACCATTCAAAGAACGGTTGAGGACTATTTAAAAGGTTTTAGTGATAGCATCCAAATAGGCAAGTCAGACAGTCCGTTTGACTACTGGCAGGAAAAAAAGGTAATTTGGAGGCCCTTGCACAAACTGGCTTTGCTTTACTTAAGCTGCCCACCCTCCAGTGTGAACTCGGAAAGAGTTTTCAGCACAGCCAGGAACCAAGTCAGTGAACAGCCTATGAGGCTACTTCCCCAAAATGTGGACAAGATGATGTCCATCAAAATGATCTACAAATTCTACGAGAAAGACCTTTATTCTCAATTACGTGCAAAAATTACAGAGGATGTTATCATTTAAATCAATGATGATCATAATACATGATCATAATGTACATAATTGCAGATGACATAACAGGGTGGAGGTTCCTACATGGTTAAGGTCCCTATCTCTACTAAATTTGGCTTTACACATGGTACAGATGCCTTCACAACTGTTGTCAGGATTTGGGTTAAAATAATCCCACACCCAAGATGTGGCTTTTCTGGTCTTATGCTGAGGCATCACCCCAGCCTATAACCCCAGTTTATATTGTTACCCCAGCCTATACCATCACCCCAGATTATACCAGCACCCAAGCCTATATTGTCATCCCATCCTGTATAAATTACAGCTGCGCTCCCTGAAAGATTGGGGATTCATTGTCCACATTAGTGGATGTGAGCTCCATTTTAGTCCATATCAACACACCCCTACACATCTTCTGAACTGGGCTTCAGGAGGAGCAGCTGCACTCTGGAATACGGTTACATGTAGTTGCCCCTTTCACTCACTGAAATTCAGGTAGGGGGGCCATGGGTAGGGCATAGGGACACTATATCAGAGAACGCAGCTGCTTTAGTCCATTTTTTAAACCATATCCTCTAATTTCACCTTTTGAAAATATGTTTATGTGAATCTCAGCTGAGGCGTTTGTGGTGTCATTATGTTTAATATATTATGCATGTTATTTAGCACTTTGTTGTGGTCTTGTAGTTGGCATGTAGATTAATCATTTATTCATGGTTGAGGAATGAAGTGAAAAGTTGCATTTTTTTATTGCTAACTTTGTGTTATTAAATTGTAAAATTGTGAAGTTTCCACTTACAGTGTCACAAGATTTTTTATGAATAAGAAAATAATAACACACTGCGCTACCACTAACAGTGTCACAATATCACAATATTTTTTATGACTACACTGCGTTTCCATTAACAGTGTCAATATTTTTTACAAATACATTGTGTTTTCACTAACAGTGTCAATATTTTTTATGAAAACACTGCATTTCCACTAACAGTGTCAATATTTTTTATGAATACACTGCATTTTACACTTACAGTGTGACAATATTTTTTACGAATACACTGCGTTTTACACTTACAGTGTCACAATATTTTCATGAATACACTGCATTTTCCAGTTAGTGTCACAATATTTTTTACGAATGCACTGCGTTTTCCACTTACAGTGTGACAATATTTTTTACGAATACACTGTGTTTTCCACTTAGACCGTCACAATATTTTTTACAAATACACTGCGTTTTCCACTTACAGTGTGACAATATTTATTATACACTGTGCTACCACTTACAGTGTCACAAACAATATGTGTATGAATATTACACTGCGGTCTGACAGGCAGCGACACAGTAAAAAACATAATAAAAATTATAGTACACTGGGGTACAGCACAAAAAATATATATAACATATTATTTTTTTATTGATTATATTATTTATTAGCTTTTATTTTTTTATACACTGGACACCCTTGGTTAGACAGAGCACCCCTGATTGGACACAAGAGCCCCTGCCCCTGGATGGACACAGAAACCCTTGGATGGACACAGCAGCCCCTGTCCTAGATGGACACAACAACCCCTGGATGGACACAGCAGCCCCTGGATGGACACAGAAGCCATTGCCCCTGGATGGACACAGCAATGCCTGCCCTGGATGGACACAGCAGCCCCTGCCCTAGATGGACACAACAACCCCTGGATGGACACAGCAGCCCCTGGATGGACACAGCAACCACTGCCCCTGGATGGACACATAAGCCCCTGCCCTTGATGGACACAGCAACCCCTGGATGGACACAGCAGCCGCTCTTGGATGAAGCACAGCCCTGACAGCCTGGGACTCAGCAAGCAAATGGCGATGATCACCGTGGGGAGGGACTTTATACAATCCAAAACCCACGAGAATCCAACAGTGGGATGATGACATTTTGCCTTGCTTTGAGATCCGAGTCAGGCGGGAAAACCCGAGCCGGACTCCGATCTCACCTCGGATATGAAGGTTCGGGTGGGTTCGGTTCTCAGGGAACTGGACACGCTCATCTCTACTTTATTTATATATTTTTATTGGCAAATAAAACTGAAAGCCCAACCTGGCACACACATGCACATCTGGAAAGCTACAAGTTAACCCTTAATGCCCTGGTCCAATATTTCCATTGCAGCCATATTTTTTTTTGAAAAAAGCAACAGCTAAGAAGGCAATTAATTTACTGCAGTGGTGTCACAAACGTGGAATTTAGGAGCTGTGTTCCTGGACTGGGCCTTGGAACTGTATTACTTGGCGCAGACGCTCACTGGAGGAGACTTGGCATAATGAAGTTTCTCCGCATGAGAGGGTGCAGCGAACTGACAGGAGTTTGAGGAATGCGGCAGTAACGAGGTAGCTAGGAAGCTACGTGGAGCGGCTGGATAGCCGAGGGTAGACGTTGGTAGCTGAGTGGCTACGTGGAGCGGCTGGATAGCCGTGGGTAGACGTTGGTAGCTGAGAGGGTACGTGGAGCGGCTGGTTAGCCATGGGTAGACGTTGGTAGCTGAGCGGCTACGTGGAGCGGCTGGTTAGCCGTGGGTAGACGTTGGTAGCTGAGCGGCTACGTGGAGCGGCTGGTTAGCTGTGGGTAGACATTGGTAGCTGAGCGGCTACGTGGAGCGGCTGGATAGCCGTGGGTAGACGTTGGTAGCTGAGCGGCTATGTGGAGCGGCTGGTTAGCCGTGGGTTGACGTTGGTAGCTGAGCGGCTACGTGGAGCGGCTGGATAGCCGTGGGTAGACGTTGGTAGCTGAGCGGCTACGTGGAGCGGCTGGTTAGCCGTGGGTAGACGTTGGTAGCTGAGCGGCTACGTGGAGCGGCTGGTTAGCCGTGGGTAGATGTTGGTAGCTGAGTGGCTACGTGGAGCGGCTGGTTAGCCGTGGGTTGACGTTGGTAGCTGAGTGGCTACGTGGAGCGGCTGGATAGCCGTGGGTAGACGTTGGTAGCTGAGCGGCTACGTGGAGCAGCTGGTTAGCCGTGGGTAGACGTTGGTAGCTGAGCGGCTACGTGGAGCGGCTGGAGCGCAGTGGGAAGGCTTGCTTAGCTAAACTAACAAACTAGTTGCACTGGCAACTTGTGTGAGCATTGGGGATCCTTTTATAGTGGAAACTGGGAGCTGACAGGCTGAGAGAGAAGGAGAAGGCTCCTCACTGGTGGTAGTGGGGTCACATGGGCAATCCAAGATGGCCGCGCCAATGGACCGGAGGACAGCGCTTCCTGGAGGTAGTCAGCGGGGACCAGCGGTCAGCAGGAGCCGGCGTGGGAGCAGCACAGCAGCGGGACCCTCCAGAGGACAACAGCGGAGACTGCCTTGGGAGAAGAGGAAGGAGCGTACAGTGCGGGAGCCGGAAGACAGCGCGGGTCAGCGCCCGCACAGGTAAGCGACGGGGTCTGATTCTGGGGTCTCCAGGCCGGCGTGTGACAGTACCCCCTTCTTCAAGAGTGGCCACCGGACACTTCCTTGGTTTATGAGGAAATTTCACATGGAACGCTTTGACCAGACGGGGTGCATGGACATCGGAGGCATTTATCCAGATTCGTTCCTCCGGACCATAATTCTTCCAGTCGATGAGGTATTGAAGATGGTTGTATCGACAACGGGAATCTAAGATTCTGTCAACTTCGAACTCCTCTCCCTGCTGTGTTTGAACACTAGAAGCTTTAGGCAGGACCTTCTGAAATCGGTTTAAGACTAGTGGTTTTAAAAGAGAAATATGGAAAGAACTTGGAATGCGAAGAAATGGAGGAAGCTTTAACTTGTAAGCCACAGGATTCAAGACTTTGATGATTGGGAATGGACCAATGAATCGCGGAGCAAATTTCATCGAGGGTACTCGGAGTCTTAGGTTTCGGGTAGAGAGCATATCCCCAGGTCGGAAATTTGGAACCGCTCGTCTTTGGCGGTCAGCAAATCTCTTGTACCGGGCTGACGTTTTAGTCAGAGAGGAACGAACCTTTTCCCAGATGTTGGAGAACCGTTGAAGGGACATTTTGGCCGCAGGCACATCTAATGTGGGAAGAAGAGGGAAATCTGGCACTCGAGGATGTTGACCAAAAACTGTAAAAAAAGGAGTTGAGCTGGTGGATGTGTGATAATGATTATTGTGGGCAAATTCGGCCCAAGGAAGAAGTTCAATCCAGTCATCTTGGGAGGAGGAGACAAAAGTGCGCAGGAACTGTTCCAGGTCTTGATTGACCCTTTCGGTCTGACCGTTGGTCTGGGGATGATAAGCGGTAGAAAATTTGAGTTTTACCTGAAGGGCTGAGCAGAGTGACCTCCAGAACTTCGCTATGAACTGTACTCCCCTGTCAGAGATGATCTCTTGAGGAAGGCCGTGGAGCTTGAAGATCTCTTTTATAAAGCTCTGGGCGAGTAGAGGTGCAGACGGAAGCCCAGTAAGTGGTACGAAATGAGCCATTTTAGAAAAACGATCCACGATAACCCAAATTGTGTTGTGGCCCCGAGATGGAGGAAGATCAGAGATGAAATCCATAGATAGGTGAGTCCATGGCTTAGATGGAATTGCAAGAGGTTGGAGTTGACCGTGTGGAACCCGCCGAGGTATCTTGTGTTGGGCACATTTGATGCATGAAGACACATAAGACCTGACGTCCTTTTTCATCGAAGACCACCAATAGGACCACTGGATAAATTCTAGGGTTTTATCCATACCCAGGTGACCAGAGAACCGGGAAGCATGAGCCCAATGCAGTAACCTCTTGCGGAGTTCCGGAGCGACGAAAGTCTTCCCAACCGGGGGTATAGAAGATAATTGGGTAGAGTCGAAGAAAGCTGAATTCAAGAATGGTTGGGGCTGTTCCATGGGTAGATCAGGGTTGCTCGTCATGGAACGGGAGAGTGCGTCGGCTTTTTAGGTTTTGTGAACCGGGGCGATAGGAGACTTTGAAGTTAAATCTGGAGAAAAACATTGCCCACCGGGCTTGACGAGGGTTCAAGCAATTTGCAGATTTAAGATAAAGGAGGTTCTTATGGTCAGTAAAAATGGTAATGGGGTAATGAGCTCCTTCTAGAAGATATCGCCATTCTTCGAGGGCTAGTTTCATGGCGAGTAACTCTTGATCTCCAATGGTGTAGTTCTTCTCCGCAGGCAAAAACTTCCGGGAAAAGAAACCACAGGGATGAAGTTTTTCATCTTTAAATCGCTGGGAGAGCACTGCACCGACACCTTCAGAGGATGCGTCCACCTCCAGGATAAAGGGCCGGGTGGAGTCTGGTTGCTTTAAGATGGGAGCGGAGATGAAGGCTTGCTTAAGAAGTTGAAATGCAGAGGTAGCTTCGACGGGCCATATAGTTGGATCTGCTCCCTTGCGGGTGAGGGCTGTAATCGGAGCTACCAGAGTCGAGAAACCTTTTATAAACTTGCGATAGTAATTGGCAAATCCTAGGAATCTTTGTATGGATTTTAAGGAAGAAGGAAGAGACCAATCAAGAATGGCTTGTAGTTTTGACGAATCCATTTGAAGGCCTGTTCCGGAGATAATGTATCCCAGGAATGGTACACTTGAGACCTCAAACAGACACTTCTCTAATTTGCAAAACAGTTGATTGGACCGCAACCTCAGAAGGACTTGTTTGACCTGGTCTCGATGAGTTTGGAGGTCTTGAGAAAAAATCAAAATGTCGTCTAAGTAAACGACCACACACTTGTACAAGAGGTCCCGGAAGATTTCATTGACGAAAAACTGGAAGACGGCCGGAGCATTACAGAGGCCGAAGGGCATAACGAGATACTCGTAGTGCCCATCCCTGGTGTTGAAGGCCATTTTCCATTCATCGCCTGGACGGATACAAATTAAATTATAGGCTCCTCTTAGGTCGAGTTTGGAAAAAACTGTGGCTCCCTTGACTCTATCAAATAACTCTGTAATGAGAGGAAGAGGGTAGCGATTCTTAATAGTTATTTCATTAAGACCCCGGTAGTCAATACACGGGCGCAAGCCACCATCTTTCTTTTTTATGAAGAAAAATCCAGCCCCTGCTGGAGACGTGGAAGGTCGAATGAAGCCTTTATTTAAGTTTTCCGTAATGTACTCCAACATGGCCTGAGTCTCAGGGAGAGATAGAGGATAGGTTCGGCCTCTAGGAGGATTCTTCCCGGGAATCAGATCTATGGGACAGTCCCAATCACGATGGGGAGGTAACAGGTCTGCGCTCTGTTTGCTAAAGACGTCCTGAAACCCATCGTAGGCTTTGGGCAGGTCTGTAGAATCCCGTACAACGGAAGATCTGATATGTATTACCCGCTGAAGGCAACCTTTGAAGCAATTGGAACCCCAGGAGATTATTTGCATGGTGGTCCAATCGATTTGAGGTGAATGTCTCTGTAGCCAGGGTAATCCGAGGACTAAAGAATGAGAGGCTTTGGGAATCACTAGGAAGGATAGTTGTTCGGAATGGAGCACCCCAATGGTAAGTTTAAGTGGTGTTGTACGATGGGTGATGGTTCCACTAGAAATGCGACTACCATCGATGGCGGTTAAAGTGATGACTCGAGGCAACGCTTCCATGGGGATTTGATGCTTCTGGACAAATTCAGTATTGACAAAGTTCTCTGCCGCTCCAGAATCCAGGAGAGCTAATACAGCTTTGGAACCTCGAGGACACTTTAAATGAGCCTGGATGGTGGAATCAGACTTCGGCCCTCATTCAGAGCCACTCGCTAGCGGCAGTACGCTCGTTCCGAGCGATGTTCGCACATCTGCGCATGCGTACGGATCGTTATACGCATGCACGAACCAGTCGGTGCGGCCGAAATTCATGTGCTCGCAATATAGCGAATGCCTGCTATTTTGAGTGACAGAATGAGGCGTATGTGGGTGGTAACAGGGGAAGGTGCTTGAAAATGGGGAGTGGAGATCCGAACGCAGGCGTGCTTAAAGGTCAAAACGGGCGTTTTATGGGTGTGCATAATTAATACAGCAGCGTCATTGACCACGTCACTGGGTTATTTTATAGCCAGAACTGCTCGCAAGATTGTGGTAGCAAAAACCAACCACAAGAATAGCGAGCAGTTCATACGCTGGTCGATGTACTCGATTAATCTAATAAATAGCGGACATGGCGTATGGTGCGAGCGGCCAGGGGGCGTTTATAACAAATAAACGAGCGTATGTTTTGCTCGCTCGTTCAGACTTAGAGGTGTGAACAGACTGCAATTTGAGAACGGATCATTTGAATAGCCACCCCTTGTTTTTGAACGAACGACCGCAAATAGCGAACGGCTCTGAATCAGGCCCTTCCTTTGTGATTCAGTGGCAACTCCTAACTTAACCTCTCTTTCATAAGTTAGGAGGAGGCGTTTCCCGGATGAAAGGGACAAGTTTTAACTAAATGTTGAGGAGATCCGCAGTACATACAGAGGTTCTGCCTCTGCCTTTTCTGCCGCTCCTCAGCCGATAAATGAGAGCGGTTGACCTGCATGGGTTCTTCGCCCAGAGGAGGAGATGGTAAGCGGGAAACTGGACGTGGCCTTCCACGATCAAATCTGCCTCTTTCCAAGGCACGCTCCCTGTGACGGAGATCCACCTTGTTGCAGAGAGAGATTAACCCATCCAAACTGGTTGGAAGGTCACGGAAGCTAGATCGTCTTTGAGCCTTTCAGAAAGGCCACTCCAGAAGGCAGCGATGAGGGCATCCTCGTTCCAATTGAGTTCTGAAGCCAGAGTCTGGAACTGGACTACGTATTGGCCGACGGTCCTGCTGCCCTGATGGAGGCGTAGAATATCAGCTGATGCGGAAGTGGTTCTTCCGGGTTCATCAAAGATTTTGCGAAATGTAGCAACAAATTCGGGGTAGTTGGAGAGCAGGGGATCCGACTTCTCCCAAAGGGGCGAGACCCAATCGAGTGCTTGGCCAGAGAGTAGAGAGATGATATATGCCACCCTGGTTCTGGCCGTCGGAAAGTTGGCGGATTGTAGCTCGAATTGGATTTTGCATTGGTTTAAAAAACCCCTGCATAATTTGGGGTTGCCATCGAACTTGCTCGGAGGGGAGAGCTGAAGACGAGCAGGAGGTAGAACTGGAGGAGCAGGTGACACCACAGGAGGAGAGGCGGCTTGGGAGCCAGCGGAAGCGGGATTAGCCAGTAAGGACTGAATGTTGTCCAGGCGTGACGACATATCTTGGATAAATTGGATCAGCTGAGCCTGAGAGGTCTCCTGTCTTTCCAGACGGGATAGTACATCCTGCGAGGCTTCTATCCCAGATCCTTGATCACTTGCCGAGTCCATCTGGCCAGTGCAAACTGTCACAAACGTGGAATTTAGGAGCTGTGTTCCCGGACTGGGCCTTGGATCTGTATTACTTGGCGCAGACACTCGCTGGAGGAGACTTGGCTTAATGAAGTTTCTCTGCATGAGAGGGTGCAGCGAACTGACAGGAGTTTGAGGAATGCGGCAGTAACGAGGTAGCTAGGAAGCTACGTGGAGTGGCTGGATAGCCGAGGGTAGACATTGGTAGCTGAGTGGCTACGTGGAGCGGCTGGATAGCCGTGGGTAGACGTTGGTAACTGAGCGGCTACGTGGAGCGGCTAGTTAGCCGTGGGTAGACGTTGGTAGCTGAGCGGCTACGTGGAGCGGCTGGTTAGCCGTGGGTAGACGTTGATAGCTGAGCGGCTACGTGGAGCAGCTGGTTAGCCGTGGGTAGACGTTGGTAGCTGAGCGGCTACGTGGAGCGGCTGGTTAGCCGTGGGTAGACGTTGGTAGCTGAGCGGCTATGTGGAGCGGCTGGTTAGCCGTGGGTTGACGTTGGTAGCTGAGTGGCTACGTGGAGCAGCTGGATAGCCGTGGGTAGATGTTGGTAGCTGAGCAGCTACGTGGAGCAGCTGGTTAGCCGTGGGTAGACGTTGGTAGCTGAGCGGCTACGTGGAGCGGCTGGTTAGCCATGGGTAAACGTTGGTAGCTGAGTGGCTACGTGGAGCGGCTGGATAGCCGTGGGTAGACGTTGGTAGCTGAGCAGCTATGTGGAGCAGCTGGTTAGCCGTGGGTAGACGTTGGTAGCTGAGCGGCTACGTGGAGCGGCTGGTTAGCCATGGGTAGACGTTGGTAGCTGAGTGGCTACGTGGAGCGGCTGGTTAGCCGTGGGTTGACGTTGGTAGCTGAGTGGCTACGTGGAGTGGCTGGATAGCCGTGGGTAGACGTTGGTAGCTGAGCGGCTACGTGGAGCGGCTGGTTAGCCGTGGGTAAACGTTGGTAGCTGAGCGGCTACGTGGAGCGGCTGGTTAGCCGTGGGTAGACGTTGGTAGCTGAGCGGCTACGTGGAGCGGCTGGTTAGCCGTGGGTAGACGTTGGTAGCTGAGTGGCTACGTGGAGTGGCTGGTTAGCCGTGGGTAGACGTTGGTAGCTGAGTGGCTAGGTGGATCGGCTGGAGCGCAGTGGGAAGGCTTGCTTAGCTAAACTAAGAAACTAGTTGCACTGGCAACTTGTGTGAGCATTGGGGATCCTTTTATAGTGGACACTGGGAGCTGACAGGCTGAGAGAGAAGGAGAAGGCTCCTCATTGGTGGTAGTGGGGTCACATGGGCAATCCAAGATGGCAGCGCCCATGGACCGGAGGACAGCGCTTCCTGGAGGTAGTCAGCGGGGACCAGCGGTCAGCAGGAGCCGGCGTGGGAGCAGCACAGCAGTGGGACCCTCCAGAGGACAACAGCGGAGACTGCCTTGGGAGAAGAGGAAGGAGCGTACAGCGCGGGAGCCGGAAGACAGCGCGGGTCAGCGCCCGCACAGGTAAGTGACGGGGTCTGATTCTGGGGTCTCCAGGCCGGCGTGTAACACGTGGCCAGGGATGTGGGATGATCACTTATGGAAATATGCCAATAATCAGTGAACAATTTTTTTTTTCTTTAGCTAAACTATGCTAACAATACAAAGGCAGACAATACATTTTACACCTTTTCACAAAAAAAACACCAAACTTTTTCTTGTTATAGCTCCATGGTGGTGCCAGCTATGCTCTCCATGGAGATTGCCACACGCACGAGACAGGCCACATACCCTATAGAGACCACACCCACATCACACTGGTCACACCCCCACATCACTAGTCACACCGCGACAGCAGCACACAATAGGTCCTTCATAAATTTCAGCTCCAGGCCAATGTATATATTAATCTGATACTGTCTGGAACCAGATAGTATTCTTCTTCCTTAGAAGTGAGTTGTTCTGGCAATGAGTAGATCCCAGAAGAATGTTTAAATAGGGCACTCAGAACACACATTGGTGGAGCAAGTCATGTGAGCACAACTCAGGAACTGATTGGATTAGAGTGTTCACCTGACTGGAATCCAATATGGCCATGCCCATGCAGCAATGGAGAGGTAACACTTCAGGAATGAGTGCAGGCAACCACAGACCCTCCAACATGACCAATACTCTGCTCCTGGACTTCCAACCCAATTTATGATTGCGCCCACCTGTGTTGAATGCCCTTCTCATCAAATAACTAGTTCAACACAGGTGGCTGCAATCATAAATTAGGTGGGAAGTCCAGGAGCAGAGTATTTTGTACCTGGTGGAAGGGGTCATGTTGGAGGGTAGACAACCATGATGTGACAGCGCTGGACAGTATAAGTAGGACAGACCCTGATATGTGACACCTCACTTCTTAGATCATGTCTAACACTTGTGCCGCTAATCTGCTTAGCACTTTGGACCTAATAAGGAGATGCGCGCATCTTGCCTGCATCTGCGACTGCATTATGTGCACAGAAACAAATGCATATCTATTCAGAGTAGTGTACAACTTTTCAAACACACTGTCCCATCCATCCATACAGGAAAGTGGCAGTCATCACTATCAGTGCGCACTTAAGGTGCGTATCCACTTGCCGATTAAAAATTAAAATGAGTGATTGAATGATAACGACATCTTTCAATCACTCATTAATCGATCATAAATCGTCCAGTAAAATGTTGTAAACGACCAGCGATGCGTGCTCCTGCTGGTCGTTTTCGACATCGTCATCGCCAGAACTTGACGGTCACCCTGATGATATCGTCAGGTTTACCATGTTCAGGGATGATGGAGGGTGCCTGCATTGAACGACATATCATTCAGTGTGGGCACTGCACAGTACAATGAATGACTAAACGATAATGATATTGTGCATCCCTTCGTTGTCGGCAAGTGTATACGCGGCACTACACTATACCTGGTGCAGAAATCCATCTAAAAATAGATCTCTGAAGCCTGAATTAGAAGCAACTCTGATGAGATCCCATGGCACACCCTCAGTTTATGTAGCTTGTGTACAAACACTCAGTAGCTGCCTGGTCCCTCCCATTCAGTCGCAAGTGGATTGTGAATTGCCTGTGTGTTCGCAAGTATACGAAACTGTTGCAAGTTGCAGCATGACTTATCTCTCTTTAGCAGTCTACCTTCTCATGACACTGTTGTTCCGGTTCCCTCAGTTGCTAGGCGATCTGCACGCCTCAGGTGGTCACATGTTATCCATAGAACAGCATGATTGGTTTGTCTCCCTATTTGTACATGCTGGCCTTTTGCTGCCTTGCTGACTATAGCGTTCCTGTAGATCCTCTCGGCTCAGTCGCAATCTCAGCATTCTGTATCACCTCGTAGAAAGGTATTCCAGCAGTATTACCTTGCTACCACATCTCCTGCCTTTCCTACAGCTCCCTAGCCGCACCAGCAGCTTCCGTGCTGCCACCGGCTCTCCAGCCTCTCCAATGGCTTCCTAGCCGCATTAGCGGCGTCTGTGCTGCCACTGGCTCTCCTATCTCTCCAACGGCTCCCTAGCCGCATCAGCAGCGTCCGTGCTGCCACCAGCTCTCCTGCCTCTCCAACGGCTCCCTAGCCGCATCAGCAGCGTCTGTGCTGCCACCGGCTCTCCAGCCTCTCCAATGGCTCCCTAGCCGCATAAGCAGTTTCCGTGCTGCCACCGGCTTTCCAGCCTCCACCATTGAACACAGACTTGTGTACCAGCTCTCTAAGCCACAGTACACAAACTAGTACACAAACTTGTGTACCGACTCTCGTGGACGCAGTACACTAATTAGTACACAAACTTGTACACCAACTTGTGTACCAACTCATGGGCGCAGTACACTAGTACACAAACTTGTACACCAACTTGTGTACCAACTGTTATGGACGCATTACACTAATTAGTACACAAACTAGTACTCAAACTTTTGTACTGGCTCTCAAAGCCGCATCAGTTGTTTACTCTCTTTTGCAACCGGCTCCAAGCCACACCATTGGCTTACTAAACCACATCAACTGTGTACCTTCTTCTGTTACCAGCTCCAAGCCGCACCATTGGCTCTCAAAGCCGCATCAATTGTTACTCTCTTCTGCATCCGCCTCCAAGCCTCACCATCGGTTTTCAAAGCCACATCAATAGTTTACTATCATCTGTTACTGGCTTCAAGCCGCTCCTTCAGCTCTCAAAGCCGCATCAATTGTTACTCTCTTCTGCATCCGGCTCCAAGCTGCACCATCGGCTCTCTAAGCTACATCAATTATGTACATTCTTCTGTAACCGGCTTCAAGCCGCACCATCGGCTCTCAAAGCTGCATCGATTGTTACTTGCTTCTGCAACCAGCTCCAAGCCACACCATCTGCTCTCAAGGCCTCATCAATTGTATACTTTCTTCTGCTACCGGCTCCAAGCTGCACCATTGGCTTCAATGCCACACCATTGGTTCACTAAGTCATATCATCGACTCCCAAGTCTACCTGAACCTGTTTCTGTTCCTGTTGATCCTCTCAACACTGAATCCCATTCTACCTTCGTGTGAATCTCTACTACCCCGAGTTATAAACCCAAGTGGCCGCCTAAGTACCCGTGAACGTATCTTAGTTCTAAGGGAACAACTATCCTGGGTTCTAGGGGGTTCACACGGAGCAGGCTTTGGGAATTATAACGGAAACAATGTCTTTGTGATATTGGTATAAGGTTTTCTGTGAATTTTCAACAAACTGTCTACAATGGTGGCGAAAGGGGGTGGAGAGTAGTCTTTACCCTTGCTCAGGCTTGATGGAGGGGCCCGGATCAGTTGCACATCTGGCAAGGAGATAAAGGGGACTGCTGTGGCAGCAGCCTCTCTCCCATCTCTCCCCAGCCCAGCACACTTCTAACTGCTGTATGCGCAGGCAGGATCAGTGGCATTCAGAGCTGCAATGTAAACATCTTTTCATGGTAAAGGATTAAAGAACACAGTCTATGGCAGTGTTTGCTGGTGGCTTTATGTACTGTGCACACTGAAAATAAAAGCTATTGGTGTCCATAAAACATAAATACTGCCATGTCTAACAGTACTGAAGCTCTACTATGTATCCTTATATAAATAATAAGTGTTCACGAAATGTCCACAGTGTGTCACCATTTCCTCATTAGCTGTTACTTTCAAGAACTTATGTTCACGAAGGAAACATTGCAGTTGGAAGAAGAAGAATTTGTTTTTTTTAGGGGCATATTTATTAAACAATTTTATTTCCCCCATTTACGATCACAATAGCAGGGCAGCTATATCAGAAATTTGACCAAGATCCAGAATATGTGGTATCACTCTAGTAACATCTGTTAGCCATGTGCAATGTGTATCTGCACTATTTGAAAGCACAGTAGTTGTGAAATAGTCTATTTCACAATTTCATAGGGGGCTGCTATTGCATTATGTACATGTATTACATACTTTTTATGTTGTTTTTTTTTGTTTTATCTGAAATTTGCATTGTTTGTTTTGGTTGTAAATTTCTACTATCTAGGGGTAAATTTACTAAAGTGAGAATTTTTAGAAGTGGAGATCTTGCCCATCGCAACCAATCAGATACTACTTCACATTTAACTAGCACCTTCTAGAAGATAATAGCTAGAATCTGATTGGTTGCTATGGGCAACATGTCCATTTCTATAAACTCTCACTTTAGTAAATTTACCCCTAAGTGTAAAATGTTATACATGTCTCCATAACAATCACAGTGTATATGAATGCATAAAGAGGGTTTATTTAAAGTACAGAACAATTAATAACATCTATTTAACCTATTCTACTTTTCTTGTGTATCATTTGTTCTAAGTAGTGAGAGGACTCCAACTATATATTCCCTTTGTATTTGTCTAATGGTAGTGTGGCCAGAAACACACATACAGTTAGGTGCATAAATATTGGGACATTGACAGAATTTTCATATTTTGGCCTCTATTCACCACCAAAATGGCTTTGAAATGAAACAAACAAGATGTGCTTTAACTGCAGACTTTCAGATTTAATTTGAGGGTAATTACATCCAAATCAGGTGTTGTCACCGATGTAATCCTTTAACAGACAGACGCACGCTTGTCGCTGCTGCTTTAAGGATGCAGGTGCGGCTACAGCCCACACATTTCACAAAGACAGAAAAAAAAGAAGAATATTTTTATTGTTTGTGGAGCGCACTTTGAGGGTGTCACCACCCTTTAACAGACAGACGCACGCTTGTCGCTGCTGCTTTAAGGATGCAGGTGCGGCTACAGCCCACACATTTCACAAAGACAGAAAAAAAAATAAGAATTTTTTTATTGTTTGTGGAGCGCTCTTTGAGGGTTACACCACCCTTTAACAGACAGACGCACGCTTGTCGCTGCTGCTTTAAGGATGCAGGTGCGGCTACAGCCCACACATTTCACAAAGACAGAAAAGAAAAGAAGAATATTTTTATTGTTTGTGGAGCACACTTTGAGGGTTACACCACCCTTTAACAGACAGATGCACGCTTGTCGCTGCTGCTTTGAGGATGCAAGTGCGGCTACAGCCCACACAATTCACAAAGACAGAAAAAAAAGAATATTTTTATTGTTTGTGGAGTGCACTTTGAGGGTTACACCACCCTTTAACAGACAGATGCACGCTTGTCGCTGCTGCTTTAAGGATGCAGGTGTGGCTACAGCCCACACATTTCACAAAGACAGAAAAAAAAAAAAGAATTTTTTTATTGTTTGTGGAGCGCACTTTGAGGGTTACACCACCCTTTAACAGACAGACGCACACTTGTCGCTGCTGCTTTGAGGATGCAGGTGGAATCTAGATGGGATTTGGAACCGGGGACACACTACCTCCATCAATTGTCTAAATCCCACTGCACTAATGGCGGATACCGGACCCACGTCTAACACCAACATAGCAGTCAAGGCCTCAGTTATACGTTTTGCTTCAGGATGACTGCTGTCGTACTTCATCCTCATCGCTAGGGACTGTTGGAGGGTCAATTGTTTAGTAAAAGTGGTGGTGTTCCTACTTCCTCTCTGGGATGATGAACAACTCCCAGCAGCAGCAACAGCACTAGGAGGAAGTGGTTCTTGATCTTTCCCTATTTTATTTTTATCAGAGAAAGTTTGGTCCTCCATTTATGTTATATTGATATATACGTGCGGCTAAAGCGCACACAAACACAGAAAATATTTTTTTATTTTTGCTGGAGAGTAGTGCACTTTGTGGGTTACACAACCCTTTAAGAAATGAGCCAGCCGGCTCTTTACTTATGGGACACAGGCGCACGCTTGGCGCTGCTCCTTTGTTGATGCACGTGCAGCCACAGTGCACACAAGTCACAAACACAGAAAATATTTTTTTTTTTGGTTTGGACTGGAGTGTACTTTGGGGGTTACAGCACCCTTTAACGGTCAAGCCAGCCGGCCCTTTACTTATGACACAGGCGCACGCTTGGCACTACTTAGTTGATGCACGTGCGGCTACTACGCACACAATTCACAAACACAGAAAATATTTTGTTATTTGGTTTGGAGTGTACTTTGGGGGTTACAGCACCCTTTAACGGTCAAGCCATCCGGCCCTTTACTTATGACACAGGCGCACGCTTGGCACTACTTTGTTGATGCACGTACGGCTACTGCGCACACAATTCACAAACATAGAAAAAATATTTTGTTATTTGGTTTGGAGTGTACTTTGGGGGTTACAGCACCCTTTAATGGTCAAGCCAGCCGGCCCTTTACTTATGACACAGGCGCACGCTTGGCACTACTTAGTTGATGCACGTGCGGCTACTACGCACACAATTCACAAACACAGAAAATATTTTGTTATTTGGTTTGGAGTGTACTTTGGGGGTTACAGCACCCTTTAACGGTCAAGCCATCCGGCCCTTTACTTATGACACAGGCGCACGCTTGGCACTACTTTGTTGATGCACGTACGGCTACTGCGCACACAATTCACAAACATAGAAAAAATATTTTGTTATTTGGTTTGGAGTGTACTTTGGGGGTTACAGCACCCTTTAATGGTCAAGCCAGCCGGCCCTTTACTTATGACACAGGCGCACGCTTGGCACTACTTTGTTGATGCACGTGCGGCTACTGCGCACACAATTCACAAACACAGAAAATATTTTTTTTGGGGGTTTGGACTGGAGTGTACTTTGGGGGTTACAGCACCCTTTAACGGTCAAGCCAGCCGGCCGTTTACTTATGACACAGGCGCACGCTTGGCACTACTTTGTTGATGCACGTGCGGCTACTGCGCACACAATTCACAAACACAGAAAAAATATTATTTTTTTAGCACTTGGGGGGAGCACCCCTGATGGACAGAGCACCCCCTGGACAACACTACAGCACCCCTTTAGGACTGGGACACTGCACAGGACTTTGGAGTGGACACAGCCCCTATGGAGAACTGACTGCACAACACAGTCCACCCAGCCCCTATGGACTTTGAAGTAGTGGACACAGCCCCTATTAACAACAGCAGCACAGCACAACACAGCCAGCCCCTATGGACTTTGAAGTAGTGGACAACAGCAGCACAGCACAGCACAGCACAACACAACACTACTCTGCACTACACTACACTACACAGCCCAGCCAGCCCTAACTCCCACCCTCCCTCTTCACTGTCCACAGCCGAGTGAGAAAATGGCGCCGACACAGGTACCTTATATGGGATCCAAAACCCGCGAGACCCGGAAGGCGGGATGATGACGTTTTGCCTCGATTTCAGATCCGAGTCAGGCGGGAAAAGTCGAGCCTGACTCGGATCGGCCTCGGATCGGGGGGGCTCGGGGGGGTTCGGATTTCAGAAATCCGAACCCGCTCACCCCTAGTGTGTATATATATATATAATATTATAAAAAAGGAACGCTTGGCGCTTAAAAAGTACATACAATATACATATAAAGAAAAAAGTCCAACTCAGTCCAAGGGAATTAAATTCCAACAATTATTCATGAAAGTGCATAGGAAAATTCATGTGAAGGATGGCAAAAAGCTCCTTATCTGGATCCACACCACCTCCTCCGATCTGAAATAAAATGAATGACAAAGGCGCCTCCTAGTGCAATAAAGTGCAAATGCCTCCAATATGAACTCAATACAACTAATAAGTGGACCCGTACCAAATAAAAAAGTAAATAGGCTTATCTCAATGTTTTCCCACAGGTACACACAAATTCATCCACTGTACGGTTTTTCATAGATTTTAATGGAACAGAATGGCATAAGATACTATAAAAATTAGGGGTGTGCATCGGCCACTTTAGGTGTTTTGTGTTTTGGTTTTGGATCTGGATCTTTCTTTGTGTTTTGGATCTGGATTGGTTTTGCCAAAACCACCCTTCCGTGTTTTGGGTTCTGGGTTTTGTGTTTTGGATCTGTATTTTTTTGAAAAAAAGCATAAAAACAGATAAAATCACAGAATTTGTGGGTTTTTCTACTCCTATGCTATTATTAACCTCAATAACCTTAATTTCCACTCATTTCCAGTCTATTCTGAACACCTCACACCTCACAATAGTGTTTTTATGTCCAAAAGGTTGCACCGAGGTAGCTGGATGACTATACTAAGCGACACGAGTGGGTGGCACAAACACGTGGCCCATCTAGGAGTGACACTGCAGTGGCAGACAGGATGGCAGTTTGAAAAACTAGGCCCCAAACAGTACATAATGCAAAGAAAAAAAAGAGGTGCAAGATGGAATTGTCCTTGGGTACCCTTATGTTGTAAACAGGACATGCACACTTTAACAAACCAATCATTTCAGCGCCAGGGTCTGCCACACGACTGTCGCTGAAATGATTGGTTCGTTTGGGCCCCCACAAAACAAGCTGGCAATTAATCTGTCCCTGCACAAACTGGCTCTACGGAGGCAAGATGTCGTCCTCATCCTCCTCATCCACTGATTCCTCACCCTCTTCAGTGTTGTGTACATCCTCATCCTCACAGAGTATTAATTTGTCCCCGCTGGAATCCACCACCACAGGTCCCTCTGTACGTTCTGCAGGCTGGTCTCCCTGGAAGAGTTGATAATTCATTTTTATGAACATCATCTTCTCCACATTTTGTGGAAGCAACCTACTACGCCTTTCGCTGACAAGGTTCCCGGCTGCACTAAACACTCTTTCGGAGTACACATTGGAGGGGGGGCAACTCAGGTAAAATAGAGCCAGTTTGTACAGGGGCCTCCAAATTGCCTCTTTTTCCTGCCAGTACAGGTACGGACTGTCTGACATGCCTACTTGGATGCTGTCACCGATGTAATCCTCCACCATTCTGTCAATGGTGACAGTATCATATGCAGTGACAGTAGACATGTCAGAAATTGTTGGCACGTCTTTCAGTCCGGACCAGATGTCCAAACCGGCCCTTGACTTATGACACAGGCGCACGCTTGGCGCTGCTGCTGTGTTGATGCATGTGCGGCTACTGTGCATACATTTCGCACACAAACACAGAAAAAAAAGAATTGTTTATTTTTTGTGGAGTGCACTTTGGGGGTTACACCACCCTTTAACAGACAGACACACGCTTGTCGCTGCTGCTTTAAGGATGCAGGTGCAGCTACAGCCCACACAATTCACAAAGACAGAAAAAAAATTATTTTTTATTTTTTGTGGAGCGCACTTTGGGGGTTACACCACCTTTTAACAGACAGACTCACGCTTGTCGCTACTGCTGCTTTGAGGATGCAGGTGTGGCTACTGCACATACATTTCACACACAAACACAGAAAAAAAGATTATTTTATTTTCGTTGGAGCGCACTTTGGGGGTTACACCACCCTTTAACAGACATACGCATGCTTGGCGCTGCTACTTTGAGGATGCAGGTGCGGCTACTGCGCATACATTTCACACACAAACACAGAAAAAAAGATTATTATTTTTGTTGGAGTGCACTTTGGGGGTTACACCACCCTTTAACAGACAGACACACGCTTGTCGCTGCTGCTTTTAGGATGCAGGTGTGACTACAGCCCACACAATTCACAAAGACAGAAAAAAATTTATTTTTTATTTTTTGTGGAGCGCACTTTGGGGGTTACACCACCTTTTAACAGACAGACTCACGCTTGTCGCTACTGCTGCTTTGAGGATGCAGGTGCGGCTACTGCACATACATTTCACACACAAACACAGAAAAAAAGATTATTTTATTTTTGTTGGAGTGCACTTTGGGGGTTACACCACCCTTTAACAGACAGACGCACGCTTGTCGCTGCTGCTTTGAGGATGCAGGTGCGGCTACTGTGCATACATTTCACACACAAACACAGAAAAAAAGATTATTTTATTTTTGTTGGAGTGCACTTTGGGGGTTACACCACACTTTAACAGACAGATGCACGCTTGTCGCTGCTGCTTTGAGGATGCAGCTGCAGCTACTGCGCATACATTTCACACACAAACACAGAAAAAAAGATTATTTTATTTTCGTTGGAGCGCACTTTGGGGGTTACACCACCCTTTAACAGACAGACGCACGCTTGTCGCTGCTGCTTTGAGGATGCAGGTGCAGCTACAGCCCACACGATTCACAAAGACAGAAAAAACGAAGATTTTTTTATTTTTTGTGGAACGCACTTTGGGGGTTACACCACCCTTTAACAGACAGACGCATGCTTGTCGCTGCTGCTTTGAGGATGCAGGTGCGGCTACAGCCCACACAATACACAAAGACAGAAAAAAAAAGAAGAATTTTTTATTTTTTTTGGAGTGCACTTTGGGGGTTACAGCACCCTTTAACGGACAGACGCACGCTTGTCGCTGCTGCTTTGAGGATGCAGGTACGGCTACAGCCCACACGATTCACAAACACAGAAAAAAAAGGAATTTTTTATTTTTTTTGGAGTGCATTTTGTGGGTTACAGCACCCTTTAACAGACAAGCCAGCCAGCCCTTTACTTATGCTTGGCGCTGCTCCTTTGTTGATGCACGTGCAGCCACAGTGCACACAATTCACAAACACAGAAAATAATTCCTCCACCATTCTGTCAGTGGTGACAGTATCATATGCAGTGACAGTAGACATGTCAGAAATTGTTGGCACGTCCTTCAGTCCAGACCAGATGTCCAAACCGGCCCTTGACTTATGACACAGGCGCACGCTTGGCGCTGCTCCTTTGTTGATGCACGTGCAGCCACAGTGCACACAATTCACAAACACAGAAAATATTTTTTTACTTTGTTTGGAGTGCACTTTGGGGGTTACAGCACCCTTTAACGGTTAAGCCAGCTGGCCCTTTACTTATGAGACAGGTACTTTGTTGATGCACGTGCGGCTAATGCGCACACAATTCACAAACACAGAAAAAATATCTTTTTTTTTTGGAGTGCTCTTTGGGGGAGCACCCTTGATGCTCAGATCATCCCCTGGACAACACTACAGCACTCCTCTAGGACTACAGCCTTTATGGGACACTGCACAACATAGTCCAGCCAGCCCCTATAGCCCCTTTGGAGTGGACACAGCCCCTATGGACAACTGACTGCACAACACATCCCAGCCAGCCCCTATGACAGCAGCACAACTCAGCCCAGTCAGCCCCTATGGACTGAGTGGTCACAGCCCCTATGGACAACAGCAGCACAACACAGCCCAGCCAGCCCTAGCTCCCACCCTCCCTCTTCACTGTCCACAGCCGGCGTGAGAAATGGCGCCGATGCGGGGACCTTTTATAGAATCCAAAACCCGCGAGAACCGGAAGGCGGGATGGTGACGTTTTGCCTCGATTTCAGATCCGAGTCAGGCGGGAAAAGTCGAGCCTGACTCGGATACGACTCTGATCAGGGGGGCTCGGGGGGGTTCGGATTTCAGAAATCCGAACCCGCTCATCCCTAATAAAAATGCATCTGAGAGGCAGGGAGGACAGCAGTAGCCAGATCTATAGTCTATCCCTACTCATGGGTGTCACTGCTCCTCAGCAGCTTTTTATTTCAGTGTGACAAGTCCGGCGCCCCCCTCACCCACAATTCTCTGATACACTCCTCCCTGGCGGCAGCCCTAGCCTCAGACCCATGCAGCAGTCTCAGGCCATCCTCTCACCGACAACTCCCCATCCCACTCCTCCCTGGGGACAACCCTAGACATGGGCCCATGCAGCAGTCCCGGCGCCTCCCACACCCACAGCTCTCTGTCCCACTCCTCCCATGCAGCAGAGTCCTGAGTAGCTGGCCTGAGGATAAGTGCGGCTGCAGATCTCCTTCCCGGAGCTGGATGTCAACAAGGATGCATCGAACAGAGCTGCGGGTAAGAGGCCATGGGAGGCGGGGGCCTGGGGCACCAGCAACTGAGTCTGGGGGTCAGATCTTTGGTGAATAAACTTCCCGGCATGTGATGCCTATGGCAGTAGACTAGGCATTTTGTGATTTGTAGTCCCACCACAGTGGCAGTCTTACAGTACCTTGACGAAAACTCAGTCCTCAAACCCACCACATCAGGTAGTTTTCCCCTCCGTCAGGGGTATCAGGTGGCTTTTGCCTCCATCAGGAGCCTCATGCTACAGTCCACTATCTTATCTGTGACTAATGCGTACAGATGTGTCCACATACATCAATCCTCCTTATGACACAAGGCGTGAGCGCACAGGGATGTGAATAGGACGCACAAGCAGCTTCTGTTGATTAAAATGATCTGTGGCATGCCTATATTCTGTGTGCAACTGCGGGTGTATCTGAATGCGAAATTACCGTGTCAGCGGCTGTGACAGGGGGCAGCCAGCAAGTGGCGTCACTAAGCACATACCTTACATGCCGAGTGGGAATCCACCAGTGCCATTAATGCACCTGTCACAGATGGCAGATGCCCAAGTTTGATAAAGTAACTGAGGGGTCTATGTACTAAGCAGTGAAAAGTGATAAGTAAGTGATAAGTGCCAGCCAATCAGCTCCTAACTGCCATCTCACAGGCTGTGTTTGCAAAATGACAGTTGGGAGCTGACTGGCTGGCACCTTATCACTTTCTTATCACTTTTCACTCTGTCTCTTATCACTGCTTAGTACATAGACTCCTTAGTTTGTTACTGGATAGACCACTATTTTATATTTTAGACTTCCTCAGAACCGGGTCAGTGGCAGCAGCTTATTGGAAACAGATGTGAACTTAATATTTAAGGAAGTCATAGACCTGTGATACTGACTCTTATCATGAACTTATTTGAAGGAATTCTGAGATATGAGATTCTAAAATATATTGTAATAGGTCATTTGATAAAACATTGTCGGCATTGTTTATTTTATTTTTTTATAAACAATTTTTATAGAGGCATAATACAGCAACCGTTGACAATAATTTCAACAATTAAGATAGAATAGCATCACACTATTACATTGAAAATATAACAAATACAATGCTTCCATAGAATCTCAATATGACATAAACATACATTAGTGTCAGTAACAAATCAGGAATACATATGTGATATACATAGTTTAACATATGATTGTAAATGTAAATAAGGAACTATATCAATTGTGGCCGTAACTCCAATACACTATCATAAGAACCGTAGGTGGGAGCCCTGCCATCGCCATTGTTTATTGAAGGAGTTTGGCATATTTTGTTGACATTTTTCATGTTGACATTCATAATGTTGACATGAGACTGTCCACATGGTCATAATGTTGAAATGCAACACGTTGACATTGAGCATTCCGACATTCATGTCAACACTGCTGAATGTCGACATAATTACAATGTCAACAAAATGTTCCTGGTGGCTTAGCGGTGACTTACCTGGTTCAGTGGCTCCAGCAGTATCTTCCAGGTCTGGCAGTCATCTGACGGTGACTTATGGCTGATCCAGCGGTGAGTATCGCTAACTCCTAACCCTAACCATCCTCCTTGTGCCTAACCCTAGTCCTCCCCTCCCATAGCCTAACCCTAAACTTCCTATGTTGCAGCCTAACCCTAGCCCTCTGGTCTGTGCATAATGTCTACATTTCACACAGAGGGGCATATTTATCATAATCTGCATCTTAGATGCTGATTGGCTGTGATAAATTCACCCAATATCGCAATGCGAAATTTGAATATATCACAAGGATATATCAAAAATCACATGCAGGGACAGAGCTTGCGATACAGCTCTGTCCCTGCAAATCCACTTCACATTCACTGTATATTTTGCAAAAAATACAGTGAGAAGGTATCCGCGCATGTGCCGTCACAGTACAGGAACCCGGGGACCAGCTGATCGGAGGAACAGAGGACCTCACTGGAACACTTATCACCGGTCTCTGGATGCAGGCAAGTGTTTGGTGGGTTTTTTTAAATTTAGACCACAAAGTTGAACACAGGGACCAGCTACCAGCTCTGCTCTTAAAAACCAAAACCAGTTGGCACTTAACCACTCTGTACAGCTTAGATCAATGGGCTAATCATGATCGGTTCAGCAGCTGTCAATTAAGGAACTCTGCAGTTCCAAAAACTTGAAAGGAATTAAATAGATATAATTAGAACTGTGCTAAGTCAATCAGACTTGTCAAATACAAATATATAGTAAATATAATTTATTAAAACATATCTCTTACTAGCACAGCTCTATTATATAGGTTCCAGCATGGTGGATATACTCAACATGAGACAATTTGACAATGAATAACATATATAAGTCAATCAAGAATGATAAAAAAAAGTTTTTCCTTGATCCAATATAATAGAAAAAGGGAGAAAAATGTTTCCAATGTCCCATGAGTAGTAAATAAAATATAATATATCATTAATCTTCTAAAAAGTCTGTATCACTAATGCCACAGTAATATGATGGATAGAAAAAAATATGTAATAAAAAAATCCACTGAATAAAAAGGACTGAATTATTCCTCAGATAGATGGTAACCTAGTCTCTGTTATATTGTAGCAAATGAGTATTTAGTAAAAAGTATTCACTCCACTTAGTTACAAGACGCTACTAGTAGCCGAATTTGTACAAGGCTGCTTACCCTTGCAGCATATGTGAGGGAATCCCAGATCCGTTCTCCACTGCGGTTAGCACCAGAGTTCCTGATCATCACCGGTGTCTCCGTTCATTCACCTTAGATGAGACCGCCGTCTCTACCCTTGTGTGGAGCGGTGTTGCCGGACAGTCACGTGTATAGAATCGGAGCTCCCGCTGTTTCGCGGCGTCTCTTTGTATTTGGCAAATATGATTGATTTAGCGCAGTTCTAATTATATCTATTTAATACCGGCTCAATTCTGTCTGTCAGAGCAGAGCAGGAGTCGGGGAACCTGGGGAAAGCTCTAATAACGCCAACCAAAGATGGCATTATTATCACAGGGTTTTACCTGGTAATTTTTCACAATTTATTTTTAGTAAATTTCAGGCAGATCACATTTCCCATTACAAGTATGGGAAATGCGATCTGCTTACTAAAAATATGTGAATTGAAGGGATTGGAGTAGTTTTTCACGAAAACTAATCTAATTGTCCTTTAATAAATTTATGTGATACTAAAATTTATGTGAAAAGGATGTGACTAATATATAAGTATTATGTACTTAGACTTAAATGTTAAATAAAACCATATTATATGAGTACATGCAAATTCTATTCTATTTGGCAAAGGATGCTTTGAAGTATTACTTCAGTCAGTAATGTTGAAATTGTTATTTACTAAAACTAAATATAGATTTGCTACTTCTGCTTTTCTATCTCTCTCTGAAAAAAAAAAAGGATTACATTTGTTGACGGACAGTTGGCACTTCCTCATCGCTACACTTCAAATCTGCTCTTCTAAATGAAATGATTTAACCATGGAATGAAGTAGACTGTGACCAACTTGCACTCAAAATTTCCTCCTGTGCGTTATTTCCACAGCATAAGTAAGGTATCCATATTTACTGATCACCCTGAGCTATGCAGAATATATGTTTGTGCTCTTTAAAAAAACAAAATCTAAAAAGTTAAAACAAAGAATGAATTTACGATGAGTCTTTTTTTATCCGCTTGACGGCATAATGTAAAAACAAGTGGCTACAAAACACTTCTGTGCCTGGGACATGCCAGGCAAAAACTATAGATACACAGGGGCGAGTACATGTTGATAGGGATGTAGTTTAAATCTTGGCTGATGGGATGATGACGCTCAGAATGCTGGCGCCAAAATCCCGACACCAGTCAGAATCTTGGTGCAGGCATCCCGACGGTAAGTAGTGTGGTTAGAGGAAGAGTTAGGATTAGGCAATAAGGGGGAGAGTTAGGCTTAGGCACTCGGGGGAGAGTTAGGGTTAGGCACTAAGGGGGTGGGTTAGGTTTAGGCTGTGGGGGGGTGGTTTAGGCAGTGGAAGTAGGGTTAGTTTTAGTCTGCCGGGATGGAGGGAGAGAGTGTTAGGTTTAGGGGTAGGGATAGGCTTAAAATACTTACCGACAGGTGTCCGTATCCTAACCCTGTCGGGATGCCAGCATAAGGATTCTGACCGCCGGAATCCCGAGTACCGGCATCTTGTACCCAACCCGTTGAGAATGACAACTGATCTCTGCTTTGCGTGTAATGGACTGAAGATGGGCGGCAGCAAGAGATCTGTCTCGTGTGAGTGTCATAAGCGTGTAGTTAATGAGCTATGCGAATTCTAAATTGTGTGTATGGGGAATAGCAGCCTGTTTCTGATGAAGCTCTTGCACCTAGCATGGGGCTGGTGCAGGTACCAATATTAATGATGGCGATTGCTGGTGTTAGATCAGTGGGGCGGCGCGGCTTCTCACCTGAAGATACAGCATTCTTGCATTAGCTGTACGGAATCTTACATTATCATACAGTAGTAAATCAGGGCGTCCCCAGCTTCCTGCACATACAGTCACTTTGCATCAGAATCAGGCCCCAAGTGCCTATAATGCTGCTGATGGCTTATGCAGCTCAAGAATATACAATAGGGCTCTGTGCATTTTTTTTGTTTGTTATTTACACCCATTTTACTTTCAACTCTGCATCAGTCTCACAGGATCAATAAATAGTTCAGAACATAAAACTGATCCAACAATGCAATATCACAGAAGAATATATAGTGAGGACATATGGAGCAACCCAGGGTTACACTACTTATAAGTCTGAATGAAGTAGCCCCATGTTTGGCACCAGTAGAAGTGATGCACTGTAGGGACATGAATTGAATCTAACAGCAAATTAAAACCACAAAAGCATAATCCATGCCTGAGCAATGAAGTAACAATCAGTGTCAGTCAATCATAAGCAGTTTGACCGGTAAGAATCATCACCATCATTCGTTATTTGCATCTATCCCTGATCATCTGCAAGTCATATGGCTTTTCCATAGAGCATATGCATCTATTTCCTGATCTGTATGTGTTCACAACTCCACAAACATACCCTTACTATGCTCAGCCCGTGTCTCATCCCATGCCAACCATCTAGGCATAGACAGGCTTAAGCAACTGAATAACGCATCTGCTCTGGACGGAATGGGTATGATATGCCTGGCGGATGAATTTCCGGCAGTTCAAATCCTGACGCTGTAATGCTGAAGGTGCAGTATCCTGACAGGGGACGGTAAGTACCCTAGCCCTCCCCCTTCTTCCCCCTAACCCTCCCTTGTGGTGCCTAACCCTAACTACCCCTGGTGGTGCCTAACCTTCCTCCCCCGGTGGTACCTAACCCTAACCCGCCCTTCCCGCACCCTAAACCTAACCCTCCCCAGGGGGTGCCTAACTCTAACCTGCCCCTGGTGGGGCCTAACACCCCCTCCCCGCAGCTTAACCCTTCCAGGGGGGTGCCTAACCCTAACCCACCTGGGGAGGTTCCTAAACCTACATACTTGCGGTCGGGATGCCAAATGTTGGTATCCTGATGTCTTCGGGATGGCGGTGTCGGCATTATGACGGGCGTCTAGATTCAAGCTCGGTATATTGACAGCTGGGATCCCATCCGCCGGCATCTTGAACATATTCTGCCCTGGACATGTACTGTGCAAATTCACACAGGCTATACTACAGTATGCCAAAATGCGTAGTACTCAGTGTGCATTAGTCCCTAGATCTTTCATTCATTATAGTATATGCAGAGGTGCAAATTCATTTTAATTGAAGAAAGTGAAAAAAATCTTAATTTCCAAAAATCTGTATGAAAATGAGCCTAGTTGTCCCTCTTTTCCAGGATATACTTTTTCCAGAAATAATGTTTGGAAAAGGGCGAAATATCCAGTCTGATCTGCTAATCCTCAGTTGGGCTCCTGCGACTCTCGTTTTGATGCACGTAACACACTGCATAAGCTTTCCCTGTAGGTGCAGAGCCCTGCCTGGAGGCTTTTCTAGTGGTACAGGAATTGCTATAAATGTGGCCTACATGGTAGGAAAAACCAGTAAATAATCCATGTTTATATCCCCTGACAATCCAGAAGTTTGCGGAAAAATGTGTTATGGGGCATGGTTTTCTGATTTGAGGTTGTATGACCGAACATATGTGTAATGTGTCGTTGATAACGTTTTTGAATATCAGTCAGTAAGCAGTCATAGACCATACTTGCCAACTCTCCATGATTGTCAGAGAGACTCCCTGAAATAGTAGCAATCTCCCTGACTCCCCGAAGAGCCTAGCAATCTCCCTGATTACACCTTACCCCCATTATGAAGCTGCAATATAAAAAAACAAACCACGTTAGTAAGAACTACAGCACAGGTTCAAATCAACAACCCCCCGAAAACTTTATATGTTTAGATCTTAAGTAAATATATTGTGAATAGAAGGGGTGTTCTACCTACTACCAATTTACATACACAAAGAAAAAAGGGAAAGGGGTAGTATATTGGTGCACTAGTCGTATTCTTATATAATTATAACATAAAAAATTGCTTTTGTTAGGTATACTTTAAAATTAGGTTCCCCTCCAGGAATTGGTAAGGTGGCGAAGTATTAAAAATTATGGATTGAGAAAAAGAAAATTAGAGATTATAATAATGTGCCAGGGGTCTTATCACACCATCAAAGTGGCTGCTTATGATATCGTAATAGCTAGATAGTGTCTGTCATATCATCTATTAATAATCAGGATATTAAATAAACTGTGTAATTATCACATTTGTGTGTTGTCCTATTTCCACCATGTATTATTCACCACATTGAGCAAACTACATACATCATCTGCATAGATGTCATAGGAGCACACCTCATATGGTCTGAGAGTATAGTAATAGCCCTTAGTAACTAGGGGATATCTTCTTCCCTTATTCTTAAATTCGATAATCTTCCAGTAATTAGACTGGGTTAGTAGAGTTCCCAGGATGTACTTATCAGACTGGTGGACGTCATGCCACCGGTCTGAATCCCGACACTGAAAGTCCGACACGGGACTTAAGATAGGCGTCGAAATACTGATGCCTATCTTAATCCTGATGCCGGAATCCAGAAGGACGGCAGCCCAAATGAGGTAGCCTCGGGTGGGGGGGAGGGGGAGAGTAAGGTTTAGGCAGCATAGCAGAGTTAGGGTTAGATTTTGGGTGGGAGGTTAGGGTTAGGTACGCCTAGGGGGTAGGGTTAGGGTTAGGCACCACTGGGGAGTGGGGTTAGGGTTAGGCACTAAGGAGGGAGGTTTAGGATTAGGCACGAAGGCGGGAGACTTAGGTTTAGGCACTAGCACACTGTTAGGTTTAGGGTACAGGGTGGGGAGGGTTAGGGTTAGGCTACAAGAAGGGAGGGTTAGGTTTAGGGGGAGAAGGGTAAGTATACCTACCCGGCCCCTGTTGGGATACCAACAATCGGGATGCCACTGTCGATATTTTGACAGGAGGAATCCCGACAGCCGGCATTACATACCCATTCCCTGTACCCTGCCCTTTCAGTGAAATGAAACACTTAATAGGACTATACAGTATGTGGCAGATTATCCTCCTTATACTCTCAAATACAAGGACATCAAATCACACATTTGCACATGGATTGATCATTGAATCCCTCAATGTTGTCATCACATTGTGTTAGAACATGAAGTAGGACTGTAGCCTGTCCTCTAATGTCACATATAAATCCCTCCGGTGAGGAAAGGTACAGTATATTCTCATATATATTTAGTATTTTAGTATAACTTTGGGATATTTTAATGTACAATAGATAGATCCCAAGTGGGTATCGGGAATCTCTCTTGTGTTACAGTTGTATATATAAAAGCACCATCAGAGATATATACATTCCAATGGGATCATCATTAGTATCATTTTCTTCCCGTGGTATTAAGGGATGTAGTCATAATCCTGGCTATTGGGATGCCGGCACTCAGAATGCCAGCGCCGGAATCCCGACACCAGGGGAAGGGTAGTATACTCACCTGCTTGTATCGGGATTGTAACCCAGTCGGGATGCCGGCATCTGGATTTTGAGTGCCGGCATCCCGTGCCCAACCCAGTTATAAGGCACTGTGGGGGAGATGTACTAAGCTCTAGAAAGTGATAAATTAGATAGTGATAAACCACCAGCCACTCAACTCCTAACTGTCATGTTTCAGGCTGTATTTGAAAAATTACAGTTAGGAGCTGATTGGTTGGTGGTTTATTTATCAATAGCTGTGATAAGGATTTTTTTTTATATCACTGCAGTGCAATGTAACAAAAATATGATTACAAAGCAGGAAGGAGCTGAGCGCAGCAAGTAAAGGGTGGACGGACAGCCTGTTGAAAAGTGTGTAGACTAAATATTAAATTTGATCACTCCCTAAAGTGGTTACTACACAGATTACAAAATAACGTACAAACAAGTTCAATGTGGAAATATAGAAGAAGTGATAACACATTCTCAAGAAGTCGCCAGATTTTGTATTTGCAGCAGAAGGCAATTGCAGATAACATGGTTTACACAGTGTGGGTGCTCGTACTGCATTCATTTACCGAAAGGTGTTTGTGTCTATAATCTATAATACTGGTATATGAACTTACAAACAGATTTATGAAACAGTGATTTGGTCAAGCGTTTATTTATTATTTTGTCAGGTTATAAATCATCGGTTTTGTAGAATTTTATAGTCAAACTCACCATTTTCAAACACAATTGATTATTTCTAGCCATCTCAATTTTTTAATGTTCTAATTATGAATAATGGAGTAGATGTACTAAGCCTTGGAGAGAGATAAAGTACCAATCAATCAGCTCCTAACTGTCATGTTACAGGCTGTGTTTGAAAAATCACTCAAAAAGTTGTTTTAGCAGAAGCTAAAAATAACAAAAAGAAATTCCTTTTTGGGGAGCACTCTTATGTGAAATAAATAAATGATATAACAAGAATTATGTAAAGGAATATGATAAATATTAAAACATACCTTTTATTAGTATCTCTAAAATATAGGGCAACCGGGCTCTCTTAGAGTAGTGAGTCCACCCAAAAAACACTTAATCTAGTTTTTCATCACATAAAATTAGAGATGAGCGGGTTCGGATCTCAGAGATCCGAACTCACCCGAATTTCGGGGATCCGGGGCGATCCGAGCGCTGAGGACACCGTCAGCAACCCCCACACTGCCGACACTGCTGCCATTCCCACACTGAGGACACCACCAGCACCCCTGCACTGCCGACACAGTCTGCAAACCTGCACTGAAGACACCGCTGGCACCCCCGCTCTGCCGACACCGCCAGCACCCTGCATTGAGAACACCCCTGCACTGTCGACACAGTCAGCAAACCTGCACTAAGACACCGCTGCACCACCGCACTGCTGACACAGCCAGCAAACCTGCACTAAAGACACCGCTGGCACCCCCGCACTGCCGACAACACCGGTACCCTTCACTGAGAACACTGCCAGCACTGCCATTCCATGTACTGAGGACACCGCCAGCAACCCCCACACTGCCGACCCAGTCAGCAAACCTGCAATGAGGACACTGAATGAGAGAGGTGTCGGTTGCTGTGCTGATGGATTCCAGGTGAACAAGCTTACCCAGCAAAATACGCGTCCTGCTGCCTCTCTCCCCATCTGCTACACGGGGAGCTGCTACTCTGGAGCTATAAGAGACCTTCTCTCACATTTGACTACCAGGTATTTCCTTTCAGTACAGGCAGTCCTCACACGGCGCATTTGACTTCTGCAATGTCTTTACGTGATATCAGCAGTCATCTAACACCAGGCATGTGAGTGACAGCCTGTACATTTCTGTTGTTTCCATCAGCACAGCAACCGGCACCTCTCTCATTCAGTGTCCTCTCTCTCATAAGAGACTGGAAAGCAGAAGGTGCCAGGGCTTCTGTGTGCCGTACTTTGTTCGCCACTTATACCTTAAACCTCAGTCTATTCTGTGTTTATGAACACGGTGTGAGTTGGTTCATATGCTACATTTATCATATATGCTGCAACCTTTTCCTTATGTTTATATGTCTATGATCGCAACATATTGAAGACTGCAACCTCTGTTCCATACTTAAGTGTCCAAGATTGCAATATATTGAAGAAAGGATATATCCAATAACGAGTATATTAATTCTGACTAGGGGTTTCAGAGATAAGTTATGACTGTGTCATTGCACGTGGTCATTAAGGTTGTCATCTTATAGTGTGTACAGCAATATCATGGAATCACCATTATAGAGCAATTTATTTACTGTTATCAGAATGTTAACAATGAGTACCTGTGAAAAAGATTATCTGAGAAGACTATTCTATTGATTTTGTCTCCATAGCTACCAGATATCAGCACATATTTTGTGCCTAAATCAACTTTGATTATTTCACCACTGTATAACTTAGTTTTTCATCACTTAAAATATCATTAGATTAAGTGTTTTTTGGGTGGCCTCACTACTCTAAGAGAGCCCGGTTGCCCTATATTTTAGAGATACTAATAAAAGGTATGTTTTAATATTTATCATATTCCTTTACATAATTCTTGTTATATAATTTATTTATTTTCACATACGAGTGCTCCCAAAAAAGGATTTTCTTTTTGTTATTTTTAGCTTCTGCTAAAACAACTTTTTGAGTAGTTCTACTTTATTCCTGGGAGCACTGCCAAGTAGAGCATACCAAATGATTGATCTTTTCAATCTATTATTAGCACTTATTTGGTTTTTGATCATTATTTAGCAATACTATTATTCATTACAGTCCAGTGCTGGATCACAATATACAGTTTTTGCTCTGTTTGAAAAATGACAGGTGGGAGCTGATTGGTTGGTACTTTATATTTCTACACTTTATTTCTCTCCAATGTGCTTTATTAAGCTGTGGTACGGAAACCCGCAGAAAAACCTGCCAACAAAAAAAAGAGGTACCTCTAGCAGGCAAGCTGGCTCAAATCACACACCATTGGCCTATTAGAATACAGAAAGTCTATAAAAATACCTTGTGGGCGAAATCAGGACTGCTGGAGAATATGCTAATGGAGGGTATAGGAAGCTGACATGGGAGAACCAAAGACTTCATGCTTTATATTCACGTCCTGTCTGTCCGATCCTACTGCACAATCCCTAGTTAGTCAGTCATGGCATATTACTGTACTTACATATATCAGCAAACTGCATCAATGAAGTACATTGTATTATGTTTGATAAAATGTGACTCTTCTAAAATATTCTATACATGCTTGTAGTGAAATAATTCTGTGTACTCACCAGACTGAGGTTGGGATACTGGCTCGGGAGGGGGGGCTTTGGGGAGTCCAGGATATGATCCCAGTGCTGGGTTTATATCTGCTTAAGTTCCTCCTCACAGGATGCAACCTCAGTATGAGATGGCCTACCTCTGGCTCCGCTGCCGCTCTCCTCTCCCATGATATTAATCAACTGCGGGTTTAACTGTGCACCACAATTTTCTGCCACATAGCTGCCTCCTGTGGGCCACTGAAGTATTGCTAGCTTTTATTAAAATTAAAAGTGATAAAAAATAAATGATACACTGAGTATTGCAATGGTGGGAAGAAACTCTCAGCTCCTTGTGCAAACATTTGATGATGGAGCTGAGAGGTTTAAAGCTAAATTATACTGACTCTACTTAGGTGACCATCTAGAGGAGGAGAGGTGCTCCCCATAGAATCCTACTTGGTTGACAAACGCACACACACACACACACACACACAAAAACACACACACACACAACTGTGGATGGCCGGTCGGGTCACCAGGAGGGTTAGGTTGTGCTGATCAGGTGCAAGCATTGCATGGAAGGTGATTAGCTACGTCACAAGAGTGGATTTTTATCAAGTTGCTTAAAAGTGTCTTACGTGGAGTAGAGTATATAAAGGTCATATAGGGGGAACCAAGGTTTTTCAAAAGACTCCAGTTTTCCTGTGTCAGTGGTTATAACATAATAACTGGGGTTTTGGGACAACAAAGATGTCCCAATCTCCACAGCACGGTGTGGCCTGAAGCTAAAAGTGTCAAATAGATAAAAGTTAGGAAAAGAGCCCATATTGGAAGGAAGGGGAGCCACTCCCACACTACAAGAACGGGAGAGTCTAAGTAAGTTCCCCACCAGTATTGTGAATTGGTGATCCCTGCAAAACTGGCAGCATGTTATGGAATCCTATTTAAAACCTCTATGCAATCCTGCCTATAACCTCTATGGAATCCTGCCTATAACCTCTAAAACTTAGATGACGCTAATTAGCGTTATGAATAGTCGCACACAGCAATAAACACTTTCAGACTTTGGTTGTGGTTCCGAAGCACAAAACATTATTATTCAGTATAAAAGAAAAAGGTACTTAAATGCACATGATCTAGACAATACGTGCAAAGGTTACATTCAATATAGGTACAGTCGATATACATACGCCAGCGCACCGGTCCCAGTTACAGTCATCAATCCAGAAGCCTGTGGTCATCCAAGAAAAAGAATGGCTCCTAACTGGGACCAGTACACAGGCTATATACCCGAACTGATCATGATAACAGCAATGTAGACAGACAAACATAATTCCATTGGTTCTTGCTCTTGGTCTTTATAGTACACTGTAGTTCATAGGGCAGTTCACTAGGGGTATGTCCCACTTCTCCAGATTGTATTGTCTTTCTTTTATTGATTTAAATTAACCACTTGCTCAGCATACAGAGTTTTATACTTCAACCAATAATTCACTATGGTCCATAACTCCCGAACGCATGATCCGATTCCCTTGCCGATATAACCGGTTATCTGGAAATAGACAGGGTATCAGTACAGTACCAAACATGAAATGTATACAATGTTCTATACCATTAATATCAAATACATACATTTCACAACATTGCTGATATAAATAAAACCCTGAATATTAACCTAATATACTGCGGAACCTTTTAATGTAATTGTGTGTTTATTTGCACGCATTGTGAATACACATGCGATTGTCTATGTGCATGCGTGTATTTATCATGAATTAATATATATATATATATATATATATATATTTCTCTATGCTTTACTTAGTTTTGATATTACTTGTCTGGACTACAAAAATGACAGGCAATGGGGGTTTACACAGGTGATCAAAAGATGCCTGATGAGATCACAAAGGCAAGGCTAATTTGTTTAAGCATCAGACTCAAAGACAATGGCTTACCCAGAATACAATTCATTTCTCCTTAACCACATCACATTAGATACAAGGCCTACAATGGCTAACGATAGCTTAGATGTCTAACAATTGTTTCCCAATCCATTTCTTCTGGGTATATTAGTGTCTGTATTATACTTCAATTTTCATAGGCATACTGTTCTGTATGCAGAGCAAACACTCACCATATCTTTGTGTATTCTTTAATTATTCGTCACAGACAAATCAACAAAACCTGTCTTGTCATCACTGAATATTTAATGTAAGGATTTTTTTTAGTTGTAGCTAAAATGGCGTTTTGTGACCAGTCACAAAATGGCGTCTTGCAGATCTTGATTTTAAACAGATTCTGTATCAGCCAATTATCCGGCTTCGACAATGTCCACGGTAAAAGTGAGTCCCATGCTTAAGAGAGTTCTTGAACAGGGTATCTGTGTCATGTCATGGTTTCAGTCAGACATGGCTCTGCTATTAGCCTAGCCACCAGCCTTACGTAGCCATCTGTCTCTTTCATATAGTAAAGAGAGATGAGGGACGAAGGGACAGACTCTCTTTTCTATGAAAATTAATAAAATAACTCTGAACACATAAAAAAATCTCACTCTGTTTCCATTCCGGCATATGCCAGGGCGTGGCAAGGAGACCTAGGCCTATCATTCTCTGATCAGGAGTGGAGAACTATCTTTCTCAAGGCCCATTCTTGTTCCATTTGTATTGTTGTGAAGGAGACTCAGTAGAAGATTTTAATGCAATGGTATAGGCACACCTCATTGCTCCACACCATGCACCTTCCCTCTCAGGCACTTGCTGGAGATGTTCCTCTTCGTTAGGTACTTTGTTTCATATCTGGTGAGAGTGCCCCCACTTAACTCATTTTTGGATAGATGTTATTACCATCTTATGAATACCTAATAATCTTTATATCCAAATGTCGCTATTTAGCGTTGCAAGTTGCACAAGAAATAATTGCTTTCCAGACTTTGAGTGTGGTTCCAAAGCACAAAAACTTATTATTCACATAAAAGCATTCATTTACACGCCTTGATCTAAATACAATTAGTGCAAAAGATTATACATTCACAAGGTACAGTCGATACATACGTAAGCTCTCTGGATCCAGATTTCCCGGCATCAAAGGTAAAGCCTCCGTCAAAAGAAAGAATATGATGACTGACTACTGGACATAGAGCGCTTGAATATATACTGTACAGAGAGTGGGCAATACAATAGAAACAAGTTGGTATAGTCCCATTGGTTCTTCCACTTGGTTCTTCTGTTACGATACAGTTCATAGGACAATTTGTACAGTAGTGGTTCAGCCCTCCAATGGCTCTTTGTGTGTGTTTTCCTGATGAATAACTAATCAATAGACACTACATACAAAGTACATTCTATCACCTAATTCTCTATAATTCATAACTTGCAGATGCATGTTGCGATCTCCTTGCCGATGGAACCGGAGATTTGCAAATGAACAGTGGTTTAGAATGGCACCAAACATGGTCTGCTTATTATGTACTAAACCTTAGATATCAAATACATTCATTTCACAACTTAATTGATAAAGAATAAAACCTCTAATATTAACCTTAATGCTAGAGAACCTTGTAGTGTAAGTATGCAATGTGTAAGTGTGGGGATATTTAAGGAAAGACGCTAGTATGCATTGTGCATCTACATGTTTGAGGAGTACACCATGGTACGTGCTTTGCGGGGTTGTTCATATCATGTGTATTAATAAATGTATGTATTGTATTGTAAGGACTTTAAATGTAGGACAGTGGCAGATGCACAATGCTAATAATCATAATATAGCGCCGTACATGGAGGTATTGTGTAGGCGCTGCAAGATGGCGTTGGGCAGACAATGCAAAATGGCATCGTGCAGATATTATTTTTACAATTTAGGTCTCAGCCAACCATCCAGCTTCGACAGTCCACCCTTTGATAGCAAACAATACGCTATCACACTTTGGTCTTAAAGTTTATTCAGGCTTACACTATGAAATATTATTTAATGTTATATTATGGGATGGCACAATGTGGTAATTTAAACCATCAATAATGTGTCTCTGGGATGGACATAAAACTACCCTTATATGCACACTGCGGAACTTGGAAGATCATGGGAAAGATGAGGGGATGCATCTAACCTATAAAGGAAGTCTTGAAGGGGATAGGCACTTACATTATTTAGGATGTTTAAAATAACATTTAATAATACATTTCATGCATGGCTAAACCTATACATCATGTGATGGTACATTCTAGTTCAGGATTGTAATACAATTCTTCATTTACCTTGGTATTCATACTATCATTGCTTACCACCATCATGATTTCATTCTCCCAGCTTGCCTTAGCATTACATTTTCCACACTTCAACACAGTAGGAACACATCTGACATATAAGCCAATTACTAAGATGACAACCACTATGAGGATCAGGAGTTTACCTACACTAGCAACCATTTCCTGGACCCACTCTCCTAGACCGTAGAACCATTTTACTGGTTTTAACCAAGAGAACCACTCTTCTACCTTTTCCTCTACTTCAGCCACTAAAGCATTATGGTTCTTCCGCAATTCCCATTGTAGCTGCAGAATTTCGTCCATTTTCCGGTCTATCACCTCATTGGGGTCACTAGTGTTATTTGTGATGTACGTGCAACACGTTACACCAAATTGGGTGGCTAAAGTCACACAGTATCCTCCAGTGACAGCTGTTAAATAATTTAACACTAACCTATGTTGCACAAGTTTTTTCTTGTAGGCCTGTAACTCCTGGCCTGTGTACCTGAACGTGTCATCATACATCTCAGTGATATTATCTATTAATTTAGCAAGATCTTAAACGCTTTCCTTCCACATATAAATTATACATCATCGGGGAGAACGTAAGGGATAGAATACATCATAATCATCAAACACATTTCCCTAACAAATGATCCTATCTCAGGTTCTCCCATCTGACTAACACACGTTTCTGGTTCTATAACCCTGGCACAGTACCCTTCTGGTACCCTACCAACCATTTCTTTGGTGTCACTACGTATATACCGATACCAGAAGTGTCTCCCACTTAATCTAATTGTGCATAAAAGTTCTAAATTTATAGGTTCATTCAGTGAGAAGGTCATTGTCTGGTTATTCCTAGTTACCTCCCAACTTCCTGGTTTGTTGAAGTTGGTGATGTTCAAACACAAAAGTGATCTATCTACTTGGTACTGGTGGAGTTTAAAATAAGGTGGTTTGGACATAAGAAATTTTCCATCCAGCGTCTTCCTTTGTTCAATTCTAAAACCTCAGAGACATTTAATGGAAATGGAACTAACCCTAAATTATGTTGTCCCTGAGGCACATGAGAGCACACCCAACAGTCAGTCTGGTTTAAAACTTTGCCCACCATGGTATGATAATCCTCTAAAGGATACCCACCCCAATACTGGTTATACTTAGGTTGGCACCGTTGGGTGCATCTCTCATCAACTAGGGGCCCACAAAACTCACAAATACAATATTCCTCAGATGATAAACCTTCACACTGCCTCCGAGTTTCCAGGCTAACAGATCTCTTAGCAATTACCTCTCCATCATCTGTCCTCCGTCACAGAAACCAGAAATCAAGAACCAAACTAGGATGATGAAAACTCTGGAAGAAGACACAAACGTAACCCCAGCACACCACTCCATTGCTGGAACAGTGATCTACAAATTTCTTTAGCTCAGGTGTCTCACTGCAACTTTTAACTCTCCCGGAACAGGCTCACAATTGACAAGTCTACGTTATCTGCCTTGACTCCGCCTTGTATCTCCACCAGTTGGTTGACCTTTCTGAGTGGAATGGACCCAGGTATCTCTCTCTGCCACTTTCAAGGAAGTTGTACTCATCAGCAACACTTGATACGGTCCTTCCCACCGATCTGTAGGACGACCTGAATGTAAGAAATTTCTGATCACAACAAATTCTCCAGGTTCAACATCATGACAGTTTGCTTCTGGCATATCAGGTGACAACAATTTCAGTTTCTGCTGCTGCTGCTTCAACTGTTTACTCATTGTTATAAGATACCTTACAGTAACCTCGTTGTTACTCTTCAAATCTTCCTGCGGATTTATAATCAAATGAGGTTGTCTACCAAACAGTATTTCAAAGGGGGACAAGTTAAGATGGGGTTTAGGAGTTGTCCTGATGCTATGAAGGACTAGTGGTAGTACTTCTGGCCACCCCAGTCCAGTTTCTGCCATGATCTTACTTAGTTTGTTCTTAATAGTACCGTTCATCCTCTCCACCTTGGTGCTGGCTTGCGGTCAGTAAGGGGTGTGAAGTCTACTATTAATACCCATCAACTTACACACGTTCTGGAAGACATCACCTGTGAAATGAGTACCCCTATCACTTTCAATAATTCTAGGGATACCATACCTGCATACAAATTCCTGAACAATTTTTTAGCAGTAAACGCAGCAGTATTAGTGGCAGCTGGATATGCCTCTACCCAATTAGAAAACACATCTGTACAAACTAATACATACTTGAGATTCCTGCAGGGTGGTAATTGGATGAAATCAATTTGTATTACCTGAAAAGGTCCATCTGTCAGAGGGATGTGAGATGGCTTGGTTGGTATTGTTTCCCAATGTTTTTCCTCAAGCAGGTCAGACAGGACATTGCTTTCTTTTCCGCTTGAGAAGAAAAACCCGGTGCACACCAGTACGCTCTCACCAACTTGCACATACCTTGTTTACCCAGATCAGTCAGCCCATGTGCCGCCTCAGCCAGGCTTGGGTAGTATGCTTTGGGAGCCACTGGTTTACCTTGTCCATCTCTCCTGCCCACATCCCTTGGATCTCCAGACTGCCTTTTCCTGAATGGAACACAAATTTTGCATCTCAATTAATTTCTGCATATCCATAATTTGGATAACCATCATCTTATCAACTGGTATGTTAACTCTTAAACCTGCTGCCCATTTGGCAGCTTCGTTTGCTCTATTATTGCCAAGTGACACCGGATCATCCTCACATGTATGGGCTTTACACTTAATGACGGCCACTGCCTTTGGCATTTGAATCGCTGTCAATAGTCCTTTTATATGTTTTGAATGTGCGACTGGTGTGCCTGCTGCTGTCATAAAATTTCTTAGACGCCATAGAGCACCAAAATCATGTACTACCCCGAAGGCATACCTAGAGTCAGTGTAGATATTAGCAGATTTGCCTTTTGCCAATTCACACGCTCTTATTAGTGCCACTAGCTCCGCAACTTGGGCCGAGTGAGGTGGACCTAGGGGTCCGGCTTCTATGATGTCCTCGTCATTTACAACAGCATAACCTGTGCATAACTCTCCTGTGTCAGTTTGTCTATGACAACTCCCATCCGTGTAAAATGTCAAATCTGCATTTTCCAATGGTGTATCACGTATGCCAGGCCTAGCTGTAAAGGTTTATTCAAATAATCCATAGTCATGTGCATCAGTATACCTGCAAAACTCACCTTCCACCAGCGACTCATCTCTCTCCACCCTTTGTGCATCCTGAGTCACCTATGGTAAGTACGTTGCTGGGTTTAACGTATTGCACCACTTAATGGTGATGTTTGTAGGTGCTATCAGGGCTAGTTCCCATTTCGTGAACCTAGCTGAGGAGACGTGTCTGGTTTGGGCTGAATTTAACAAAGCAGATACTGCATGGGGTGTATAGACAGTTGTATCATGCCCTAACACTATGTCTTTGCTCTTGTTTACCAAAAGAGCGGTTGCAGCAACACTTCTTAAACACATTGGGAGTGATCTTGCCACAGTGTCCAATTGGGCACTGTAGTATGCTACAGGTCTACTAGCATCACCATGTCTTTGTGTGAGGACACCTGCTGCACAACCGTCAGCTTCCGTACAATATAATTCAAAAGGTTTTTCATAATCAGGTATTCCCAATGCAGGTGCTCTTGTCAGACTGTCCTTAAGGTTAAGGAAAGCCTGCTCTGTTTCCTCTGTGCATACAATTGATCGGGCTTTGAGGAAGAGACTAAGGGCCTGATTCAGAGCCGCTCGTAAGCGGCTGCTCATTCGTTCCGACCGATGTTCGCACAACTGCGCATGCGTACGGATTTTAATACGCATCCGCGAACCAGTCAGTTCGGCCAAAAATTGTTTGTTCGCTAAATAGCGAATGTCTGCTATTTTGAGGGACAGAAGGAGGCGTATGTGGGTGGTAACAGGGGAAGGTGCTTGAAAACGGGGAGTGGAAATCAGAACGCAGGCGTGCTTAAAGGTCAAAACGGGCGTTTTATGGGTGTGCATAATTAATACAGGAGCTTCATTGACCACGTCACTTGGTTGATTTATAGTCAGAACTGCTCGCAAGATTGTGGTAGGAAAAACCAACCACAAGAATAGCGAGCAGTACATACGCTGTTCGATGTACTCGATTAATCTATTAAATATCGAACATGGCGTATGGTGCGAGCGGCCAGGGGGCGTCTTTTTCAAAATTACGACCGCAAGTTTTGTTCACTCGTTCAGACATAGAGACGTGAACAGACCGCAAAGTGCGAACGGTTCATTTGAATAGCCACCCCTTTTTAATGAATGAGCGAGAGCAAATAGCGTCCGGCTCTGAATCAGGCCCTAAGACCTGCAATGGTAAAGCCACAATAGAATAACCTGGGATCCATGATCTGCAGTATCCACACATTCCCAAAAAGGTATGGATTTGCTGTTGGTTTTGCGGCAGTGTCATGGTCTGTATGGCCTAGATTCTGTCAGTAGTCACATGTCATTGCCCCTGTTTTAGGCAGGGTCCCAAGTATTTAACCTTAGTCTGGCACAGCTGTAATTTGTCCTTAGCAACCTTGTGTCCTGTCTGTGGAGATGGAGCAACAGTAGTTTAGTATCATTTAAACATGACATAAATGAATCAGAACACAACAACAAATTGTCTACATATTGTATTAGAAAGATCCATTGGCAGGTTGAAAAGATTGTAAATAGTTGTGTAAGGCCTGGGAGAAGATACTGGGGCTGTCTATGAAGCCCTGAGGCAAGCGTGTCCATGTGTATTGAAAGGTGGTTGTTGTGTGGGTTGGGGAGTGTGGAAAGAAGGTGGTTGTGTATGGGGATATGGGTTTGAAGGTTGTGTGGGGTGAGTGTATTGTGGTTGTGTGTGATAAGAGTGCTTCTGTGATATTTGCATTCCTTCCAGAGCTTGAATACTACCAGCCATTAGTTTCTCACTCTGCATTTCTCTCTTCCTAAGGATGTTTTTATCATGTTCAATTGCAGATTTCCTGAGTGTGTCTACCGTAACTCCCCTCCATCCAAGAAGTGAGGTCTGAACCCTGATCTTTAGAGTGTCTTTAAGACCATCCTTAAGCACCGTTATGGTCATTTCCCTGTGGTGTGTGTTGTATTTTATATCTTCTATACCTGTCTATTGGGTAATAGTCTGCAGTGCTCTGGTGAAATAATCTGCTGCAGACTCACTTTCTTTCTGCTTAATTGTAAAAATTTTACTCCAGTTAACTACTACTGGGAAATATATGGCCAATTGGGTGACAATGCGGGTTTTGTTGTCCCGATTGCCTTCATCAGTTATGGGACTATCTCCATCCAATACACAGGACATGATAAACTTTTTCATGTCGGGATGTGTGGAAGAAATGCCCGTAATACCACTCACCAATCTTTGTTGGTTGGCTCATGAGCATTACCTAAATCCTTTACAAATCTCTGGCACTTTGCTCGTTCTTTCCTAGGGTCAGGGAAATCTGTCATTATGGAATGTAGTTCCGCTCTCGTCCATGGACAATGCATCGCTACATCCCTTGGGGTTACTATACCATTGAGAACAGTTATTGTCCGGATGGGATGGAAGCCTGCCACACCGCTACCTTTGGCCTTGCTACCTGGTGGAGGGTTCAACATGGGAAAGAGCTGACATTACAACAGGTTCATCATCTGCATTATAAACATGTTCCTTATAGTTACTTAGGAGAGGGTACAAGTTACTTGTTACATTTTCATGATTTTTGAGATCGACTGTACCTTCACCCCCATCTGCATAGGGCGGAGGTGGTGCGCATGCGCTACTAACATTCCATTCGGCAACGCTACCTTGCCGTGTGTGTGTGCTCCCTTGCGGCGCACACACAACGCTATTTAGCATTGCATATGCGCTCCCTTGCGTCGTGGGCGCGATACAAGTTTGCGTCGCATGCACACCGCTAGGCCACATGTTCCCCTCGTGCTGCCATAACTTTAGACAATCATTAAACTTTATCTTTTTCTTTAGAGATTTCACTAAACATATACTATCTTTAACATTATTCAGTACTTCCGAATCAAAGCTACCAATCTTAGGAAAAGGTTTTCTACATTTCTTGGTCATCTTGACCCATATGTCACAGTACACCGTAGCGGACGCACCATACTTTTTAAACATGACATCCCTGGCCGAACCAGCCGGCCTTTCCACCAGCAGCAGATCATCGACCATTTCCAGAGATTGCTTCGCACCCATCTGAGAAAACGCTTAGCAATTTCTAGAGAATTTCGATTGGTGAACGATTTTCAGTGAGCTACGTTCACGCACTCCCTCCCATTATGCACAGCTGGCCCGTTAAGCGTCTCAGTCAGCTTGCACAATGAGGAGCAGAATAACGACCTATGTAAATTATTTTACCTGCGGCGAATTCAACCCAAGCTTCGGCCGCTCACTTCATCCCGTTATGCACCACTTTCCCGATAAGCGAAATGGTCAGTGTGCATAAACAAGGAGTAAAATAACCGCCTAGCTGATTATTTTACTTGTGATGCATTTATCTCAAGCTTCACCACTCGCTTCCGACTTTGAGTTTACTCCCAGCTGGTAGCATCTAGGAGTTCCAATAACTCCTAACCTTGCCAGCAGGTTCACTCCCACAACAACCCATTTCACATTCACAGTTTATATAACCATGCGGTCCAATCGCATTGCCCAAAGAACCTAACTGATCAACAGACTTTGCGATTACTGGGTGTCGGACCGAGAAACCCCTTAGTTTCTCGATTACCATAATGTACCTGCTTTGTACACTGGCCCAGTAGTTTGTACGGCCCCATCAAGCACCTACTGAGTTTCAACCTAGGCTTAACAGACAGTAGCCACTTTACAATCACACGTTTCAATTACATACACCTTTTCTGCGCAGAAAAAAAAATAAACCTTTTCCCTAAATATAGTAGTGTAATTCAGAGGTTTAAAAGCAATCACGCTATGAATACAATGACTGTTTGAACACATGGCAGCAATACAGGAAATATGCGTACGCTATTGTGCGACTTTACCCTCTAACACAAACTTTAACAATGAAAGAAAACAAACTTTCCTTCCTTGTCCCTGGATTCTAATCAGCGCTCCTTGAACTCACACAATAACGGATATCGGTTTCTCAACATTGACTGGTAGCAGGTTTTCTAACACAGTGCGTTCTTTCCTGCATATGGCGCCGTCTACCCTTTGTTGAGAGATCGATAACCATGTGTTACCGTGTAAATTCCGGTAGCGTGACCTCACTATTTGCCCCCAACTATGAATACCTAATAATTTTTATACCCAAATGACGCTATTTAGCGTTGCAAGTCGCACAAGAAATAATTGCTTTCCAGCCTTTGAGTGTGGTTCCAAAGCCCAAAAAGTTATTATTCACATAAAAGCATTCACTTACACGCCTTGATCTAAATACAATTAGAAAAAAAAAATTATACATTCACAAGGCACAATTGATGCATACTCAAGTGCTCTGGATCCAGATTTCCCGGCATCAAAGGTGAAGCCTCCGTCAAAAGAAAGAATATGATGACTGACTACTGGACATAGAGTGCTTGAATGTATACCATACAGAGAGTGGGCAATACAATAGAAATGAGTTGGCGTAGTCCCATTGGTTCTTCCTCTTGGTTCTTCTGTTACGATACAGTTCATAGGACAATTTGTACAGTAGTGGTTCAGCCCTCCAATGGCTCTTTGTGTGTGTTTTCCCGCCGAATAACTAATCAATAGACACTACATACAAAGTACATTCTATCAGCTAATTCTCTATAATTCATAACTTGCAGACACATGTTGCGATCTCCTTGCCGATGGAACCGGAGATCTGCAAATAAACAGTGGTTTAGAATGGCACCAAACATGGTCTGCTTATCATGTACTAAACCTTAGATATCAATTACATTCATTTCACAACATAATTGATAAAGAATAAAACCTCTAACATTAACCTTAATGCTAGGGAACCTTGTAGTGTAAGTATGCAATGTGTAAGTGTGGGGATATTTAAGGAAAGACGCTAGTATGCGTTGTGCATCTACGTGTTTGAGGAGTACACCATGGTACGTGCTTTGCGGGGTTGTTCATATCATGTGTATTAATAAATGTACTTATTGTATTGCAAGGACTTTTAATGTAGGGCAGTGGCAGATGCATGACGCTAATACTCATAATATAGCGCCGTACACTGAGTCATTGTGTAGGCGCCGCAAAATGGCGTTGGGCGGACAACGCGAAATGGCGTCGTGCAGATATTATTTTTACAATTTAGGTCTCAGCCAACATTGACATCATTGCCGCTAAGTCCTTCTACTGCGTTCTACACACCTGCACCCTTGGAGAGATTCTCGAGCCAACCGTGGAGTTACAAACAGCGGAGACATTGGTCTCATGGAGCGCTACCATCCAGCCCCTCACAGCGACTACATTGGTCCCGCAGAGCGCTGCTATTCAGCTCCTGACAGCTGTAAGACACACTCTCTCCTTTACATCCACACGAAGAGAGGGAAACAATCTGCCTGCCGCTTAACCTACGTCAGTGCCAGCGGACATACTCTCCCACGGGGAGACTTCACAACATAATAGAAGTCTCATACCCCAACCGGTTTTTATAAAAGTCAGTCACACGTTGGGATGCCAGCACGACTTATTGCTACTTTATCTATCAACAAGTTTAAAACAACTATTCCAGTTGTATATTACAGGTGTCAGAATGCAGTATTTATAAACAGCATCTACTGTACAAGGACAAATCCAACACAATTCAATCCAATTGATGTGATCCGATTGAACTGATTTGTTACATTTTAACTGTTTCATATTTGCTTAATAGAAGATTCATCTTCTGATACAAATGATCAATTTTGCTACAATTTTTTCACTCATTCGTTTTTTATTCATATGCTCAGTTTTTTTATGTTTCATGTATTGTATGTATTTTGTGTATCTATTTTCTAGAAGTAAAATCTATTTTTATTCACACAGTGTGTGTTCTATTGCATGAAAGAACATCCTATTTAGTCAGATGTGATCACAGCGCATTGCCTGTGTTGTTCTATTTGTATTTGTATTAGGAGTTCACACTAAACTCCAAGCATTTGCAGCTGATCACGACTGACAGTTTTTCTATCAATCTATATTAGCACCGGGAGCTGGGTAGTATTCTACCCTTTCCCCTCCTTTAGGTCTTAGCCAACCTTCTAGGCTTCGACAATCTCCCAGCCATATCCTATCCATATTCTTGCCTAATGACCCCGCTTTTTGGTGACTTAACCACTCTCAGGTGCTGGTCACCACACACAATAAGTCATTGCTCTGTCACCTAGGTAACATGGTTCACTCAGTTATTCCAGTACTACCATACCCCCCTCGTGCAGGAAGTAGCTCCACAACACTGATTACTTTATGTCAATATATGTAATATTCTAGTTTCCTCGACAGATAAACCTTCTGACTTTACCAGTACCTGGTTTCCCTGGCTAGAATATAAGGCTTTGGTTGACTACAAGACCCATATGTCTGCAATCCCATCAGACGTATAACCTGAGTTCCTAGGTTTCTGACATTTGTCTTCCAACTGTTCCTTACTACCCCTTACCTGGGGATAGTTTACTTCATGGATGCTGGTCCTTTTGCCACCCACTCCATTCCCCATTTTTCACCCACCTTTATTTACCCAATTTCCTGTTTTGCTAATCTTTATGTTGTTCATAAATTTCTACTATGTTTGCTTTTTTACAAAGTTTGTGCTATCACTCACGACCTATTGCTGTTGTGCTTGTGTACATTACATTTTTGACACATGTGATCGGTCTAATTTGTTTTTATGCTTTCAAAAATGTAATAAAGACAGAATTTAAAAAAAAAATCTCATAAAGTTGTTTTGTGAAGTCTGCAAATGTACAGTAAAGCTGGACACACATCTCAAGATTATCTGTCCAACCAGCCAACTAGTTGATTGGTTGAAATGAAAATCTGGTAACGTTGGGAGTAACTAATGATCAGCAATTTGCTCCTAAATGCCAGAAAACATGAAAATGGTCGTTCAGCCAAGTTTGTTAAATCTTTGATCTAAACAATTTGTTCAAACAACAGTTTTTGTCCATTTTCCGGGGTTGTCATTTGCTTTCATACCTCACCAGATTTTCATTCCAACCAATCAACTAGTTGGCTGGTTGGACAGATAATCATTAGATATGTGGTCAGTTTTAGTCTATTTGAACTGATACAAATAGTGGTACAGAGTATGGAGCAATTTTCATGCGGTCAGTCCAAACACATAAATCTAGAAATAAGAGGTATTTGAGGAAGTTACATGTTTTTGGACCTGATTCAGCAGCGGATGGTAATGCAATCACAACTGCATTTTCTCATGGATCGCAGTTACTAAAATATGCTAACACCCACTGCCGACGACGTGCAACAGCGTAAACATTGGTACGATCGACGCACAGCAGGCAGCCATGCTTCATATGCGGCAGGTCTGACCAGCCACAGATTCGGCAGCTCTCCTGACACGCAGTGAGCTCTTGTGCTGCTAAAGAGATTGCAATGCCTAATATATACATACTTGCCTACCCTCCCGATTTGGCCGGGAGGCTCCTGAAAATTGTGTGCCACTCCCGGTCCCCCAGAATGGCTGGCAAGCCTCTCGGATACCGTGGAACCATCCTGCCCATCCACCCGCAATTGTATGAGAATCCCCCACAGCGGGGGGCCGGTGACGCGATTCACACTGAATCGTGTCATTGTTGCCTCGCTCCCTGCTGCGCAATGCCGGAAAACTCGGCATTGTGTAGCGGGGGCGGGACCAAAATGACGCAATCACGTGGCCACGCCCCCGCTCCGCCCACAAATGCTGGCCACGTCTCGCGGTTTTGCCGATTTGGCAGCCCCTTCCTGGAAGGGGCAGCCAGAATGTCGGCATCTATGAATGTATGCACGCCCATGAAACAGCGTTTAAATGATCAGACATGCCTGCATTTTTCTAACCTCTGTTACCAGCCCCAAACACTGACTACCTGTCATTCACTTTGCGTATGGTTATTCGCTCATGCACAATAGCAAACAATCGCTACAACTGCGTACTCTGGGACTCAAGTATCTGCTGTGTGCAACGCAAGAGAGTGGGGAAGAAAGAACTAAGTAGAGACCCAGGGGAGGGATCTGCAAAGATCCCTCTAGGTTTTGCAGTCTGTTGAAATAGGTAGATGCAATCTATAAAATCCCCATTCCTATAGGGGGTATCTTAATGGGGATTGTCTTTCTGAAAAGGTGCAACTTGCCTGAGCTTATCTGCTCCATGCAGTGTAGTTTGTGTTCAAGATTCTCCAAGTTGCCCAAATCTGTTTCTGGCACTACAGCTGCTGTTTGTGCATAGCACCTTCATTGCTCTATTAGTAGGTAAGAGGAGGGGTTTAGATTAAACATTAGCTTTGTGGTCACTACACAGATTTCATAATACAATACACACAATTTCATTGTGGCAATAACTAAAGAGCATTATTACATTCTCATGAAGTCACCAGTTATCATATCTGCAGCCAAATGTAATTGCAGACAACACAAATTCTACTGTATAGACATTCATAAGTCATAACACATTTCAATCACCATTTTCTAAAGTGCTTTAATGTTTAAAAAGCATTAACTCTCAGGAGGAATTATTTTAAAAGTATCAGGGGCCTATTCATAATCTGGGGCCATATGGGCCCTCGGTTAGTAGTGCAGCTACAGAAGTAGTTGCGTTACTTACCTCTCCCCCGTTGACTCGAGGTAACGCATGCGCAAAGCCCAAGGGGAGGTAGTGAGGAGGTGGAGGAGGGATCTGCTTGGGTCCCTCTTCGCATCCCCGGAACTCCTTCCCATAGGAATGAGCGGGGATCTGAGAACAAACGCCATCTGAATATGGCGCTTGTTCTCGCAAGCAAACTTTCTGTTTTCGGAGTTTGTTGAATATCAGGTCCTATTTGGACCCCTGATGATGAATAGCCCGGTAACCTAAATATGTGGAAACTAGCGTTTCTGCATGGTTACCGGGTCATTTATGATATGATGAATAGGCCCCTCACTCAGTCTCTGTGGAGTTCTCCTTTAAGTGACGAGGCTGCGTCTTTTGGCGGTCGCCCGTGTGCGACTTGATGCAAATGGCACTACAAAGCCCTTCCCTGGTATACATCCATTTGTATAAATGTGCAAGGACTGAGACAGCTACTTTGAGCGTCTGGAAAAGCTGTAATACCGTTTGGTGCATCCACCAAAACTTGCAGCAGTCCAATGACAGGTGCAGATGTTCAGTCTGTTTATGGCCTCCATTGTGAATGATGAAGCGTCTTTGCACGCAAACACTTTAGTGACTTGCTTACAACACTCCCATGACACGGCCATAGGATGAGACATTTTTGTGCATCTTATTAGCCACCACTCAGCCACTGCCCAGAAATGCCCAGCACTTTTCCAATATATTTCTGGTACCGTACTACTCAATGGCAACTGCGTCTTTGTGCATATACACCGTGTAACGCATGCACCGTATGACATTTCAGGGATTTACATGCACAGTAACAGTAACAGTAAAATACTTATCTCCATAAAGACTGGCATTGCGTTCTATACAGAATCAGGCCCAAAATGTCTGTCCTCCTGGTTTCTCTATTTCAAAAGCTAATTTTTCAAATGAAGATTTGATTCTTTATTGTCTTTATTGAATATGACCTGGTGAAAGGTCCTTTTAAATATGATGTTTACAATTGTCCTGCAGTGATGAATAGTTTTACATAGGTGTCACAAACTTAAATGATTTACACAGGTAAATGTCCAAGTTATGAGATATGGGTACAGATTAGAGTTAAGCGGTTCAGTTTCCTTGGAAACCGAACACACCTAAAGTTAAGGGATCCGAGTGATTCCAAGTCCCAGCTGGGGACTTCCCGCCAAGCTCAGATCCCAAAACGTCATCTTCGTGGTGTTGGATCTCACGTGTTTTGGATTGCATATAAAAGTCCCTCTCTTGTGATCTGGTGCCATTTCACACAGGAGAGCAGAGGGCGAGGGTGTGGGACTGTGGGCTGGAGCACTGCAATCTAAAAAAAAACCATTAGCATGCCATCAGGGCATCATTAGGACTAGGAGAAGTTAGGTAGGTGTGCAAATAATTTTAATAAGTAATAGTAGTAGTAGCTGGAGTAAGTGCCTGGTGGGTGGATAGGGTGACTGGGTGAAAACATTGACAGTGTTTTTGGTTTATTGTCACACACAATGACTGCACACTCACACACTGCAGTGTAAAAAACAAGCTACTGGGCCTGATTCAAAGATAGAAACATAGATAAACATAGAATTTGACGGCAGATAAGAACCACTTGGCCCATCTAGGGTGCCCCATTTTTAAACTTATTGTTACCTTAACCCTTATTGATCCTTACTTCTTCTGAAGGATATCCATATGTCTATCCCATGCATGTTTAAATTGCTCTACTGTCTTAGCCTCTACCACCTCTGATAGAAGGCTATTCCATTTGTCCACTACCCTTTCTGTGAAGTAATTTTTCCTCAAATTTCCCCTGAACCTACTACCCTCCAGTTTCAGAACATGTCCTCTTGTTTTAATACTTCTCTTTCTTTGAAGACTGTCTCCTTTCTTTACTTTGTTAAAACCCTTTCTATATTTGAACGTTTCTATCATGTCCCCCCTTTCCCTTCTCTGCTCCAAACTATACATATTAATATATTTTAGCCTTTCCTGGTACTTTTTGTGGTGTAGACCTTGCACCATCTTAGTTGCCCTTCTTTGTACAGTCTCTGATGTATTAATACCCTTCTGGAGATATGGCCTCCAGAACTGAACACAGTATTCGAGATGAGGACATACCAATGACCTATACAGTGGTATTATCACCTCTTTCTTTCTGCTAATGATTCCTACCCCTATGCAACCAAGCATCTGACTTGCCTTCCTCATTGCTTTGTTACAATGTTAGCTTGCCTTTAAGTCACCTGAAATCGTGACTCCTAGATCCCTTTTCTCTTCAGTAGTTTCCAGTATAGTGTCATTAATACTATATTTAGTCTTTGGAGTTTTGAGACCCAAGTGCATGATCTTCCATTTTTTGGCATTAAACTGTAGTTGCCACGTTCTTGACCATTCCTCTAGTCTACCTAGATCATCAATCATTTGTTTTACCCCTCCTGGTGTGTCTACCCTGTTGCATACCTTTGTGTCATCTGCAAAAAGGCATAGTTTCCCTTCAATACCATTTGCAATGTCACAAATAAAGATATTAAAAAGCTCTGGTCCAAGTACAGATCTCTGAGGTACTCCACTGGTAACATTTCCCTCTTGAGACTGCACTCCATTTACTACAACTCTCTGTTTCCTGTCCAGCAGCTATGATCTTATCCACTCAACTATCTTTGTAACCAATCCCATGCTTTCCAGTTTAACAGTCTGCAAGGTGGAACAGTGTCAAAAGCCTTACTAAACTCTAGATAAGCTGTATCTATGGCCCCCCTTTATCTATTTCCTTAGTCACCCAGTCAAAAAGTCAATAAGATTTGTTTGACATGATCTCCCCCCAGTAAATCCATGCTGTTTGGGATAATGCAAATTGCTGGATTTGAGATAATCTATGACTCTTTCTTTTAAGAGTGTTTCCATCAATTTCCCTACTACTGATGTAAGGCTCACTGGTCGGTAGTTGCTTGCCTCTTCCTTGCTTCCACTTTTGTGCAGTGGGACAATGTGTGCTCTTTTCCAGTCCTCTGGGATTACTCCAGTAGCTAGTGAATGGTTGAATAATTCTGTTAATGGTGTTACCAACACCCCTTTAAGCTCTTTTAGTATCCTTGGATGTATCCCATCTGGCCCCATTGATTTATCCACTTTCAGTTTTGAGAGTTCTGTTAGGATCTTCTCCTCTGTAAATGTGTAAATTGTTCCTACCTCATTTTTCTGATTACACCTGCAACTTAACTGGGGCCTCTTGCCATCTTTTTCAGTAGTGAATACTGAACAAAAATAATTATTAAGATGATCAGCTATTACATTGTCTCCCTCAACAGGACTCCCTTTTTCTGTCTTTAGTCTTTTTATTCCACCTTTTGCTTTTCTCCTTTCGCTTATATACTTAAAAAAATGTTTTGCCCCCTTTACCCACTGACTGTGCCATTTTCTCCTCAGCTTTTGCATTTGCACATCTGATTACTTTCTGAGACTCCTTCTGTTTTACAAGATACACCTCTTTGTCTTCATTATTTTGCATCTGCTTGTATTTCCTAAAGGCCATCTTTTGTGCTTTCACAATACTTGCTACTGTACCTCTTTCCAAAACCACACTGGCTTCCTTTTCCTTGTGGTTTTCCCTACCCTGTTGATACAAAGGTCTGTTTCCTTTAATATTGCACTTTTTAAATTTCCTGGACAGATTTGCAAAGCCACACACAGGAAGTGTGTGTTCAGTTGAGTGACGCAGCATATATTACTGTTCTGTGTGCAGTGGTATCCCCCCATCACCTTGCACCCCAAAACAATTCTCAAGTGTAAATAAATAATTTCTTATCTGGTGTCAAAAATAAAACCTTTGGTGGATATGTCGATAGAAGAGCAGCAACCTGTTACTAGTGCTGCGGCTGCTGCCAGTCATGATAGTACTTCAACATCTACTAAGGGTGGTTGAGTGAAAAAAAGGTTTAAGAAAGGGCACATGAAATCTTGATAATATTTCACAATGTTATGGAAAAAACATTGCCTCTGACAATAACCGCAAAATTTACTGCTGAAAAGCATAAAATTGACAACATTCCATACACCACACGCAGTGGCAAGAAAAGGCTCAGATTATGGCCTTTCTTTGCGAGTGGTGGTCCTGCTACTGCTGTTTCATACCCTAGAATGTGTATTGCGAAAACCAGGGCCAAATACAGTAAGGCATCTTCTGTAACCTCATATGCAACACCTTCTCTCTTTGGGGTATATTTACTAAAGTGAGAGTTTTTAGAAGTGGAGATGCCCATAGCATCCAATCAGATTATATTTATTATTTTCTAGAAGGTGCTAGTTAAATGTTAAGTAAAATCTGATTGGTTGCTATGGACAACATCCCCATTTTTAAAAACTCTCACTTTAGTAAATATACCCTTCTGAGTGTAAAGGTGCCACCTCTAAAACAGGCAAATCAGTGCACAAACAGAAAACTATGGTATAAATTTACTAAGAATCGTGTTGGTCCGAGAATGCATTCACAGGTGTGTTTGCCCATATTTTAAAACTTTAAAATTTACTAAAGGCAAATACGAGTGTAAAATCATGATTCTCTCTGCAAAACATGGGTGAAATGACAAACACAAATAAGTACACCATCGGCCAAACTCACAAAAAAGAAAGGGAAACACAAGGGGGGAACAGGCAATTGCATCACAATACAATTATCATAACATTTCTGGAACAACTCACAAAAAAGTGAAATTGGATAGGGACGAGAAACTCGACACTAGACAAATACAGAATGTAGCTCGCTAACACTTCACAAACTGACTGGAGTACACGGGCCTTCCGTAGAATATAAGTGCCAGCTAAACCACTCATCAGCCGTGAATTAATAGAAGTAGAATAGGGACAATCCAAAGTTTCCATTAGTTAACTATTGTTTAGCTAAAATATAATTAACGTAATTGGGAGGGGCTATCCTGCTTCCAAAACTGGGCTATGGTGGCTTTAGTGGCTATAAAGATGTGTCCTATAAGATCTATGATATATTGGAATATTATCTGAAAACACATGTAGTAGAGCAAAGGCAGAGGTCAGAGAAATTTGCAGGCCAGTGGCTTGTAGGATGAAATTCTCTACTTCAAACCACAGGGGCGAATGACCGGACAATCCCAGAAGACATGCATAATTTCACCCACGTGACCACATCCTCTTCAACATAAACTAGATCGGGAAGGCTAAATCTTGTGCAATCTAGCTGGGGTCAGATACATACGGTAGATTAATTTAATAAACATCTCAACATGTATATAGTGCACTTTTAACAAATCATATTAATAGAACACTGGGATCCCTTGTGTTGATAATAGGTGGACACTCATTATCTTTTATTATATTTTTTATACATATTGTTTTTTTTTTATATGTGGCTCAGACCGCTGGTCTATTTGCAGCTGCACCTCTTATCTGTGAGTAGGCACTGTTGTATCTTCAAGCCATCTAATAGCAACACTGTCAGTTCTGCAAAAGATACAATCTTTCTACTAAGGATACCAACAAGTCTGTTTACATTTCATTTCCATTGAAATAAGAGGATATTATTGTTACTGATCATTTCTTTCAAACCTTCGTAGAAAATATCCGGATGCATACAATTTCCTTGGAATGTACTTTCATGTGTCTATATATATATATATATTTTTTAATAATTGATGTATTTGTAATAATGAAAATATATTCAACCACATATTTTATGGTTTTTATGCAAGGTACCTAGAGATAACTATCTCATATTAACGTTTCACTTCAGCGCTATTAATCTATATCCCTTTTTTTCTCTTATATAGTTTGGGGTGATAATGCTTTGGCTGGGGGACCCAGTGAAGCGGTCCCATGGCTGCGGCATTACACCCCAGCTAGTGGAGCCCGGTGCTGGTTGTAAAAATACAGGGAACCTTATGCCAATTTTATTCCCATATTTTTATTACCAGTGCCGGGGGCCAAGAGTCCGGTGCTGCTTCATAAAATATGGGGAACCCTACATTTTCTGGCCCCTGTAGTTCGCTGGTTCAAAAAATGCCTCCCCATTCTTGAAGACTACTATCATGCCACTCAGTTAAGTCATGTAATGGCCTGGCATGTTTGTAAGAATCACTTTGTGCTTATATTTAGTATATGGGCACCTATATTGGTTTTATTACATAGTGTACAACATTTCATTTATTTTTATCTTTATATTGCGACCCAGCACAATAGGTATGGTGCAATTGCATATGTTTTAATGCTGATGCTTCTAATAAATATTATTACTTGACTAACAAACTGACTCAGACTAAGGGCCTGATTCAGAACCGCTCGCGAGCGCTGAGCGCTCGCAAGAGGGTCGATGTTGGCCAAGTGCGCATGCACACGAGAGACCCGACTCCGTCATGCGCATGCGTGAGACCCGCATAGCGACGGGCAAGCCATCGCTATGGGTCTCGCACCAAAGGGGGCGTGCTGTCTATGGTGAGTGACAGCACGCCCCCTTGGGGGGGCGTGCCGGGGGGGCGTGGCTGGCCAGACAGAGTCGTTCGCCTGGGAACGCCTACCATCTGGGGCCGGCCCCACTGACATCACAAGTGATGTCAGTGGGAGTGCTTTTGGCTCTGATAGAGCCAAAAGCACTCCTGGGCTTGCGACAGATGAGACCCTACCACAAGGGTCTCGTCGCTAGCCCGATGGTTGCGATGGTCTTGACCATCGCGACCATCTTTTTGGGCACTTGCTATAGCTGTGGGTGGTCACCCACAGCTATGCGAGCGGCCAGGAGGCCGCTCTAAAAAGGAGAAGGAGGGCACTGATTTAGAGCGAGCGCTTTGAAAGAGCGTCCGGCTCTGAATCAGGCCCTGAGTATCTTCTATTCCTTTATGCAATTTAAAGTCCATGTATGCTTCAGATGGCCTGCCCTCTTTATGGTCTCTGGGTTGATGGATCAGTTGCTAGGGAAATAAGGCTTTAGAGATACCACATGTCATTAGTTGAGCTGTTTATAACAATTTAAATATCTCAACATGGTTTCATGTCTCTTTCTCTGCCCTACAGCTACAGGTCCGGTAGGAGGAATAACATGAAGCTAATGGTACATTAGAGACTATGGGCAAAATTTACTAAGCGGTGGGCTTTAAACCCCAGCGGTTTGTCAGCAGTTTGGAGGCGGTTTTGTGATCAGCAGATTTACTAATGCTAAAACCACTGCTAAACCGCCATCAAAGCACACTTTAGACCATAGAAAAGATAAAATAGAATAGAATCCCCTGATTTATCAAGCATGGGTTTTCAAAACCACCATAAAACTGGCAGCAAACCAGCCGAAAGAATGGACTATCCTTAGACAGGCCATTGATTTTAAAAGGCAATTTTGATAGGAATATCATCCATTTGGACTATAGAAGATTATGCTGTCTCTCACTAGACTTGACTGGTCTTTAACAGATATCCAAAAACATATAACAATATAAAAAAACAAAAACAAAAACACAAACACATAATCACACTGCACTCACACACACATACACAAAAATCACACACAGGACATAAAAAAACTGACTATATTGAAAACACAGCTCAAATAGACAAATAATACAGACCAAGAAACAAACCAACTTATAAAAAAAATAATTACAATTAGCAATCACTTTCTCCTTATACTTTCCACTACACGATATAAATGGATGATTGAACGATAACGACATCGTTAGCATTCAATCGTTCATTAATCGTGCAGTGAATATGCCGACAAAGGCCAGCAATGCGCGCTCCTGCTGGTTGTTGTCGGCATCTGTCATCGCATGAACATGTTGCCCAACCTGATGATATCATCAGGTTGTGCAAGTTCGGGGATGAGGGAGGGTGCCTGCACTGAATGACATATCATTCATTGTGGGTACATTATCCACTGCACAGTATAATGAACTAAGGGCCTGATTCAGAGGCGCACGCTGTTTGCGTGCGCTCGCTCTGAATCAGGGCATCCCTATTTATTTTTGACCGGCCTCCAGGCTGCTTGCACAACTGTGGGTGACCACCCACTGCGTGTGCGTGCGGCCTGGCGATGGTTGCGATTATCGCGACCTTCGGGCTTGCGAGGAGACCCTGTGGTAGGGTCTCAGGTCTCGCAAGCCCGAGTGGACCTGCTCTAATAGAGAAGGAAGTGCACTACTGACATCACTAGTGATGTCAGTAGGACCGCCCACAAATGGCAGGCGTTCCTTCTGGAACGCCTCTGCTTGCTTAGCCACCCCCCCTCCCCGCCTACAAAACGGGGCGAGCTGTTGATCAATGTCAACAGCCGCCCCGTCTTGTAGCGAGCCTCGGAGCGAGTGATTTCTCACTCGCTCCGGGGCTCGCACACGCCGCACGTGCGCAATGGCCCACCATCGACACGCTTGCGAGCGCTATGTGCTCGCGAGCAGGTCTGAATCAAGCCCTATGTTGTTATCGTTCTTTTATCGTGTAGTGGATACGCACCTTTACACTCCTCACAGACTGACAAAATGAAACATGCTTGCCAACTCTCCCTGATTGTCAGGGAGACTCCCTGAAATAGTAGCAATCTCCCTGTCTCCCTGATTGCACCTTACACCTTATAAAAAAAAAACCATAGCTATATACATTCAAATGGGACCATTGGTATCATTTCCCTGCATTGGTTATAAGGCACAATTATCCCTATGGCTACATGCATTTTCTGAAAAGTATTAGTGTGTTTTCATTTGGATGTAAATCAATGTTATGACACGCCTCTCAGATGTAGCAGTACACGCCCACTTTACCACCGCACTCACAATCTCCCTTAAATGCTTTTTCAAAAGTAGGCAAGTATGAAGTCAAAGTAGCCGACTGTCTGTTTTTTATGATGTCAGGTGAGTACTGTTTCTGCAAAAGCCCCATTAAATGAATAGGAATAGAATAGCATCTTATCCACTGTGGTCTGTTTCTATGATAAAAATAGTATGCTGCTTTCTATAACAAATAGAGTAGCACAAATGAATGACTATCAATTGAATAGCACATTGGTATGTTTCTATGATGTCAGGGGAATGTTCTTTCTATAAAAGCACTATTAGATTAGGGGTGAGCGGGTTCGGATTTCTGAAATCCGAACCCCCCCGAGCTCCCCCGATCCGAGTCTGATCCGAGTCAGGCTCGACTTTTCCCGCCTGACTCGGATCTGAAATCGAGGCAAAACGTCATCATCCCGCCTTCCGAGTCTCGCGGGTTTTGGATCCTATATAAGGTACCCGCGTCGGCGCCATTTTCTCACTCGGCTGTGGACAGTGAAGAGGGAGGGTGGGAGTTAGGGCTGTGTAGTGTAGTGTAGTGTAGTGCTGCTGTTGTCCACTACTTCAAAGTCCATAGGGGCTGGCTGTGTTGTGCTGTGCTGCTGTTGTTAATAGGGGCTGTGTCCACTACTTCAAAGTCCATAGGGGCTGGCTGGACTGTGTTGTGCAGTCAGTTCTCCATAGGGGCTGTGTCCACTCCAAAGTCCTGTGCAGTGTCCCAGTCCTAAAGGAGTGCTGTAGTGTTGTCCAGGGGGTGCTCTGTCCATCAGGGGGTGCTCCCCCCAAGTGCTAAAAAAATAATATATTTTCTGTGTTTGTGAATTGTGTGCGCAGTAGCCGCACGTGCATCAACAAAGTAGTGCCAAGCGTGCGCCTGTGTCATAAGTAAAGGGCCGGCTGGCTTGACCGTTAAAGGGTGCTGTAACCCCCGAAAGTACACTCCAGTCCAAACCAAAAAAAAATTATTTTCTGTGTTTGTGAATTGTGTGCGCAGTAGCCGCACGTGCATCAACAAAGTAGTGCCAAGCGTGCGCCTGTGTCATAAGTAAAGGGCCGGCTGGATTGACCGTTAAGGGTGCTGTAACCCCCGAAAGTACACTCCAGTCCAAACCAAAAAAAAAATTATTTTCTGTGTTTGTGAATTGTGTGCGCAGTAGCCGCACGTGCATCAACAAAGTAGTGCCAAGCGTACACCTGTGTCATAAGTAAAGGGCCGGCTGGCTTGACCGTTAAGGGTGCTGTAACCCCCGAAAGTACACTCCAGTCCAAACCAAAAAAAAAATTATTTTCTGTGTTTGTGAATTGTGTGCGCAGTAGCCGCACGTGCATCAACAAAGTAGTGCCAAGCGTGCGCCTGTGTCATAAGTAAAGGGCCGGCTGGCTTGACCGTTAAAGGGTGCTGTAACCCCCAAAGTACACTCCAGTCCAAACCAAAAAAATAATTATTTTCTGTGTTTGTGAATTGTGTGCGCAGTAGCCGCACGTGCATCAACAAAGTAGTGCCAAGCGTGCGCCTGTGTCATAAGTAAAGGGCCGGCTGGCTTGACCGTTAAAGGGTGCTGTAACCCCCGAAAGTACACTCCAGTCCAAACCAAAAAAAAATTATTTTCTGTGTTTGTGAATTGTGTGCGCAGTAGCCGCACGTGCATCAACAAAGTAGTGCCAAGCGTACACCTGTGTCATAAGTAAAGGGCCGGCTGGCTTGACCGTTAAGGGTGCTGTAACCCCCGAAAGTACACTCCAGTCCAAACCAAAAAAAAAATTATTTTCTGTGTTTGTGAATTGTGTGCGCAGTAGCCGCACGTGCATCAACAAAGTAGTGCCAAGCGTGCGCCTGTGTCATAAGTAAAGGGCCGGCTGGCTTGACCGTTAAAGGGTGCTGTAACCCCCAAAGTACACTCCAGTCCAAACCAAAAAAATAATTATTTTCTGTGTTTGTGAATTGTGTGCGCAGTAGCCGCACGTGCATCAACAAAGTAGTGCCAAGCGTGCGCCTGTGTCATAAGTAAAGGGCCGGCTGGCTTGACCGTTAAAGGGTGCTGTAACCCCCGAAAGTACACTCCAGTCCAAACCAAAAAAAAATTATTTTCTGTGCTTGTGAATTGTGTGCGCAGTAGCCGCACGTGCATCAACAAAGTAGTGCCAAGCGTGCGCCTGTGTCATAAGTAAAGGGCCGGCTGGCTTGACCGTTAAGGGTGCTGTAACCCCCGAAAGTACACTCCAGTCCAAACCGAAAAAAAAATTATTTTCTGTGTTTGTGAATTGTGTGCGCAGTAGCCGCACGTGCATCAACAAAGTAGTGCCAAGCGTGTGCCTGTGTCATAAGTAAAGGGCCGGTTGGCTTGACCGTTAAGGGTGCTGTAACCCCCGAAAGTACACTCCAGTCCAAACCAAAAAAAAAATTATTTTCTGTGTTTGTGAATTGTGTGCGCAGTAGCCGCACGTGCATCAACAAAGTAGTGCCAAGCGTGCGCCTGTGTCATAAGTAAAGGGCCGGCTGGCTTGACCGTTAAAGGGTGCTGTAACCCCCGAAAGTACACTCCAGTCCAAACCAAAAAAAAAATTATTTTCTGTGTTTGTGAATTGTGTGCGCAGTAGCCGCACGTGCATCAACAAAGTAGTGCCAAGCGTGTGCCTGTGTCATAAGTAAAGGGCCGGTTGGCTTGACCGTTAAGGGTGCTGTAACCCCCGAAAGTACACTCCAGTCCAAACCAAAAAAAAAATTATTTTCTGTGTTTGTGAATTGTGTGCGCAGTAGCCGCACGTGCATCAACAAAGTAGTGCCAAGCGTGCGCCTGTGTCATAAGTAAAGGGCCGGCTGGCTTGACCGTTAAAGGGTGCTGTAACCCCCAAAGTACACTCCAGTCCAAACCAAAAAAAAAAATATTTTCTGTGTTTGTGAATTGTGTGCGCAGTAGCCGCACGTGCATCAACAAAGTAGTGCCAAGCGTGCGCCTGTGTCATAAGTAAAGGGCCGGCTGGCTTGACCGTTAAAGGGTGCTGTAACCCCCGAAAGTACACTCCAGTCCAAACCAAAAAAAAATTATTTTCTGTGTTTGTGAATTGTGTGCGCAGTAGCCGCACGTGCATCAACAAAGTAGTGCCAAGCGTGCGCCTGTGTCATAAGTAAAGGGCCGGCTGGCTTGACCGTTAAGGGTGCTGTAACCCCCGAGAGTACACTCCAGTCCAAACCAAAAAAAAATTATTTTCTGTGTTTGTGAATTGTGTGCGCAGTAGCCGCACGTGCATCAACAAAGTAGTGCCAAGCGTGCGCCTGTGTCATAAGTAAAGGGCCGGCTGGCTTGACCGTTAAGGGTGCTGTAACGCCCGAAAATACACTCCAGTCCAAACCAAAAAAAATATTATTTTCTGTGTTTGTGAATTGTGTGCGCAGTAGCCGCACATGCATCAACAAAGTAGTGCCAAGCGTGCGCCTGTGTCATAAGTAAAGGGCCGGCTGGCTTGACCGTTAAGGGTGCTGTAACCCCCGAAAGTACACTCCAGTCCAAACCAAAAAAAAAATTATTTTCTGTGTTTGTGAATTGTGTGCGCAGTAGCCGCACGTGCATCAACAAAGTAGTGCCAAGCGTGCGCCTGTGTCATAAGTAAAGGGCCGGCTGGCTTGACCGTTAAGGGTGCTGTAACCCCCGAAAGTACACTCCAGTCCAAACCAAAAAAAAAATTATTTTCTGTGTTTGTGAATTGTGTGCGCAGTAGTCGCACGTGCATCAACAAAGTAGTGCCAAGCGTGCGCCTGTGTCATAAGTAAAGGGCCGGCTGGCTTGACCGTTAAAGGGTGCTGTAACCCCCGAAAGTACACTCCAGTCCAAACCAAAAAAAAAATTATTTTCTGTGTTTGTGAATTGTGTGCGCAGTAGCCGCACGTGCATCAACAAAGTAGTGCCAAGAGTGCGCCTGTGTCATAAGTAAAGGGCTGGCTGGCTTGACCGTTAAAGGGTGCTGTAACCCCCAAAGTACACTCCAGTCCAAACCAAAAAAAAAATTATTTTCTGTGTTTGTGAATTGTGTGCGCAGTAGCCGCACGTGCATCAACAAAGTAGTGCCAAGCGTGCATCTGTCATAAGTAAAGGGCCGGCTGGCTTGACCGTTAAAGGGTGCTGTAACCCCCGAAAGTACACTCCAGTCCAAACCAAAAAAAAATTATTTTCTGTGTTTGTGAATTGTGTGCGCAGTAGCCGCACGTGCATCAACAAAGTAGTGCCAAGCGTGCGCCTGTGTCATAAGTAAAGGGCCGGCTGGCTTGACCGTTAAGGGTGCTGTAACCCCCGAAAGTACACTCCAGTCCAAACCAAAAAAAAAATTATTTTCTGTGTTTGTGAATTGTGTGCGCAGTAGCCGCACGTGCATCAACAAAGTAGTGCCAAGCGTGCGCCTGTGTCATAAGTAAAGGGCCAGCTGGCTTGACCGTTAAAGGGTGCTGTAACCCCCAAAGTACACTCCAGTCCAAACCAAAAAAAAATAAATTTTCTGTGTTTGTGAATTGTGTGCGCAGTAGTCGCACGTGCATCAACAAAGTAGTGCCAAGCGTGCGCCAGTGTCATAAGTAAAGGGCCGGCTGGCTTGACCATTAAAGGGTGCTGTAACCCCCGAAAGTACACTCCAGTCCAAACCAAAAAAAAATTATTTTCTGTGTTTGTGAATTGTGTGCGCAGTAGCCGCACGTGCATCAACAAAGTAGTGCCAAGCGTGCGCCTGTGTCATAACTAAAGGGCCGGCTGGCTTGACCGTTAAGGGTGCTGTAACCCCCAAAGTACACTCCAGTCCAAACCAAAAAAAAAATTATTTTCTGTGTTTGTGAATTGTGTGCGCAGTAGCCGCACGTGCATCAACAAAGTAGTGCCAAGCGTGCGCCTGTGTCATAAGTAAAGGGCCGGCTGGCTTGACCGTTAAAGGGTGCTGTAACCCCCGAAAATACACTCCAGTCCAAACCAAAGAAAAATTATTTTCTGTGTTTGTGAATTGTGTGCGCAGTAGCCGCACGTGCATCAACAAAGTAGTGCCAAGCGTGCGCCTGTGTCATAAGTAAAGGGCCGGCTGGCTTCACCGTTAAGGGTGCTGTAACCCCCGAGAGTACACTCCAGTCCAAACCAAAAAAAAAAATATTTTCTGTGTTTGTGAATTGTGTGCGCAGTAGCCGCACGTGTATCAACAAAGTAGTGCCAAGCGTGCGCCTGTGTCATAAGTAAAGGGCCGGCTGGCTTGACCGTTAAGGGTGCTGTAACCCCCGAAAGTACACTCCAGTCCAAACCAAAAAAAAAATTATTTTCTGTGTTTGTGAATTGTGTGCGCAGTAGCCGCACGTGCATCAACAAAGTAGTGCCAAGCGTGCGCCTGTGTCATAAGTAAAGGGCTGGCTGGCTTGACCGTTAAGGGTGCTGTAACCCCCGAAAGTACACTCCAGTCCAAACCAAAAAAAAAATTATTTTCTGTGTTTGTGAATTGTGTGCGCAGTAGCCGCACGTGCATCAACAAAGTAGTGCCAAGCGTGCGCCTGTATCATAAGTAAAGGGCCAGCTGGCTTGACCGTTAAGGGTGCTGTAACCCCCGAAAGTACACTCCAGTCCAAACCAAAAAAAAAATTATTTTCTGTGTTTGTGAATTGTGTGCGCAGCAGCCGCACGTGCATCAACAAAGTAGTGCCAAGCGTGCGCCTGTGTCATAAGTAAAGGGCCGGCTGGCTTGACCGTTAAGGGTGCTGTAACCCCCGAGAGTACACTCCATTCCAAACCAAAAAAAAAATTATTTTCTGTGTTTGTGAATTGTGTGCGCAGTAGCCGCACGTGCATCAACAAAGTAGTGCCAAGCGTGCGCCTGTGTCATAAGTAAAGGGCCGGCTGGCTTGACCGTTAAAGGGTGCTGTAACCCCCAAAGTACACTCCAGTCCAAACCAAAAAAAAAATTATTTTCTGTGTTTGTGAATTGTGTGCGCAGTAGCCGCACATGCATCAACAAAGTAGTGCCAAGCGTGCGCCTGTGTCATAAGTAAAGGGCCGGCTGGCTTGACCGTTAAGGGTGCTGTAACCCCCGAGAGTACACTCCAGTCCAAACAAAAAAAAAAATTATTTTCTGTGTTTGTGAATTGTGTGCGCAGTAGCCGCACGTGCATCAACAAAGTAGTGCCAAGCGTGCGCCTGTGTCATAAGTAAAGGGCCGGCTGGCTTGACCGTTAAGGGTGCTGTAACCCCCGAAAGTACACTCCAGTCCAAACCAAAAAAAAAATTATTTTCTGTGTTTGTGAATTGTGTGCGCAGTAGCCGCACGTGCATCAACAAAGTAGTGCCAAGCGTGCGCCTGTGTCATAAGTAAAGGGCCGGCTGGCTTGACCGTTAAAGGGTGCTGTAACCCCCAAAGTACACTCCAGTCCAAACCAAAAAAATAATTATTTTCTGTGTTTGTGAATTGTGTGCGCAGTAGCCGCACGTGCATCAACAAAGTAGTGCCAAGCGTGCGCCTGTGTCATAAGTAAAGGGCTGGCTGGCTTGACCGTTAAAGGGTGCTGTAACCCCCAAAGTACACTCCAGTCCAAACCAAAAAAAAAATTATTTTCTGTGTTTGTGAATTGTGTGCGCAGTAGCCGCACGTGCATCAACAAAGTAGTGCCAAGCGTGCGCCTGTGTCATAAGTAAAGGGCCGGCTGGCTTGACCGTTAAAGGGTGCTGTAACCCCCGAAAGTACACTCCAGTCCAAACCAAAAAAAAATTATTTTCTGTGTTTGTGAATTGTGTGCGCAGTAGCCGCACGTGCATCCACAAAGTAGTGCCAAGCGTGCGCCTGTGTCATAAGTAAAGGGCCGGCTGGCTTGACCGTTAAGGGTGCTGTAACCCCCGAGAGTACACTCCAGTCCAAACCAAAAAAAAAATTATTTTCTGTGTTTGTGAATTGTGTGCGCAGTAGCCGCACGTGCATCAACAAAGTAGTGCCAAGCGTGCGCCTGTGTCATAAGTAAAGGGCCGGCTTGCTTGACCATTAAGGGTGCTGTAACCCCCGAAAGTACACTCCAGTCCAAACCAAAAAAAAAATTATTTTCTGTGTTTGTGAATTGTGTGCGCAGTAGCCGCACGTGCATCAACAAAGTAGTGCCAAGCGTGCGCCTGTGTCATAAGTAAAGGGCCGGCTGGCTTGACCGTTAAAGGGTGCTGTAACCCCCGAAAATACACTCCAGTCCAAACCAAAGAAAAATTATTTTCTGTGTTTGTGAATTGTGTGCGCAGTAGCCGCACGTGCATCAACAAAGTAGTGCCAAGCGTGCGCCTGTGTCATAAGTAAAGGGCCGGCTGGCTTCACCGTTAAGGGTGCTGTAACCCCCGAGAGTACACTCCAGTCCAAACCAAAAAAAAAATTATTTTCTGTGTTTGTGAATTGTGTGCGCAGTAGCCGCACGTGTATCAACAAAGTAGTGCCAAGCGTGCGCCTGTGTCATAAGTAAAGGGCCGGCTGGCTTGACCGTTAAGGGTGCTGTAACCCCCGAAAGTACACTCCAGTCCAAACCAAAAAAAAAATTATTTTCTGTGTTTGTGAATTGTGTGCGCAGTAGCCGCACGTGCATCAACAAAGTAGTGCCAATCGTGCGCCTGTGTCATAAGTAAAGGGCCGGCTGGCTTGACCGTTAAGGGTGCTGTAACCCCCGAAAGTACACTCCAGTCCAAACCAAAAAAAAAATTATTTTCTGTGTTTGTGAATTGTGTGCGCAGTAGCCGCACGTGCATCAACAAAGTAGTGCCAAGCGTGCGCCTGTATCATAAGTAAAGGGCCAGCTGGCTTGACCGTTAAGGGTGCTGTAACCCCCGAAAGTACACTCCAGTCCAAACCAAAAAAAAAATAATTTTCTGTGTTTGTGAATTGTGTGCGCAGCAGCCGCACGTGCATCAACAAAGTAGTGCCAAGCGTGCGCCTGTGTCATAAGTAAAGGGCCGGCTGGCTTGACCGTTAAGGGTGCTGTAACCCCCGAGAGTACACTCCATTCCAAACCAAAAAAAAAATTATTTTCTGTGTTTGTGAATTGTGTGCGCAGTAGCCGCACGTGCATCAACAAAGTAGTGCCAAGCGTGCGCCTGTGTCATAAGTAAAGGGCCGGCTGGCTTGACCGTTAAAGGGTGCTGTAACCCCCAAAGTACACTCCAGTCCAAACCAAAAAAAAAATTATTTTCTGTGTTTGTGAATTGTGTGCGCAGTAGCCGCACATGCATCAACAAAGTAGTGCCAAGCGTGCGCCTGTGTCATAAGTAAAGGGCCGGCTGGCTTGACCGTTAAGGGTGCTGTAACCCCCGAGAGTACACTCCAGTCCAAACCAAAAAAAAAATTATTTTCTGTGTTTGTGAATTGTGTGCGCAGTAGCCGCACGTGCATCAACAAAGTAGTGCCAAGCGTGCGCCTGTGTCATAAGGAAAAGGGCCGGCTGGCTTGACCGTTAAGGGTGCTGTAACCCCCGAAAGTACACTCCAGTCCAAACCAAAAAAAAAATTATTTTCTGTGTTTGTGAATTGTGTGCGCAGTAGCCGCACGTGCATCAACAAAGTAGTGCCAAGCGTGCGCCTGTGTCATAAGTAAAGGGCCGGCTGGCTTGACCGTTAAAGGGTGCTGTAACCCCCAAAGTACACTCCAGTCCAAACCAAAAAAATAATTATTTTCTGTGTTTGTGAATTGTGTGCGCAGTAGCCGCACGTGCATCAACAAAGTAGTGCCAAGCGTGCGCCTGTGTCATAAGTAAAGGGCTGGCTGGCTTGACCGTTAAAGGGTGCTGTAACCCCCAAAGTACACTCCAGTCCAAACCAAAAAAAAAATTATTTTCTGTGCTTGTGAATTGTGTGCGCAGTAGCCGCACGTGCATCAACAAAGTAGTGCCAAGCGTGCGCCTGTGTCATAAGTAAAGGGCCGGCTGGCTTGACCGTTAAAGGGTGCTGTAACCCCCGAAAGTACACTCCAGTCCAAACCAAAAAAAAATTATTTTCTGTGTTTGTGAATTGTGTGCGCAGTAGCCGCACGTGCATCCACAAAGTAGTGCCAAGCGTGCGCCTGTGTCATAAGTAAAGGGCCGGCTGGCTTGACCGTTAAGGGTGCTGTAACCCCCGAGAGTACACTCCAGTCCAAACCAAAAAAAAAATTATTTTCTGTGTTTGTGAATTGTGTGCGCAGTAGCCGCACGTGCATCAACAAAGTAGTGCCAAGCGTGCGCCTGTGTCATAAGTAAAGGGCCGGCTTGCTTGACCATTAAGGGTGCTGTAACCCCCGAAAGTACACTCCAGTCCAAACCAAAAAAAAAATTATTTTCTGTGTTTGTGAATTGTGTGCGCAGTAGCCGCACATGCATCAACAAAGTAGTGCCAAGCGTGCGCCTGTGTCATAAGTAAAGGGCCGGCTGGCTTGACCGTTAAGGGTGCTGTAACCCCCGAAAGTACACTCCAGTCCAAACCAAAAAAAAAATTATTTTCTGTGTTTGTGAATTGTGTGCGCAGTAGCCGCACGTGCATCAACAAAGTAGTGCCTAGCGTGCGCCTGTATCATAAGTAAAGGGCCAGCTGGCTTGACCGTTAAGGGTGCTGTAACCCCCGAAAGTACACTCCAGTCCAAACCAAAAAAAAAATTATTTTCTGTGTTTGTGAATTGTGTGCGCAGTAGCCGCACGTGCATCAACAAAGTAGTGCCAAGCGTGCGCCTGTGTCATAAGTAAAGGGCCGGCTGGCTTGACTGTTAAAGGGTGCTGTAACCCCCAAAGTACACTCCAGTCCAAACCAAAAAAATAATTATTTTCTGTGTTTGTGAATTGTGTGCGCAGTAGCCGCACGTGCATCAACAAAGTAGTGCCAAGCGTGCGCCTGTGTCATAAGTAAAGGGCCGGCTGGCTTGACCGTTAAAGGGTGCTGTAACCCCCGAAAGTACACTCCAGTCCAAACCAAAAAAAAATTATTTTCTGTGCTTGTGAATTGTGTGCGCAGTAGCCGCACGTGCATCAACAAAGTAGTGCCAAGCGTGCGCCTGTGTCATAAGTAAAGGGCCGGCTGGCTTGACCGTTAAGGGTGCTGTAACCCCCGAAAGTACACTCCAGTCCAAACCAAAAAAAAAATTATTTTCTGTGTTTGTGAATTGTGTGCGCAGTAGCCGCACGTGCATCAACAAAGTAGTGCCAAGCGTGTGCCTGTGTCATAAGTAAAGGGCCGGTTGGCTTGACCGTTAAGGGTGCTGTAACCCCCGAAAGTACACTCCAGTCCAAACCAAAAAAAAAATTATTTTCTGTGTTTGTGAATTGTGTGCGCAGTAGCCGCACGTGCATCAACAAAGTAGTGCCAAGCGTGCGCCTGTGTCATAAGTAAAGGGCCGGCTGGCTTGACCGTTAAAGGGTGCTGTAACCCCCAAAGTACACTCCAGTCCAAACCAAAAAAAAAATGATTTTCTGTGTTTGTGAATTGTGTGCGCAGTAGCCGCACGTGCATCAACAAAGTAGTGCCAAGCGTGCGCCTGTGTCATAAGTAAAGGGCCGGCTGGCTTGACCGTTAAAGGGTGCTGTAACCCCCGAAAGTACACTCCAGTCCAAACCAAAAAAAAATTATTTTCTGTGTTTGTGAATTGTGTGCGCAGTAGCCGCACGTGCATCAACAAAGTAGTGCCAAGCGTGCGCCTGTGTCATAAGTAAAGGGCCGGCTGGCTTGACCGTTAAGGGTGCTGTAACCCCCGAGAGTACACTCCAGTCCAAACCAAAAAAAAAATTATTTTCTGTGTTTGTGAATTGTGTGCGCAGTAGCCGCACGTGCATCAACAAAGTAGTGCCAAGCGTGCGCCTGTGTCATAAGTAAAGGGCCGGCTGGCTTGACCGTTAAGGGTGCTGTAACCCCCGAAAATACACTCCAGTCCAAACCCCAAAAAAAATTATTTTCTGTGTTTGTGAATTGTGTGCGCAGTAGCCGCACATGCATCAACAAAGTAGTGCCAAGCGTGCGCCTGTGTCATAAGTAAAGGGCCGGCTGGCTTGACCGTTAAGGGTGCTGTAACCCCCGAAAGTACACTCCAGTCCAAACCAAAAAAAAATAATTTTCTGTGTTTGTGAATTGTGTGCGCAGTAGCCGCACATGCATCAACAAAGTAGTGCCAAGCGTGCGCCTGTGTCATAAGTAAAGGGCCGGCTGGCTTGACCGTTAAGGGTGCTGTAACCCCCGAAAGTACACTCCAGTCCAAACCAAAAAAAAAATTATTTTCTGTGTTTGTGAATTGTGTGCGCAGTAGTCGCACGTGCATCAACAAAGTAGTGCCAAGCGTGCGCCTGTGTCATAAGTAAAGGGCCGGCTGGCTTGACCGTTAAAGGGTGCTGTAACCCCCGAAAGTACACTCCAGTCCAAACCAAAAAAAAATTATTTTCTGTGTTTGTGAATTGTGTGCGCAGTAGCCGCACGTGCATCAACAAAGTAGTGCCAAGAGTGCGCCTGTGTCATAAGTAAAGGGCTGGCTGGCTTGACCGTTAAAGGGTGCTGTAACCCCCAAAGTACACTCCAGTCCAAACCAAAAAAAAAATTATTTTCTGTGTTTGTGAATTGTGTGCGCAGTAGCCGCACGTGCATCAACAAAGTAGTGCCAAGCGTGCGTCTGTCATAAGTAAAGGGCCGGCTGGCTTGACCGTTAAAGGGTGCTGTAACCCCCGAAAGTACACTCCAGTCCAAACCAAAAAAAAATTATTTTCTGTGTTTGTGAATTGTGTGCGCAGTAGCCGCACGTGCATCAACAAAGTAGTGCCAAGCGTGCGCCTGTGTCATAAGTAAAGGGCCGGCTGGCTTGACCGTTAAGGGTGCTGTAACCCCCGAAAGTACACTCCAGTCCAAACCAAAAAAAAAATTATTTTCTGTGTTTGTGAATTGTGTGCGCAGTAGCCGCACGTGCATCAACAAAGTAGTGCCAAGCGTGCGCCTGTGTCATAAGTAAAGGGCCGGCTGGCTTTAACCGTTAAAGGGTACTGTAACCCCCAAAGTACACTCCAGTCCAAACCAAAAAAAAAAAAATTTTCTGTGTTTGTGAATTGTGTGCGCAGTAGTCGCACGTGCATCAACAAAGTAGTGCCAAGCGTGCGCCAGTGTCATAAGTAAAGGGCCGGCTGGCTTGACCATTAAAGGGTGCTGTAACCCCCGAAAGTACACTCCAGTCCAAACCAAAAAAAAATTATTTTCTGTGTTTGTGAATTGTGTGCGCAGTAGCCGCACGTGCATCAACAAAGTAGTGCCAAGCGTGCGCCTGTGTCATAAGTAAAGGGCCGGCTGGCTTGACCGTTAAGGGTGCTGTAACCCCCGAGAGTACACTCCAGTCCAAACCAAAAAAAAAATTATTTTCTGTGTTTGTGAATTGTGTGCGCAGTAGCCGCACGTGCATCAACAAAGTAGTGCCAAGCGTGCGCCTGTGTCATAAGTAAAGGGCCGGCTGGCTTGACCGTTAAAGGGTGCTGTAACCCCCAAAGTACACTCCAGTCCAAACCAAAAAAAAAAATATTTTCTGTGTTTGTGAATTGTGTGCGCAGTAGCCGCACGTGCATCAACAAAGTAGTGCCAAGCGTGCGCCTGTGTCATAAGTAAAGGGCCAGCTGGCTTGACCGTTAAAGGGTGCTGTAACCCCCGAAAATACACTCCAGTCCAAACCAAAAAAAAATTATTTTCTGTGTTTGTGAATTGTGTGCGCAGTAGCCGCACGTGCATCAACAAAGTAGTGCCAAGCGTGCGCCTGTGTCATAAGTAAAGGGCCGGCTGGCTTCACCGTTAAGGGTGCTGTAACCCCCGAGAGTACACTCCAGTCCAAACCAAAAAAAAAATTATTTTCTGTGTTTGTGAATTGTGTGCGCAGTAGCCGCACGTGTATCAACAAAGTAGTGCCAAGCGTGCGCCTGTGTCATAAGTAAAGGGCCGGCTGGCTTGACCGTTAAGGGTGCTGTAACCCCCGAAAGTACACTCCAGTCCAAACCAAAAAAAAAATTATTTTCTGTGTTTGTGAATTGTGTGCGCAGTAGCCGCACGTGCATCAACAAAGTAGTGCCAAGCGTGCGCCTGTGTCATAAGTAAAGGGCCGGCTGGCTTGACCGTTAAGGGTGCTGTAACCCCCGAAAGTACACTCCAGTCCAAACCAAAAAAAAAATTATTTTCTGTGTTTGTGAATTGTGTGCGCAGTAGCCGCACGTGCATCAACAAAGTAGTGCCAAGCGTGCGCCTGTGTCATAAGGAAAAGGGCCGGCTGGCTTGACCGTTAAGGGTGCTGTAACCCCCGAAAGTACACTCCAGTCCAAACCAAAAAAAAAATTATTTTCTGTGTTTGTGAATTGTGTGCGCAGTAGCCGCACGTGCATCAACAAAGTAGTGCCAAGCGTGCGCCTGTGTCATAAGTAAAGGGCCGGCTGGCTTGACCGTTAAAGGGTGCTGTAACCCCCAAAGTACACTCCAGTCCAAACCAAAAAAATAATTATTTTCTGTGTTTGTGAATTGTGTGCGCAGTAGCCGCACGTGCATCAACAAAGTAGTGCCAAGCGTGCGCCTGTGTCATAAGTAAAGGGCTGGCTGGCTTGACCGTTAAAGGGTGCTGTAACCCCCAAAGTACACTCCAGTCCAAACCAAAAAAAAAATTATTTTCTGTGCTTGTGAATTGTGTGCGCAGTAGCCGCACGTGCATCAACAAAGTAGTGCCAAGCGTGCGCCTGTGTCATAAGTAAAGGGCCGGCTGGCTTGACCGTTAAAGGGTGCTGTAACCCCCGAAAGTACACTCCAGTCCAAACCAAAAAAAAATTATTTTCTGTGTTTGTGAATTGTGTGCGCAGTAGCCGCACGTGCATCCACAAAGTAGTGCCAAGCGTGCGCCTGTGTCATAAGTAAAGGGCCGGCTGGCTTGACCGTTAAGGGTGCTGTAACCCCCGAGAGTACACTCCAGTCCAAACCAAAAAAAAAATTATTTTCTGTGTTTGTGAATTGTGTGCGCAGTAGCCGCACGTGCATCAACAAAGTAGTGCCAAGCGTGCGCCTGTGTCATAAGTAAAGGGCCGGCTTGCTTGACCATTAAGGGTGCTGTAACCCCCGAAAGTACACTCCAGTCCAAACCAAAAAAAAAATTATTTTCTGTGTTTGTGAATTGTGTGCGCAGTAGCCGCACATGCATCAACAAAGTAGTGCCAAGCGTGCGCCTGTGTCATAAGTAAAGGGCCGGCTGGCTTGACCGTTAAGGGTGCTGTAACCCCCGAAAGTACACTCCAGTCCAAACCAAAAAAAAAATTATTTTCTGTGTTTGTGAATTGTGTGCGCAGTAGCCGCACGTGCATCAACAAAGTAGTGCCTAGCGTGCGCCTGTATCATAAGTAAAGGGCCAGCTGGCTTGACCGTTAAGGGTGCTGTAACCCCCGAAAGTACACTCCAGTCCAAACCAAAAAAAAAATTATTTTCTGTGTTTGTGAATTGTGTGCGCAGTAGCCGCACGTGCATCAACAAAGTAGTGCCAAGCGTGCGCCTGTGTCATAAGTAAAGGGCCGGCTGGCTTGACTGTTAAAGGGTGCTGTAACCCCCAAAGTACACTCCAGTCCAAACCAAAAAAATAATTATTTTCTGTGTTTGTGAATTGTGTGCGCAGTAGCCGCACGTGCATCAACAAAGTAGTGCCAAGCGTGCGCCTGTGTCATAAGTAAAGGGCCGGCTGGCTTGACCGTTAAAGGGTGCTGTAACCCCCGAAAGTACACTCCAGTCCAAACCAAAAAAAAATTATTTTCTGTGCTTGTGAATTGTGTGCGCAGTAGCCGCACGTGCATCAACAAAGTAGTGCCAAGCGTGCGCCTGTGTCATAAGTAAAGGGCCGGCTGGCTTGACCGTTAAGGGTGCTGTAACCCCCGAAAGTACACTCCAGTCCAAACCAAAAAAAAAATTATTTTCTGTGTTTGTGAATTGTGTGCGCAGTAGCCGCACGTGCATCAACAAAGTAGTGCCAAGCGTGTGCCTGTGTCATAAGTAAAGGGCCGGTTGGCTTGACCGTTAAGGGTGCTGTAACCCCCGAAAGTACACTCCAGTCCAAACCAAAAAAAAAATTATTTTCTGTGTTTGTGAATTGTGTGCGCAGTAGCCGCACGTGCATCAACAAAGTAGTGCCAAGCGTGCGCCTGTGTCATAAGTAAAGGGCCGGCTGGCTTGACCGTTAAAGGGTGCTGTAACCCCCAAAGTACACTCCAGTCCAAACCAAAAAAAAAATGATTTTCTGTGTTTGTGAATTGTGTGCGCAGTAGCCGCACGTGCATCAACAAAGTAGTGCCAAGCGTGCGCCTGTGTCATAAGTAAAGGGCCGGCTGGCTTGACCGTTAAAGGGTGCTGTAACCCCCGAAAGTACACTCCAGTCCAAACCAAAAAAAAATTATTTTCTGTGTTTGTGAATTGTGTGCGCAGTAGCCGCACGTGCATCAACAAAGTAGTGCCAAGCGTGCGCCTGTGTCATAAGTAAAGGGCCGGCTGGCTTGACCGTTAAGGGTGCTGTAACCCCCGAGAGTACACTCCAGTCCAAACCAAAAAAAAAATTATTTTCTGTGTTTGTGAATTGTGTGCGCAGTAGCCGCACGTGCATCAACAAAGTAGTGCCAAGCGTGCGCCTGTGTCATAAGTAAAGGGCCGGCTGGCTTGACCGTTAAGGGTGCTGTAACCCCCGAAAATACACTCCAGTCCAAACCCCAAAAAAAATTATTTTCTGTGTTTGTGAATTGTGTGCGCAGTAGCCGCACATGCATCAACAAAGTAGTGCCAAGCGTGCGCCTGTGTCATAAGTAAAGGGCCGGCTGGCTTGACCGTTAAGGGTGCTGTAACCCCCGAAAGTACACTCCAGTCCAAACCAAAAAAAAATAATTTTCTGTGTTTGTGAATTGTGTGCGCAGTAGCCGCACATGCATCAACAAAGTAGTGCCAAGCGTGCGCCTGTGTCATAAGTAAAGGGCCGGCTGGCTTGACCGTTAAGGGTGCTGTAACCCCCGAAAGTACACTCCAGTCCAAACCAAAAAAAAAATTATTTTCTGTGTTTGTGAATTGTGTGCGCAGTAGTCGCACGTGCATCAACAAAGTAGTGCCAAGCGTGCGCCTGTGTCATAAGTAAAGGGCCGGCTGGCTTGACCGTTAAAGGGTGCTGTAACCCCCGAAAGTACACTCCAGTCCAAACCAAAAAAAAATTATTTTCTGTGTTTGTGAATTGTGTGCGCAGTAGCCGCACGTGCATCAACAAAGTAGTGCCAAGAGTGCGCCTGTGTCATAAGTAAAGGGCTGGCTGGCTTGACCGTTAAAGGGTGCTGTAACCCCCAAAGTACACTCCAGTCCAAACCAAAAAAAAAATTATTTTCTGTGTTTGTGAATTGTGTGCGCAGTAGCCGCACGTGCATCAACAAAGTAGTGCCAAGCGTGCGTCTGTCATAAGTAAAGGGCCGGCTGGCTTGACCGTTAAAGGGTGCTGTAACCCCCGAAAGTACACTCCAGTCCAAACCAAAAAAAAATTATTTTCTGTGTTTGTGAATTGTGTGCGCAGTAGCCGCACGTGCATCAACAAAGTAGTGCCAAGCGTGCGCCTGTGTCATAAGTAAAGGGCCGGCTGGCTTGACCGTTAAGGGTGCTGTAACCCCCGAAAGTACACTCCAGTCCAAACCAAAAAAAAAATTATTTTCTGTGTTTGTGAATTGTGTGCGCAGTAGCCGCACGTGCATCAACAAAGTAGTGCCAAGCGTGCGCCTGTGTCATAAGTAAAGGGCCGGCTGGCTTTAACCGTTAAAGGGTACTGTAACCCCCAAAGTACACTCCAGTCCAAACCAAAAAAAAAAAAATTTTCTGTGTTTGTGAATTGTGTGCGCAGTAGTCGCACGTGCATCAACAAAGTAGTGCCAAGCGTGCGCCAGTGTCATAAGTAAAGGGCCGGCTGGCTTGACCATTAAAGGGTGCTGTAACCCCCGAAAGTACACTCCAGTCCAAACCAAAAAAAAATTATTTTCTGTGTTTGTGAATTGTGTGCGCAGTAGCCGCACGTGCATCAACAAAGTAGTGCCAAGCGTGCGCCTGTGTCATAAGTAAAGGGCCGGCTGGCTTGACCGTTAAGGGTGCTGTAACCCCCGAGAGTACACTCCAGTCCAAACCAAAAAAAAAATTATTTTCTGTGTTTGTGAATTGTGTGCGCAGTAGCCGCACATGCATCAACAAAGTAGTGCCAAGCGTGCGCCTGTGTCATAAGTAAAGGGCCGGCTGGCTTGACCATTAAAGGGTGCTGTAACCCCCAAAGTACACTCCAGTCCAAACCAAAAAAAAAAATATTTTCTGTGTTTGTGAATTGTGTGCGCAGTAGCCGCACGTGCATCAACAAAGTAGTGCCAAGCGTGCGCCTGTGTCATAAGTAAAGGGCCAGCTGGCTTGACCGTTAAAGGGTGCTGTAACCCCCGAAAATACACTCCAGTCCAAACCAAAAAAAAATTATTTTCTGTGTTTGTGAATTGTGTGCGCAGTAGCCGCACGTGCATCAACAAAGTAGTGCCAAGCGTGCGCCTGTGTCATAAGTAAAGGGCCGGCTGGCTTCACCGTTAAGGGTGCTGTAACCCCCGAGAGTACACTCCAGTCCAAACCAAAAAAAAAATTATTTTCTGTGTTTGTGAATTGTGTGCGCAGTAGCCGCACGTGTATCAACAAAGTAGTGCCAAGCGTGCGCCTGTGTCATAAGTAAAGGGCCGGCTGGCTTGACCGTTAAGGGTGCTGTAACCCCCGAAAGTACACTCCAGTCCAAACCAAAAAAAAAATTATTTTCTGTGTTTGTGAATTGTGTGCGCAGTAGCCGCACGTGCATCAACAAAGTAGTGCCAAGCGTGCGCCTGTGTCATAAGTAAAGGGCCGGCTGGCTTGACCGTTAAGGGTGCTGTAACCCCCGAAAGTACACTCCAGTCCAAACCAAAAAAAAAATTATTTTCTGTGTTTGTGAATTGTGTGCGCAGTAGCCGCACGTGCATCAACAAAGTAGTGCCAAGCGTGCGCCTGTATCATAAGTAAAGGGCCAGCTGGCTTGACCGTTAAGGGTGCTGTAACCCCCGAAAGTACACTCCAGTCCAAACCAAAAAAAAAATTATTTTCTGTGTTTGTGAATTGTGTGCGCAGTAGCCGCACGTGCATCAACAAAGTAGTGCCAAGCGTGCGCCTGTGTCATAAGTAAAGGGCCGGCTGGCTTGACCGTTAAGGGTGCTGTAACCCCCGAGAGTACACTCCATTCCAAACCAAAAAAAAAATTATTTTCTGTGTTTGTGAATTGTGTGCGCAGTAGCCGCACGTGCATCAACAAAGTAGTGCCAAGCGTGCGCCTGTGTCATAAGTAAAGGGCCGGCTGGCTTGACCGTTAAGGGTGCTGTAACCCCCGAAAGTACACTCCAGTCCAAACCAAAAAAAAAAATTATTTTCTGTGTTTGTGAATTGTGTGCGCAGTAGCCGCACGTGCATCAACAAAGTAGTGCCAAGCGTGCGCCTGTGTCATAAGTAAAGGGCCAGCTGGCTTGACCGTTAAGGGTGCTGTAACCCCCGAAAGTACACTCCAGTCCAAACCAAAAAAAAAATTATTTTCTGTGTTTGTGAATTGTGTGCGCAGTAGCCGCACGTGCATCAACAAAGTAGTGCCAAGCGTGCGCCTGTGTCATAAGTAAAGGGCCGGCTGGCTTGACCGTTAAAGGGTGCTGTAACCCCCAAAGTACACTCCAGTCCAAACCAAAAAAAAAATTATTTTCTGTGTTTGTGAATTGTGTGCGCAGTAGTCGCACGTGCATCAACAAAGTAGTGCCAAGCGTGCGCCTGTGTCATAAGTAAAGGGCCGGCTGGCTTGACCATTAAAGGGTGCTGTAACCCCCGAAAGTACACTCCAGTCCAAACCAAAAAAAAATTATTTTCTGTGTTTGTGAATTGTGTGCGCAGTAGCCGCACGTGCATCAACAAAGTAGTGCCAAGCGTGCGCCTGTGTCATAAGTAAAGGGCCAGCTGGCTTGACCGTTAAGGGTGCTGTAACCCCCGAGAGTACACTCCAGTCCAAACCAAAAAAAAAATTATTTTCTGTGTTTGTGAATTGTGTGCGCAGTAGCCGCACGTGCATCAACAAAGTAGTGCCAAGCGTGCGCCTGTGTCATAAGTAAAGGGCCGGCTGGCTTGACCGTTAAAGGGTGCTGTAACCCCCAAAGTACACTCCAGTCCAAACCAAAAAAAAAATTTTTTTCTGTGTTTGTGAATTGTGTGCGCAGTAGCCGCACGTGCATCAACAAAGTAGTGCCAAGCGTGCGCCTGTGTCATAAGTAAAGGGCCGGCTGGCTTGACCGTTAAAGGGTGCTGTAACCCCCGAAAATACACTCCAGTCCAAACCAAAAAAAAATTATTTTCTGTGTTTGTGAATTGTGTGCGCAGTAGCCGCACGTGCATCAACAAAGTAGTGCCAAGCGTGCGCCTGTGTCATAAGTAAAGGGCCAGCTGGCTTGACCGTTAAGGGTGCTGTAACCCCCGAGAGTACACTCCAGTCCAAACCAAAAAAAAAATATTTTCTGTGTTTGTGAATTGTGTGCGCAGTAGCCGCACGTGCATCAACAAAGTAGTGCCAAGCGTGCGCCTGTGTCATAAGTAAAGGGCCGGCTGGCTTGACCGTTAAGGGTGCTGTAACCCCCGAAAGTACACTCCAGTCCAAACCAAAAAAAAAATTATTTTCTGTGTTTGTGAATTGTGTGCGCAGTAGCCGCACGTGCATCAACAAAGTAGTGCCAAGCGTGCGCCTGTGTCATAAGTAAAGGGCCAGCTGGCTTGACCGTTAAGGGTGCTGTAACCCCCGAAAGTACACTCCAGTCCAAACCAAAAAAAAAATTATTTTCTGTGTTTGTGAATTGTGTGCGCAGTAGCCGCACGTGCATCAACAAAGTAGTGCCAAGCGTGCGCCTGTATCATAAGTAAAGGACCAGCTGGCTTGACCGTTAAGGGTGCTGTAACCCCCGAAAGTACACTCCAGTCCAAACCAAAAAAAAAATTATTTTCTGTGTTTGTGAATTGTGTGCGCAGTAGCCGCACGTGCATCAACAAAGTAGTGCCAAGCGTGCGCCTGTGTCATAAGTAAAGGGCCGGCTGGCTTGACCGTTAAGGGTGCTGTAACCCCCGAGAGTACACTCCAGTCCAAACCAAAAAAAAAATTATTTTCTGTGTTTGTGAATTGTGTGCGCAGTAGCCGCACGTGCATCAACAAAGTAGGGCCAAGCGTGCGCCTGTGTCATAAGTAAAAGGCCGGCTGGCTTGACCGTTAAAGGGTGCTGTAACCCCCAAAGTACACTCCAGTCCAAACCAAAAAAAAAATTATTTTCTGTGTTTGTGAATTGTGTGCGCAGTAGCCGCACGTGCATCAACAAAGTAGTGCCAAGCGTGCGCCTGTGTCATAAGTAAAGGGCCGGCTGGCTTGACCGTTAAAGGGTGCTGTAACCCCCGAAAATACACTCCAGTCCAAACCAAAAAAAAATTATTTTCTGTGTTTGTGAATTGTGTGCGCAGTAGCCGCACGTGCATCAACAAAGTAGTGCCAAGCGTGCGCCTGTGTCATAAGTAAAGGGCCGGCTGGCTTGACCGTTAAGGGTGCTGTAACCCCCGAGAGTACACTCCAGTCCAAACCAAAAAAAAAATTATTTTCTGTGTTTGTGAATTGTGTGCGCAGTAGCCGCACGTGCATCAACAAAGTAGTGCCAAGCGTGCGCCTGTGTCATAAGTAAAGGGCCGGCTGGCTTGACCGTTAAGGGTGCTGTAACCCCCGAAAGTACACTCCAGTCCAAACCAAAAAAAAAATTATTTTCTGTGTTTGTGAATTGTGTGCGCAGTAGCCGCACGTGCATCAACAAAGTAGTGCCAAGCGTGCGCCTGTGTCATAAGTAAAGGGCCGGCTGGCTTGACCGTTAAAGGGTGCTGTAACCCCCAAAGTACACTCCAGTCCAAACCAAAAAAAAAATTATTTTCTGTGTTTGTGAATTGTGTGCGCAGTAGCCGCACGTGCATCAACAAAGTAGTGCCAAGCGTGCGCCTGTGTCATAAGTAAAGGGCTGGCTGGCTTGACCGTTAAAGGGTGCTGTAACCCCCAAAGTACACTCCAGTCCAAACCAAAAAAAAAATTATTTTCTGTGTTTGTGAATTGTGTGCGCAGTAGCCGCACGTGCATCAACAAAGTAGTGCCAAGCGTGCGCCTGTGTCATAAGTAAAGGGCCGGCTGGCTTGACCGTTAAAGGGTGCTGTAACCCACGAAAGTACACTCCAGTCCAAACCAAAAAAAAAATTATTTTCTGTGTTTGTGAATTGTGTGCGCAGTAGCCGCACGTGCATCAACAAAGTAGTGCCAAGCGTGCGCCTGTGTCATAAGTAAAGGGCCGGCTGGCTTGACCGTTAAGGGTGCTGTAACCCCCGAGAGTACACTCCAGTCCAAACCAAAAAAAAAATTATTTTCTGTGTTTGTGAATTGTGTGCGCAGTAGCCGCACGTGCATCAACAAAGTAGTGCCTAGCGTGCGCCTGTATCATAAGTAAAGGGCCAGCTGGCTTGACCGTTAAGGGTGCTGTAACCCCCGAAAGTACACTCCAGTCCAAACCAAAAAAAAAATTATTTTCTGTGTTTGTGAATTGTGTGCGCAGTAGCCGCACGTGCATCAACAAAGTAGTGCCAAGCGTGCGCCTGTGTCATAAGTAAAGGACCGGCTGGCTTGACCGTTAAGGGTGCTGTAACCCCCGAAAGTACACTCCAGTCCAAACCAAAAAAAAAATTATTTTCTGTGTTTGTGAATTGTGTGCGCAGTAGCCGCACGTGCATCAACAAAGTAGTGCCAAGCGTGCGCCTGTGTCATAAGTAAAGGGCCGGCTGGCTTGACCGTTAAAGGGTGCTGTAACCCCCGAAAGTACACTCCAGTCCAAACCAAAAAAAAATATATTTTCTGTGTTTGTGAATTGTGTGCGCAGTAGCCGCACGTGCATCAACAAAGTAGTGCCAATAGTGCGCCTGTGTCATAAGTAAAGGGCCGGCTGGCTTGACCGTTAAAGGGTGCTGTAACCCCCAAAGTACACTCCAGTCCAAACCAAAAAAAAAAATATTTTCTGTGTTTGTGAATTGTGTGCGCAGTAGCCGCACGTGCATCAACAAAGTAGTGCCAAGCGTGCGCCTGTGTCATAAGTAAAGGGCCGGCTGGCTTGACCGTTAAAGGGTGCTGTAACCCCCGAAAGTACACTCCAGTCCAAACCAAAAAAAAAATTATTTTCTGTGTTTGTGAATTGTGTGCGCAGTAGCCGCACGTGCATCAACAAAGTAGTGCCAATAGTGCGCCTGTGTCATAAGTAAAGGGCCGGCTGGCTTGACCGTTAAAGGGTGCTGTAACCCCCAAAGTACACTCCAGTCCAAACCAAAAAAAAAATTATTTTCTGTGTTTGTGAATTGTGTGCGCAGTAGCCGCACGTGCATCAACAAAGTAGTGCCAAGCGTGCGCCTGTGTCATAAGTAAAGGGCCGGCTGGCTTGACCGTTAAGGGTGCTGTAACCCCCGAAAGTACACTCCAGTCCAAACCAAAAAAAAAATTATTTTCTGTGTTTGTGAATTGTGTGCGCAGTAGCCGCACGTGCATCAACAAAGTAGTGCCAAGCGTGCGCCTGTGTCATAAGTAAAGGGCCGGCTGGCTTGACCGTTAAAGGGTGCTGTAACCCCCAAAGTACACTCCAGTCCAAACCAAAAAAAAAATTATTTTCTGTGTTTGTGAATTGTGTGCGCAGTAGCCGCACGTGCATCAACAAAGTAGTGCCAAGCGTGCGCCTGTGTCATAAGTAAAGGGCCGGCTGGCTTGACCGTTAAGGGTGCTGTAACCCCCGAAAGTACACTCCAGTCCAAACCAAAAAAAAAATTATTTTCTGTGTTTGTGAATTGTGTGCGCAGTAGCCGCACGTGCATCAACAAAGTAGTGCCAAGCGTGCGCCTGTGTCATAAGTAAAGGGCCGGCTGGCTTGACCGTTAAAGGGTGCTGTAACCCCCAAAGTACACTCCAGTCCAAACCAAAAAAAAAATTATTTTCTGTGTTTGTGAATTGTGTGCGCAGTAGCCGCACGTGCATCAACAAAGTAGTGCCAAGCGTGCGCCTGTGTCATAAGTAAAGGGCCGGCTGGCTTGACCGTTAAGGGTGCTGTAACCCCCGAGAGTACACTCCAGTCCAAACCAAAAAAAAAATTATTTTCTGTGTTTGTGAATTGTGTGCGCATTAGCCGCACGTGCATCAACAAAGTAGTGCCAAGCGTGCGCCTGTGTCATAAGTAAAGGGCTGGCTGGCTTGACCGTTAAAGGGTGCTGTAACCCCCAAAGTACACTCCAGTCCAAACCAAAAAAAAAATTATTTTCTGTGTTTGTGAATTGTGTGCGCAGTAGCCGCACGTGCATCAACAAAGTAGTGCCAAGCGTGCGCCTGTGTCATAAGTAAAGGGCCGGCTGGCTTGACCGTTAAAGGGTGCTGTAACCCCCGAAAGTACACTCCAGTCCAAACCAAAAAAAAATTATTTTCTGTGTTTGTGAATTGTGTGCGCAGTAGCCGCACGTGCATCAACAAAGTAGTGCCAAGCGTGCGCCTGTGTCATAAGTAAAGGGCCGGCTGGCTTGACCGTTAAGGGTGCTGTAACCCCCGAGAGTACACTCCAGTCCAAACCAAAAAAAAAATTATTTTCTGTGTTTGTGAATTGTGTGCGCAGTAGCCGCACGTGCATCAACAAAGTAGTGCCAAGCGTGCGCCTGTGTCATAAGTAAAGGGCCGGCTGGCTTGACCGTTAAGGGTGCTGTAACCCCCGAAAGTACACTCCAGTCCAAACCAAAAAAAAAATTATTTTCTGTGTTTGTGAATTGTGTGCGCAGTAGCCGCACGTGCATCAACAAAGTAGTGCCAAGCGTGCGCCTGTGTCATAAGTAAAGGGCCGGCTGGCTTGACCGTTAAGGGTGCTGTAACCCCCAAAGTACACTCCAGTCCAAACCAAAAAAAAAATTATTTTCTGTGTTTGTGAATTGTGTGCGCAGTAGCCGCACGTGCATCAACAAAGTAGTGCCAAGCGTGCGCCTGTGTCATAAGTAAAGGGCCGGCTGGCTTGACCGTTAAAGGGTGCTGTAACCCCCGAAAGTACACTCCAGTCCAAACCAAAAAAAAATTATTTTCTGTGTTTGTGAATTGTGTGCGCAGTAGCCGCACGTGCATCAACAAAGTAGTGCCAAGCGTGCGCCTGTGTCATAAGTAAAGGGCCGGCTGGCTTGACCGTTAAGGGTGCTGTAACCCCCGAGAGTACACTCCAGTCCAAACCAAAAAAAAAATTATTTTCTGTGTTTGTGAAATGTGTGCGCAGTAGCCGCACGTGCATCAACAAAGAAGTGCCTAGCGTGCGCCTGTATCATAAGTAAAGGGCCAGCTGGCTTGACCGTTAAGGGTGCTGTAACCCCCGAAAGTACACTCCAGTCCAAACCAAAAAAAAAATTATTTTCTGTGTTTGTGAATTGTGTGCGCAGTAGCCGCACGTGCATCAACAAAGTAGTGCCAAGCGTGCGCCTGTGTCATAAGTAAAGGACCGGCTGGCTTGACCGTTAAGGGTGCTGTAACCCCCGAAAGTACACTCCAGTCCAAACCAAAAAAAAAATTATTTTCTGTGTTTGTGAATTGTGTGCGCAGTAGCCGCACGTGCATCAACAAAGTAGTGCCAAGCATGCGCCTGTGTCATAAGTAAAGGGCCGGCTGGCTTGACCGTTAAAGGGTGCTGTAACCCCCAAAGTACACTCCAGTCCAAACCAAAAAAAAAATTATTTTCTGTGTTTGTGAATTGTGTGCGCAGTAGCCGCACGTGCATCAACAAAGTAGTGCCAAGCGTGCGCCTGTGTCATAAGTAAAGGGCCGGCTGGCTTGACCGTTAAAGGGTGCTGTAACCCCCGAAAGTACACTCCAGTCCAAACCAAAAAAAAAATTATTTTCTGTGTTTGTGAATTGTGTGCGCAGTAGCCGCACGTGCATCAACAAAGTAGTGCCAATAGTGCGCCTGTGTCATAAGTAAAGGGCCGGCTGGCTTGACCGTTAAAGGGTGCTGTAACCCCCAAAGTACACTCCAGTCCAAACCAAAAAAAAAATTATTTTCTGTGTTTGTGAATTGTGTGCGCAGTAGCCGCACGTGCATCAACAAAGTAGTGCCAAGCGTGCGTCTGTGTCATAAGTAAAGGGCCGGCTGGCTTGACCGTTAAAGGGTGCTGTAACCCCCGAAAGTACACTCCAGTCCAAACCAAAAAAAAATTATTTTCTGTGTTTGTGAATTGTGTGCGCAGTAGCCGCACGTGCATCAACAAAGTAGTGCCAAGCGTGCGCTTGTGTCATAAGTAAAGGGCCGGCTGGCTTGACCGTTAAGGGTGCTGTAACCCCCGAAAGTACACTCCAGTCCAAACCAAAAAAAAAATTATTTTCTGTGTTTGTGAATTGTGTGCGCAGTAGCCGCACGTGCATCAACAAAGTAGTGCCAAGCGTGCGCCTGTGTCATAAGTAAAGGGCCAGCTGGCTTGACCGTTATGGGTGCTGTAACCCCCGAAAGTACACTCCAGTCCAAACCAAAAAAAAAATTATTTTCTGTGTTTGTGAATTGTGTGCGCAGTAGCCGCACGTGCATCAACAAAGTAGTGCCAAGCGTGCGCCTGTGTCATAAGTAAAGGGCCGGCTGGCTTGACCGTTAAGGGTGCTGTAACCCCCGAGAGTACACTCCAGTCCAAACCAAAAAAAAAATTATTTTCTGTGTTTGTGAATTGTGTGCGCAGTAGCCGCACGTGCATCAACAAAGTAGTGCCAAGCGTGCGCCTGTGTCATAAGTAAAGGGCCGGCTGGCTTGACCGTTAAAGGGTGCTGTAACCCCCAAAGTACACTCCAGTCCAAACCAAAAAAAAAATTATTTTCTGTGTTTGTGAATTGTGTGCGCAGTAGCCGCACGTGCATCAACAAAGTAGTGCCAAGCGTGCGCCTGTGTCATAAGTAAAGGGCCGGCTGGCTTGACCGTTAAAGGGTGCTGTAACCCCCGAAAATATACTCCAGTCCAAACCAAAAAAAAATTATTTTCTGTGTTTGTGAATTGTGTGCGCAGTAGCCGCACGTGCATCAACAAAGTAGTGCCAAGCGTGCGCCTGTATCATAAGTAAAGGGCCAGCTGGCTTGACCGTTAAGGGTGCTGTAACCCCCGAAAGTACACTCCAGTCCAAACCAAAAAAAAAATTATTTTCTGTGTTTGTGAATTGTGTGCGCAGTAGCCGCACGTGCATCAACAAAGTAGTGCCAAGCGTGCGCCTGTGTCATAAGTAAAGGGCCGGCTGGCTTGACCGTTAAGGGTGCTGTAACCCCCGAGAGTACACTCCAGTCCAAACCAAAAAAAAAATTATTTTCTGTGTTTGTGAATTGTGTGCGCAGTAGCCGCACGTGCATCAACAAAGTAGGGCCAAGCGTGCGCCTGTGTCATAAGTAAAAGGCCGGCTGGCTTGACCGTTAAAGGGTGCTGTAACCCCCAAAGTACACTCCAGTCCAAACCAAAAAAAAAATTATTTTCTGTGTTTGTGAATTGTGTGCGCAGTAGCCGCACGTGCATCAACAAAGTAGTGCCAAGCGTGCGCCTGTGTCATAAGTAAAGGGCCGGCTGGCTTGACCGTTAAAGGGTGCTGTAACCCCCGAAAATACACTCCAGTCCAAACCAAAAAAAAATTATTTTCTGTGTTTGTGAATTGTGTGCGCAGTAGCCGCACGTGCATCAACAAAGTAGTGCCAAGCGTGCACCTGTGTCATAAGTAAAGGGCCGGCTGGCTTGACCGTTAAGGGTGCTGTAACCCCCGAGAGTACACTCCAGTCCAAACCAAAAAAAAAATTATTTTCTGTGTTTGTGAATTGTGTGCGCAGTAGCCGCACGTGCATCAACAAAGTAGTGCCAAGCGTGCGCCTGTGTCATAAGTAAAGGGCCGGCTGGCTTGACCGTTAAGGGTGCTGTAACCCCCGAAAGGACACTCCAGTCCAAACTAAAAAAAAAATTATTTTCTGTGTTTGTGAATTGTGTGCGCAGTAGCCGCACGTGCATCAACAAAGTAGTGCCAAGCGTGCGCCTGTGTCATAAGTAAAGGGCCGGCTGGCTTGACCGTTAAAGGGTGCTGTAACCCCCGAAAGTACACTCCAGTCCAAACCAAAAAAAAATTATTTTCTGTGTTTGTGAATTGTGTGCGCAGTAGCCGCACGTGCATCAACAAAGTAGTGCCAAGCGTGCGCCTGTGTCATAAGTAAAGGGCCGGCTGGCTTGACCGTTAAGGGTGCTGTAACCCCCGAGAGTACACTCCAGTCCAAACCAAAAAAAAATTATTTTCTGTGTTTGTGAATTGTGTGCGCAGTAGCCGCACGTGCATCAACAAAGTAGTGCCAAGCGTGCGCCTGTGTCATAAGTAAAGGGCCGGCTGGCTTGACCGTTAAGGGTGCTGTAACCCCCGAAAGTACACTCCAGTCCAAACCAAAAAAAAAATTATTTTCTGTGTTTGTGAATTGTGTGCGCAGTAGCCGCACGTGCATCAACAAAGTAGTGCCAAGCGTGCGCCTGTGTCATAAGTAAAGGGCCGGCTGGCTTGACCGTTAAAGGGTGCTGTAACCCCCAAAGTACACTCCAGTCCAAACCAAAAAAAAAATTATTTTCTGTGTTTGTGAATTGTGTGCGCAGTAGCCGCACGTGCATCAACAAAGTAGTGCCAAGCGTGCGCCTGTGTCATAAGTAAAGGGCTGGCTGGCTTGACCGTTAAAGGGTGCTGTAACCCCCAAAGTACACTCCAGTCCAAACCAAAAAAAAAATTATTTTCTGTGTTTGTGAATTGTGTGCGCAGTAGCCGCACGTGCATCAACAAAGTAGTGCCAAGCGTGCGCCTGTGTCATAAGTAAAGGGCCGGCTGGCTTGACCGTTAAAGGGTGCTGTAACCCACGAAAGTACACTCCAGTCCAAACCAAAAAAAAAATATTTTCTGTGTTTGTGAATTGTGTGCGCAGTAGCCGCACGTGCATCAACAAAGTAGTGCCAAGCGTGCGCCTGTGTCATAAGTAAAGGGCCGGCTGGCTTGACCGTTAAGGGTGCTGTAACCCCCGAGAGTACACTCCAGTCCAAACCAAAAAAAAAATTATTTTCTGTGTTTGTGAATTGTGTGCGCAGTAGCCGCACGTGCATCAACAAAGTAGTGCCTAGCGTGCGCCTGTATCATAAGTAAAGGGCCAGCTGGCTTGACCGTTAAGGGTGCTGTAACCCCCGAAAGTACACTCCAGTCCAAACCAAAAAAAAAATTATTTTCTGTGTTTGTGAATTGTGTGCGCAGTAGCCGCACGTGCATCAACAAAGTAGTGCCAAGCGTGCGCCTGTGTCATAAGTAAAGGACCGGCTGGCTTGACCGTTAAGGGTGCTGTAACCCCCGAAAGTACACTCCAGTCCAAACCAAAAAAAAAATTATTTTCTGTGTTTGTGAATTGTGTGCGCAGTAGCCGCACGTGCATCAACAAAGTAGTGCCAAGCGTGCGCCTGTGTCATAAGTAAAGGGCCGGCTGGCTTGACCGTTAAAGGGTGCTGTAACCCCCGAAAGTACACTCCAGTCCAAACCAAAAAAAAATTATTTTCTGTGTTTGTGAATTGTGTGCGCAGTAGCCGCACGTGCATCAACAAAGTAGTGCCAAGCGTGAGCCTGTGTCATAAGTAAAGGGCCGGCTGGCTTGACCGTTAAGGGTGCTGTAACCCCCGAGAGTACACTCCAGTCCAAACCAAAAAAAAAATTATTTTCTGTGTTTGTGAATTGTGTGCGCAGTAGCCGCACGTGCATCAACAAAGTAGTGCCAAGCGTGCGCCTGTGTCATAAGTAAAGGGCCGGCTGGCTTGACCGTTAAGGGTGCTGTAACCCCCGAAAGTACACTCCAGTCCAAACCAAAAAAAAAATTATTTTCTGTGTTTGTGAATTGTGTGCGCAGTAGCCGCACGTGCATCAACAAAGTAGTGCCAAGCGTGCGCCTGTGTCATAAGTAAAGGGCCGGCTGGCTTGACCGTTAAGGGTGCTGTAACCCCCAAAGTACACTCCAGTCCAAACCAAAAAAAAAATTATTTTCTGTGTTTGTGAATTGTGTGCGCAGTAGCCGCACGTGCATCAACAAAGTAGTGCCAAGCGTGCGCCTGTGTCATAAGTAAAGGGCCGGCTGGCTTGACCGTTAAAGGGTGCTGTAACCCCCGAAAGTACACTCCAGTCCAAACCAAAAAAAAATTATTTTCTGTGTTTGTGAATTGTGTGCGCAGTAGCCGCACGTGCATCAACAAAGTAGTGCCAAGCGTGCGCCTGTGTCATAAGTAAAGGGCCGGCTGGCTTGACCGTTAAGGG